>ML682024.1:0-25736 GCA_007922195.1 Podocnemis expansa | reverse complement strand
TTCTTTCTTTCTTTCTTTCTTTCTTTCTTTCTTTCTTTCTTTCTTTCAAAATCTTTAAAAATTATTTTAATTAACAAGCTTTCTAAAAAATTAAATTTCAAATAAAAATTCACACAAATTTAATTAATTAAACCCAATGTATTAATTCTATTTACAATAAACACATTTTAAAACATAGGCCTATTTTGTACAAAAGAAGCAAGGAGTCTTGTGGCACTTAAAGCCGTACAGATTTATTTATTGCGTAAGCTTTCGTGGGAGAAAATCCCACTTTGTCAGATATTTTGAAGATGGGAGAACGTGCAGAATGGGATGAAAATAAGTGCAAGGGAGTGTAAGACATGGGATAGGGTCATACAGTAACAGCAAATTGGAGCAGTTGTTAAGATTCAAACACAGGGAAACAGCACATAGAGGAGGGTGAAGTCAAATCACTTGTTGTAATGGGAAAAGAAGCCATAATCATGATTTAATCCTGTTTTCATACAATCAAATATGCATATCATTTCTAATTCAGCTTTTCTCTGTGAAGTCTTGATGTCCCATTCACCGTCAAGCCAGCTACTCCATCAAAGGCTCATTCATCTGCTCATCCACTAATATGATTTATGCCATCATGTGCCAGAAATGCCCCACACCTTATACACTGGACAAACAACAATCTCTGCTCAAAAGAATAAATGGGCACAAAATTGATCTGAGAAATCACAACATTGAAAAACCAGTTGCTGCATAGTTTCATCTTTCTAATCACTCTATGGATGACATATTTACCACTGTGCCCTAGAACAGTGGTTTCCAACCAGTGTGCTGGGGCACACTGGTGTGCCATGAGCATCCCCAAGAGCTGGAGTTCCCTCCCTGCTCAGCCCAGCCACGTGGGCTGTGCAGGGCTGGGAAATGGCAGGGGTTAAAGTAAGGGGCAAGGCACCCAAACACAGTTCTGGGGCTCCCTATTTTTGCGCAGGCAGCCTTCTGGTCCCCCTAAAAATAGAGGAAGGCAGCAGAACACAGAGTTCCAGGGGTCCCCCTACAAATAGCAGGAGTAGCCTGAACACACTGTTCCAGTGGCTCCACCTTAGGCCCAGCCAGCAGAGAGGGGCGGGAGGCTTGGAGTGTGTGAATCTCCCCCTGCAGGCTGGAGCAGCTTGTGTCAGTCAGCCTGCAAGCAGCCCAGGTAAGGGCTTTGTGGGGGGAGGGCTGCTGGGGATTGTGTGCAGCGGGTGTGTGTGTGTAGCAGAGGTGGGTGGGAGTGGCTGTGTAGCTGAGGTTGTGCAGCTGGGGGGTGAGGTGGCTGTGTGTGGGTGTGTAGCTTAGGGGGGTTGGCTGTGTGTGTGTGGGTGTACCTGGGGGAGGGGAGGACGGGACCCACTGAGGTGGGAAGGAGCAGGAGTGGGGTGAGGATTTGCCCTGGGTGGCAGGGAGCTACAGTGGAGAAGGGGGAGGTGGGTGCTGTGCCATGCTCCCCTGCCCTACCTTCCCACTCCCCAGGTTCCCCTCTGCCCCCTGACAAAGCCACTCTTGTTCTCCCTTCCTCTCTCCTTTCCTGCCACCCTTGTGCTGTTCCCCACATGGCTGCCGTTGTCCTCTTTTGCCACCCCTGCCCTGCTCTGCTCCCCACACACACTCCTGCCACTGCACACAACTCCTGACCTCCTGTGTTTTACCACCCCTGCTCTGCTACCTGTACTACCCCACACTGGAGCATTTCTGAAACACTATGCCATGGTTCATGAATATCCATAAGTAATTTAAGTTAATTTGAATATTCATGAGTTTTTTAATGGTGGTGTGCCTCAAAAAATGTGAAGGTATCAAGGTGTGCCACGGCAGAGAAAAAGTTGGGAACCACTGATCTAGAAAGTCAGTGGGACATCAAAACTTCAAAGAGAAAAAGCTGAATTAGAATTGGTATGCAGACTGTAAGTTTTGATTAAAATGGATAATAATGTGTAACTGTAAAGCTGGACTCACAAGTTACCATACAGGAAAATTTTGGCTCACAAACTGAAATCTTTGCTCATGACATCCCAATTCTTAAAGGTAACATTGGCTGTCAGTATTATGTTTACTTTGTCCTTCCGAATTTTCAGGAGGACCTTGTGGTTCAATGGGATTGGGGGAAACGTTTACATCAGCAGGCCTCCCACAAGGTAAAGAAGGTTTCCGAAATCAAACCCTTTTCCTATTTCCTGAGTGAATAGAATGGGGGATGCTTCTGGTTCTGGTGTGTCACAAACAGGTCCATATGGGGTGTGCCCCATATTCTGAATGCATAACTCTCTGTATTGCAATGCAAGGACCACTAGTGGTCAGAGAGAAATTTCCTGCTCAGTGAGTCCACTATGTTGTTGCTTGCCCCTGGCAGGTGAGCCACAACTGGAGTGAACTTGTGTTTCAGGGCCAGTTCCTAGAGGTTGAGAGACTCCCTGAAAAGGGAAGGGGAGCACCCTCCCCTGCCGGTTCATATAGAACATGGCGGCTGTGTTGCTTGTTTGGACCTGGACTGTTTTTCCTTTCACCATGTCCAGAAAAACCCTGCATGGTAGATGAATTGCCCTCAGTTCTTTTATATTGATGTGGAGGGAGCTGTCCTTGAGTGGCCAGATCGTTTGCATTGATAGACCCCCTGGGATATGGACCCCCCCAACTCTTGTCTGAGGTGGCAGTGATCAGGGTCACTCATGGATTGGAAGTTTGAAGGAGATCCCCTGAGGGCAAACGGGGGAGGGGGGGTCCTGCCAGATCCCCAGTGCTCTCAGGGCCTTGAGTGGGGTGGAAAGCATCTTGTTTAGAGGGTGCTGGTGAGGGTGAAAGACCGTGGCTAGCCAGAGCTGGAGTGGTCTCACTCGCAGGTGGGCTGTTCTTATCACTGAAGTGGAGGCCGCCATATGGCCCAGGAGCCAGAGATGGCATCTGGCTGTGGTGATTGGGGCACCATGGAGTTCCAAAATTATGGGGCAAATGGACTGAAATCTTGATGGGGGCAGGGACGCCTTCCCCTTTACTGAGTCCAGAAGGGCCCCTATTAACTCTATTCTTCTCCTCAGGGAGAGCTTGGATTTTTCTAAGCTTATGCGTAGACCCAGGCTTTCACACAGGCTTTTGGTTAGCTTCATGCCATGTCACACCTGATGTTTGGAATTTCCATTTATTAGCCAGTCATCAAGGTAGGGGTATATCCTTACACCTCATTTTCTCAGGTGAGCTGCTACAGCCACAATGCACTTGGTGAATATGCTGGGGATCAGGGATAGACCAAAGGGAAGTGAGGTGAACTGGAAGTGTGCCCCCCCACTCCCCAGAAGCAGATGAAGCTCCTGTGCTCATGTCTTATTGCTATGTGAAAGTAAGTGTCTTTGAGACTGAGGGCTGCAAACCAGTCCCTGGGGTCTAAGGCTGGGATAATTTGTGAGAGGGAAATCATACGGAACTTTATTTTCCTTAAATGTCTGTTTAAGGCTCTAAGGTCCAGGACTGGTCTCAGGTCCCCGTTCAGCTTGGCTATATCCACACACACATAGAAAAATCAATTCCAGTTGAAGCGATTTAAGCTGAATCGACATAAAAGTCATATCTATTCATGCTAAATCGATTCAACAGGTCCAGACCAAAAAAGCCCAGATCGAACTAGCATGTCTGGACACAGAACTTGCTAGTTTGATTTTGGATAGGGGCGCGCTGGGAGGTGTGGCAACATGGTCCCCTGGCAGGGCCATGTTGCCTCCCAATCCCCTGCCTGGCTGTCCCTGCATCACCCCCTGCTTCCAGGGCTGTGGGGGAGGGATTGTGGGGCACCTTGTATCCCCCACCTGGCTGGATGGGGGGGAATGGATCACAGGGTGGCCAGCCAGCAATGGGGAAATGGATCATGGGGTGTCCAGCATCCCCTGCCTGGCCTGGTGGTGGGGTCATGGATCACAGGGTGCATTGCATCCCCCTCCTGGCCTGGCGGCGGGGGAGGGATTGTGGGGTGCCCCTTATCCACCGCTGCTGACCAGGCAGCGGGGAATAGATCGCAGGATGCCTGGCACCCCATGATCCCTCCCCTGCTGCCCGGCGATTCCTGCCCCTTCCTCCCCTCGCCCCACCTTCCTGGCCAGGATGCTGAGGGGGCGGGTCTTCCTTCCAGAGTGCCGTGCACCCTGGCAGGAAGATCAAATCCATTGAATCAAAACAATGTTGTTTTGAAACAACGCATCCGAATGGCGTTGTTTCGAAAGAACCGTTTTCAGTTCTAGGGCTCTTTCATTATGTAGTAGGTTTTAACATTTCAATTGAAGTTTTGTTGTTTTGATATGACAGAGCTTGTCATATTGAAACAGCAAAAAGTCATGTGGACCTAATTTGTTTTAAAGCCAAACAGCCAGCGTTGTTTCGCTTTAAAGCCTGTATGTGGACATACCCCTTGGGAACCAGAAGATAATGGGAATAGAATCCCTTTCCCTGTTCTTTTTTGAGGACTCTTTCTATTGCCCCCAGGGATAGCAATTTTTTGTATTTCCTCCTTAGCAGCAGGTTGTGAGATGTGTCCCCAAGTCCTGAGTGAGGGGGTGGTTTTTGGTCCCAGGGTATGTATCTGAATTGGATGGCATATCCCCTGGATACTGTGTCTAGTATCCAGCTGTCTGAAGTGATTGTAGCCCCCTGATGTGGATATGGGCTTAGTTTGTCTCTGAAAGGTGGGGGTTGGCAGATGGGAGTGGGGCAGTCCTCTGGCAAGGTGTCAAAATCTCTGCCTTTGATTGGCAGAGGGGGAACTTCCACCACCCTAGCGCGCTGTCTGGGAGGACAGTTGAGGCCTAGAGCTCCTCACTCCTTGGCCTCTGTCCCTAGCAGGACCCTCATATTGGCACTGAGGTTGCAGGTAGGACCTCTGGAGCAACCCTGATGTTTCTGTTGCTATTGCTGTTGTTGAGGTTACTGCTGGATCTGCAGTGGCCTGAAAGAGCGTCTGGCCCCCTGTGGTGTATACATGCCTAGGGACTTTAGGGTGGCCTTAGCACAGTGGTCCCCAACATTTCCTCTGTCCTGGCACACCTTGCTACCTTTAATTAATTTGAGGCACACCATCATATAGTTGCTAAATGAACTCATGAATATTCATGAGCCAATGAGCCAATCCAGAGCTCTTTGAGTAGTTTTTCAAAAAATGTTGTGGCACACCTGCTCAGACCTCATGGCACACCTGTCTGCCGTGGCACACTAGTTGGGAAACACTACTATAGAGTCCTTCGTACTATGCAGTTTGGAATCTGTAGATTCTGCAAACACCATTTGCCCTTTGAAGGGAAGATCTTATATGGCCTGTTGCATTTGGGGCAACAGGCCGGACCCTTATACACAAGCAGCTCTCCTCATTGCAACAGCTGAGGCCACACCCCAGCTAGCCCTATCTGAGGCATCCCAGGAGGTCATGAGGGCATCACATGAAGCCAGCATGCCTTCTTCTACAAAGGTTTTGTAGTCCCTGAGGTGGTCTAGGGGGAAGAGATCTTGGAACTGCTCTATAGACTTCCATAGATTAAAAATGTATTGCCCGATCAATGCCTAGTGGCTGGCAATATGGAGTTGGAGGGCTGAGCTGGAGTAGACCTTTCTCCCCAAAAGGTCCAGTCTTTTGGCTTCTTTGTTTTTCAGGGTGGAAGTCGGCTGCTCTTGTCTCTCGTTTTGGTTGACAGCGTCAACTAGTAGGAACCCAGGTGTGGGCTGATTAAAGAGGAATGCAAGCTTCTCAGGTGGCACATGGTATCTGTGCTCCGCTATTTTGGAAACTGGCAGTATGGATGACGGGGTCTGCCAGCGTGCCTTTGCAGTCTTATGCACCCCTTTGTGAAGCAGCACCAAGATTCTGGCTGGGGAAGCCACATCGTCCACATCAAAGAGGGGGTCGAAGTCCTCTCTGGTGACCTCCGCCTCCAGGGTTAAGTTCACTACCATACGGCATAGGAGGTCTTGGTGGGTGCAGGGTCATCCCTATAAGTCAGGGGTCTAGGGCATGCAGCCTCATTTGGGGAGGATGAAAGGACCCTTGACCTGCTGCATCGAGATCTGTCATTGCTGGGGTTGAACTCTTCCTCAGAGACCCCAGGGGAGTGAGAGGGTCTAGAGAAGGAGGTCGGAAGAGCCTGGCATATGTGCTTTTCCTGTGGGGGCCAGTCCATCCATTGACTAGAGCATTCCCTGAATGAACACGGTGCCGATTCTCTGCCCATTGGGGAATGGCTTCTACCACAGTGCCGACCTGTGCTGTGCTGTCTATGCAACTGACTGCCGCCCCTAGCTGGTGCTGGGGAGGCAGAATGGGCTGAGGCCGGTGCCGAGGTGGCTGCCACCAAGGAGCTGGTACGGGGAGCACTGTGCCATGGTGGTGTTGGCGAATGCTTATGGTGACTCTTTCCTGCCAGCTTCGCTGGAGCAGGGGTCATTGCCACAGCCAGAGGAGGGCGTCGGTGCTGAGTCCCAGTGCTGGAGGCATTGGAAAAGGCGGATCTGGACCTTGCACATCTAGAGCCTTGCAAGCAAGGGATGGACCACTCTCGGGAGGTTTGCAGAGGGAAGATTGGGTACTCCCCTTCTTCCTCAAGTTCGGGCTCGGAATGTCCTGGGGATGACCGCAGTGCTGGAGTAGCACACAACAGAGTGGGTGGGCTTTTGCTTTGTCTCTGTGCTGGTGATGGACCACGCTGTGTGGCTGCCCACACCTTTGATAGGAAAGTAGGCTTGCTGGCTTGGGAGGTGTGGGAGTTGGTAGCTGGAGTAATGCCTTCACTGCCTCAAAGGTCTCCAGCATCGATGGCGCAAGTAGGTGCTCCTGACCCTTTCCCTGAGGGGGTGGTAATGGGGAGTTGGAGTGGCACCGGTGCATCAGTGCCGAGTCCGACCCCAAGCGTGGTTTCTCTGGCTCCACTGGGGAGCAATGCTGAAGAGGCCCCAGTGCTGACTTGGCATGCGGTGTCGATGGATCCATAGGTGCCCCAGATGTGGTGGGAGGCAGGCTGCAGTTCTTGCCCCAAAGCCATAACACAGTCTTTGCTCTCTGTCTTTCAAGGTCATGTGTTTGAAAGAAGTGCAGATAGAGCACTTATCAGCCTGGTGGGGCTCACCCAGGCATTTTAGGCACTTCTCGTGTGGGTCATCCAGCAGGAAGGCCTTGCTGCAGCTGGCACAGGGTTTGAAGCCAGGCATGGTAAACAGCGGATAGTAGCGCTGTTCATGCTCCGGTTGTTGAGAAGACTCAGTGGCAGGATGATGTCTACCAAAAGATCTTCTAATCTGATCGGCTGGTTCATAAACAGATGTTATAGACAGGCACTTGCACAATCGCAAGAGTAGGCTGTTCCGGTACCGCTGCTGAGGGCGGAAAGAAGGAACTGAGGAGGGTCAGGGTCATAGGTATAGCCGCAGACACGGCTGGAGGGGGTGTTGGCCACTGACCCTGCCCTGACAGGCTAGGGCAAATGCTTTCCAGCCAACTGGGCACTGTGGCATGTAGACACCTGTAACTGAATGATGTCAGCAGCGCTTGAGGAAGAACTAGATGTACTGTACTCTCCCTATAATTCTGTTCACCTATGTCGTGAATCCCATGATGCCTTGAATTAACTGATGTAAATTTTGTCTTATGAACAGAGGAAGGCTGCCAGCACTGGGACATGTCAGTGTTTTACTGAAGCAACAAATAGGGAGTTACTCTCACAGGCCACTAGCTGAATGCCAAAAGGAGGAATAAATTTCTGAATATTTTTCCCTGGGACAACACAAGGAATGCCTTCATGGCCCCTTGCTACTGGAATGCCCATGTTCAGGGCAAAGCAGTTAGGTATACATCCTGGTACCAGGCAACCAAAGTAGCAAGTGGATTGATTAGTCTTTTCAGATGATGTGCACAGAATATTTTGTTTGGCAGCAGGTTTGGAATAAAAAGAGTGCTTTAGAAATGCAACATTGGGAGCACTTTCTGTGTAAGGGGAATGTACCAATGATGCATGAGATAGTATCCTGCAGAGCAGTATTATAGTGTGCATCTACACTTACTAGTTATTTTGAATTAAGGAGCCCTACTTTAAAATAACCTACTCCCTGATCATGGAGGCATTTCATTAAGTTGAAGTAAGTGTTTCCTTAATTTGAAATAGAGAAGCACTAATTCAACTTAGAAGTAACCCTGTTTTAGTCAGAGAATAGCATTACTTCAAATTAATTGTGCTTCCTAGCTGAGGACAAGGAAGCCCTACATGGCTCCCTGGCAGAAAGGTGCCACACATGGCTCCCTTTTGCTAGGGAGCCACGCACACCTCCCACAGCTCGCTTCTTTCTGGACCTGTGGCTCCTGGCCAGAAGGAAGCCATGCTGCAGTTCCCCAGGAGAAGGGAGTCTATGGGTAGAGCCCTGCAAATCTGCGGATATCTGCATTATATCCATGGATATCCGCATCCACAGATACAATGCGGATATCTGCAGACCATTTCTTGTGGATGCAGATTGGATACAGGTCAACATATTTGTATCTTCACAGAGCTAGAGCCCTGCAAGTATGCGGATATCCACGGATATCTGCATTATATCCGCATCCACGGATACAACACAGATATCCACAGACCATTTCTTGTGGATGCAGATTGGATATGGATCCATGTATTTGTATGCATGCAGGGCTCTGTCTATGGGCTCCCCGGGCAAAGGAGCCCCAAGAAGCAGCAGCTAGGACTCCCTGGGGACAGAGGAGCTTCTGGGGCTTGGGGGAAGAGACCCACTGGCACTCTCTTCCCTGGGGCTCCCTGTCCTGGGAGCTGTTGGTGACTGTCTTCCCTGGTGCTCCCCAGACAGGAAGTCCCCAGCTGGCGGGGCGTCTTCCATAGCTGGCATGGAAAGCACCCTGCAGGGGATCCTGCTGGCTGGCAGGGAAAGTGGCCTGCTGGCCTGGGAATCCCCTGTCAAGGAATACTGGCGGCTGTCTTCCACCAGGCTCCCTTGACAGGGGAGCCCCACTGACTGCTTCTCTGGTGTTCCCTGGACAGGGGAGCCCTGGCAGCCACTTCTCTGGGGCTCCCCTGTCCCAGAGAAATGCAACTCCTTTCTTGCTGGGGAGCTGTGGGTCCTGAGGAGAAGGGCTCTGTGACCCCCTGCTTGCAACAGAGCTGGGGATTCCCTTGTCCCTGGGAGCTGTGGCTCCCCTAGGCTGGGAGCCGCAGCTCCCTTTGGAGCCATGGCTCTCCCAGTTTGAGTTAGAGAGTTTAATGTAGACTAACTTGAATTAATAATTCCTACTTAAACTTGAATTACGAGTCTAGTGAAGACTCTCTAATTGGAATTAATATCTTTGATTTAAAGTTGAAATAGTTAGTTCAAATTAATTAATTCAAACTGACTTCTGTAGTGTAGACATAGCCGTAAATAATCGTTTTGCCATACTATATTATTATTGGCTTATAACCAGAAAGCTGAATGATATTGGTTACAGGCATTTGCAGGGCTGGCTCAAGCAGCTGTGGTTCCCCAGTCTGGCTTTTCCTTTGGTGGCCCCCCCTCAGCTGGGGGGAAAACCTGGCCTTCGCTTTGGGCTGGCTTCACCCTTAGGGTGTGGAGAGCCAGCCCAGAGGGGGATGAGAGAGCGGAGTGAGCTCCATGGGCTGGCCCCCTCTGCATTTTGCTTCTTATCAAGTTATGTATATTGGATCTGAAACCAGTTAGTCAATTCTTTCAGGTCCCTATGTGGTGATCTGTGGAAATGTCTACATCAGTACTAACAGTGCAGTTTGCTGGCTGCTTTACGTAAAGCAAATACCTAGGGATGGAGGTGCTGCTGCCTTGAGTTCTCAGCAAATGGAAATGTGGCTGAAAAAAGAAACAGACACAGCAGAAGTGCTGCTTTTATAGGGACTGTGTTTTACAGAAACATCCAGCAAACTGGAGATGAATGGCAGATTCTTCTTCTTCAAGCACTGCTCATGTCATTCAGTTACAGGTGTCTACGTGCTACAGCGCACGGTAGCGGTAGCTCGGAAAGTCTTCAGCTTTAGCCTGTCAGGTCAGAGCACATGGCCAACATCCCCTCTCTGCTGCAACTGCTGCTATATAGGTGACCATGACTCTGACCCTCCCAGTTCCTTTTTCTGTCCTCAGCGATGGTTTTAGATCAGCTAGGAAACTTGCAGGAGCAAGTGTCTGTCTTTCTCCATGTGAAATTTAAGATGCCTGGATTTAAACCGTGCTTGGGATACTGCAAAGCTTTCCCAATTGATGATCCTCATGAGAAATGCCACGCATGTCTGGGTGAGTCACACCTTGCCACAACTTGCCCTATCTGCCAATCCTTTAAACAGAGGACTCGCAAAGACAGAGAGCGGCACTTCTGCACTCTTGTCGAGAGCAGCGTGCCTGCCTTTGATGCCACCCAAGCTGCGAGTGCTCCACCAGCACCCAGAACAGTTTGGGCACTGGAGTCTTGGCACCACCTTTTGGTGCCGAGTTTGAAGTCTCGGTCAATGTACTCTTCTGTACCGTCAAGGCACCAGTCACCTCAGTCACTGAACTGACCCATCAACAAATCGAAAGTGGGACCATCCTCAGTACTGTCAATGCCGTGGGCCCCCGCGAAGGTGCGCACTTGGTCCTGAGATCCGGCTCTGGTACTGGCAAAGAAACCCAAGCCAAAGGCAATGCCAACTCTGGTACCCACAACCCAGTTGACCCACAACCCACCTGCCAGCCCGGTTCTGTCTAGCCCTCTGCCGGTGCTACAATCCAGAGCTGAGGACTGCTCCGCATCCTCCTCACCCCGACATTCATCCCAGGATCTGTTGGTACCGCATTCCCAGGGTTCCAGAGCCCGATCATTTAGCTCATTGTCATCTTCGCCCCCAGCTTCCGTTCATTCCTCTGCCTCCCCCAGAACCTCAGAGGCTGGTGAATGGTCCAGGAAACAATGCTGCAAGCATTCCCCAATGCCCAAGTCATGGAACAAGAAGGGGTTGTTGGCAACGCCAAGAGCATCGGGGCCTGCCCCCACCAGCACCACAAAGACCCTGCAACCAAGCCAGGGTCACTCTCCTCTGTGCCATCTTGAGGCTGGATCATCTTTCAATGACTGTTTGCATGACTGGTTGGATGTGACGGCCAACGATAGCTCAACATTCTGGCACCATTTGGTATCATCGCCTCTACAGACTCCAGATTCTTTGGATTTCTTGGAAAACGAGCCCGACCCCGACTTTACTCAACATAGTAGATCACGGGCTCATTCTTCTTCTTCACCAGATGAGTGCACTTTCAAGAGGCTGATTGCCTGTAACGAGGATCCCTGTGCCCAGCAGAATTTGCTCCGCCACATGGCAGCAAACCTGAAAATGGAGCTAGGGGTGGTCCAGGAGAAGACTGACCCCCTTTTTGATGTAGGGGGCAATACCCCACCCACCAAAGTGTCTGTTCCCCTCCACAACGGGGTGTACAGAATTGCCAGGGCAAGATGGCAGACCCCATCCTCGATTCTGCTGGTGTCAAGGGCAGCAGACTGAAAGTACCATGTTCCTCAGGACAAATTCTCCTTTGTCTTCCAGCATCCCACCCTGGGGTCACTGGTTTTCAATGCTGTAAACCAGAAAGAGGGGCAGGGCCAACCGAGTTCCACTCCTAAAAATAAGGAGATGAGGAAGCTCTATCTATTGGGCAGGAAGGTCTATTCCATGGCAGCCCTACAGCTGTGCATCTCCAACCATTCGGCCCTTATGATGAGATATATCTTTAACCTGTGGCATGCCATGCAAAGTTTTCCTGACATCATTCCCAAAGATTGCCTCAGGGACTTTAACATGATGCTCGAGGAAGGGGAGATGGCTTCCAGGGATGCTCTGATGGCTACCTGGGATGCTGTAGATACAGCTGCTAGCACTATGGCATCTGCCATGGTGATGTGCCGCTTGGACTGGCTCGAGGGCTTGGGCCTGCCCCCACAATTGCAACTTATCATTCAGGACCTACCATTTGAATGCCCTGATCTGTTTGCTGAGTCCACAGATTTAAAACTCCATGGCATGAAGGGCTCGAGAGCCACGCTCCGGTTGCTGGGGATATACACCCCGCAATCTAGCAGACGGTCTCTGAAACCTCATCAGCTCCTACAGCGGCAGCTGCAACAGCTGAAACAACAGATTCAGCTGCAGAGCCGCTTCTTGAGGTCCTTCCAATTTCTCCAGTGCCACCTTGGGGACCTGGATAAGGACAAGGCCCACTCGGGCAAGAGTGAGAAGCCCCATGCCCCACAGTCTGGCAGTCATGGACAAGGCTGTGAATGCTTTTTGGGAAGGAAGCAGTGTTTTTGACAGTTACTGCGAGGGCAGCGAACCCATAACCCAACTGGTCCCCAACCGCCTGCACTGTTTCACATGCCACTGGGTCAACATCACATCCAACCAGTGGGTCCATGAGATGGTCATGGAAGGGTATCACATTCAATTTCACTCAATTCTTTGGGTCGGGAAACCACCCTATCATCCAAACCTCGGGAACCAGGAACTGCTCCACCTGCTCGAGATTGAATGCAAGAAACTCCTCTCCCTCAGGGCCATAGAAAGGGTCCCCAAGCAGGAGTGGGGAAAAGGGCTTTACTCCTGATACTTCCAAGTCCCCATATCCAATGGGGATCTTTGACCCATTTTAGATCTCAGAGTGTTAAACAAACACATAAGGAAAATAAAGTTCCCCATGGTTTCCCTATCACAGATTGTCCAATCTCTGTTTCCCAGGGATTTGTTTGCAGCCCTCAATCTGAAAGATGCTTACTTTCACATAGCCATACGGCCCTGCCACAGGTGATTCCTAAGATTCACAGTGGGAGAAGACCACTTCCAGTTCACCTCTCCGCCTTTTGGGCTTTCCTTGGCCCCCAGGGTGTTCACAAAGTGCATGGTGCTGGTTGTGGTGTACCTCCTCAGGCAGGGCATAAAAATCTACCCCTACCTAGATGACTGGCTGATAGTCGGGAGATCAAGATCTCAGGTAGAGCTCCATGTCAGAGCAGCAGTGAAGCTCTGCGGGTACCTGGATCTTGTCATAAAACGAGAAGAGTCAAAACTCCACCCATCCCAGGACATAGAGTTCATAGGGGCATGTCTGGATGCTAGCAAAGGGACAGTATCCCTGACCCTCTCAAGATTTCGGTCCATGTGCACCATCATTATGGAGCTGCAGACACCTCGGGTGACCACAGCTCGCTGATGCTTCCAGCTCCTCAGCCACATGGAAGCCTCCACTTCCGTAATTAGGATGGCACACCTGAGAATGAGGCCCTTCCAGGTCTGGTTCTCCATGGTGTTCCACCCATGGAGGGACTCCCTAAACAAGGTACTGTCAGTTCCCCAGGACATTCTGGGGACACTTCAGATTTGGAGGGATCTCCGTTTCACCATGGGAAGCATTCCCTTCAAAGAGCTCAGGCCCTCAGTGACCCTAATAACAGATGCCTCTGACTCAGGGTGGTGGGCCCATGTCTCTGGGGGGCTCTCCACCCAAGAGTTCTGGTCCCACATGGACAGCCCTCTCCACATAAATGTGAAGGAACTGCAGACCATCAGACTAGCTTGCATGACCTTCCTGGACAACATACAGGGCAAGTCAGTCTAGATCCTCATGGACAACACCACAGCCATGTTCCATATGAACCAGCAGGGAGAGGTCCACTCCCTGACACTTCGCAAAGAGGCATGCAAACTCTGGGAGCTCATCATAGAATACAACTTCACCCCGGTGGCCACCCATCTACCAGGGGTGGACAATGGGCTAGCGGAGTTGCTCAACAGAAAGCCCCTGGTGAACCACGAGTGGTCCGTCCACAACAGGGTGTTCTCCCTTCTGCTAGACAAATGTGGGTCACACCAGATAGACCTGTTTGCAACATGGCAGAACCGCAAGTGTCCCCAGTTCTGCTCCCTTAGGGGTTGCGAAGAAGGGTCTCTCAACAAAGCCTTCCTCATCAACTGGTCAGGGCCCCTGATGTATGCCTTTCAGCTGGTCCCCTTGATCCAGAGGGTCCTCTTGAAAATCAACATGGATGGAGCGAACATGATAATGATAGCTCTGGACTGGCCCAGACAGTACTGGTTCCCGCTTCTGCAGGACATGTCCACAGAGACCCCACTCTGCCTTCCACTGTGGGCGGATCTCCTAACACAGGCCTTGGGGCACCCCCGGCACCTGAACCTGAGCTGCCTGCACCTGACAGCCTGCATGCTCTCTGGCTCAGCGAGCAGGAGAGGCTCTGTTCAGACATGGTTAAGAAGGTCCTGGTTGGTTGCAGAAGACCATCTACCAGGTCCATGTACACAGCCAAATGGAAGCGATTCTCCATCTGGGCTGGGGGCAAAGTTGTAGACCCTATATCAGCACTGATACACCTAATCCTCAACTATCTGTTAGACCTCAGGCTATGTTCACACGGGGAGCACTTGTTTCGAAACAAGTTATTTCGAAATAACTTGTTTCGATATAACATGTTATTTCGAAATAACCTGTTTCGAAATAACAAAATGGTGTCCGCAAAATAAGCAAAAAACGGGAATCGAAATAGCGTTTCCACCGTGTGGACTTGCTATTTTGACCCAGGGGCAGTGCAGCATGGGAGGTGTG
This sequence comes from Podocnemis expansa, assembly GCA_007922195.1. Classification (NCBI taxonomy): domain Eukaryota; kingdom Metazoa; phylum Chordata; order Testudines; family Podocnemididae; genus Podocnemis; species Podocnemis expansa. The sequence continues at coordinate 11,114 of ML682024.1, read as the reverse complement.
GCAACATGGCCGCCTCCCTGGGCCATGTTGGTGGCCATGTTGGTAGCCAATCACATAAAAGCCGGCCCTGACCTCACTCCCCTGTCCACTCACGCTAGCAGCACGCTGCAAGCCATGGACAGTGCTCGGCTGCCTAGACAGCGCTGTGCAGCACCCGGCCCCTCGGTGCGCATCGAGGGGCTCCAGCACCTCTGGGAGACTCTGTTTGTAGACCCCGAGGAGGACCGGCCTGTGGCTGAGGAGTATATCCAGCTCAGCCGCAGGGCTCAGCTACTGCCCCTGCCCCTCCCTGTGCCCTGCCGCATGTGGGCGCGTGAGACCAGCGTTGACTGGTGGGAGAGGGTCGTTCTGCGCACCTGGGGTGACGACCTCTGGCACCAGAACTTTCGCATGAGCAGGGCCAGCTTCACCCGCCTGGTGGGCGAACTCGCCCCACACCTGCGCCACAGGGACACCCCCATGAGGCCTGCTGTCGCAGTGTACAAACGAGTGGCCATCGCCCTGTGGAAGCTGGCCACCCCGGAGTCGCACAGGGCAGTGGCACACCTGTTTGGCGTCGGGAGGTCCACCACCGGCACCATCCTCCTCGAGGTCACCAGGGCCATCAATCGCATCCTCCTACGGCGCCTGGTGAGATGTGGGGACCTGCAGGACACCATGCCCGGGATGGCAACCCTTGGCTTTCCAAACTGTGCTGGCATCTTGGACACCACACATATCCCTGTGCGCGCCCCGGAGCACAGGGCTGCGGTGTACCGCAACCGAAAGGGATACCATTCGGTCATTATGCAGGCCCTTGTGGACCACCAGGGCTGGTTCCAGGACTGCTACGTGGGATGGCCAGGGAGGGCCCATGACTCCAGGGTCCTCCGCAACTCCACCCTGTACCGGGGCATGGAGGCAGGCACCCACTTCCCCCCCTCACACCATCCACCTTGGGGGCGTAGAGGTGCCCGTTCTTATAGTGGCGGACGCGGCCTACCCCCTGCGGCCCTGGCTAATGCGACCATACGCCGGGCCACTTGACCCCAGCCGGCAGCTGTTCAATCGCCGCCTGGCCCGCTGTCGACAGGTGGTCGAGCGGGCATTCGGACGCCTCAAGGCCCGGTGGAGGTGCCTGGTCACTCGCCTCCACCTCGCTGAGCGGAGCCTGCCGCAAGCCATCGCGGCATGTGCAGTGCTCCACAACTTTTGTGAGCAGCAGGGGGAACCCATCCCACTCGCATGGGAGGCTGAGGTCCAAGCATTTGCCAGGGACTATGAACAACCAAGACCCCAGCCGACTCGGGAGCAGCCATCTGTGCGAGCCCTCGCCATCCGCGATGCCCTCCGGCTCGCCTTCGCTGCGGAGGAAGACTGAGGACCAGGCCTGCCCTGCACCAAAACACCATCTCCCCCCATCCACCCACAGCCAGCCCGCACCCATCCACCCACACTGCCAACCCCCCCCCCCCCAATAAAAACACAGACAACCAAGAATAACTTTCCAGGGGTTTATTCACAATCACAATAAGGGAAGGGATGGGGGTGATACGGGACGGGGCAATCTGGGGGGGTCCGGGGCAGGGAACATGAACTTGGCAGGGGACTTGGGAGGGGACTTGGGGAAGGAACATGAACTTGGCAGGGGACTTGGGAGGGGACTTGGGGAGGGAACATGAACTTGGCAGGGGACTTGGGAGGGGACTTGGGGAGGAAACATGAACTTGGCAGGGGACAGGGGCGAAGAGGTCCTGGGGCAGGGAGGGTTAGGCAACGCCTGTGGGGGGGGTCCGGGGGGGTGGCATGCCCCGCCTGCGCCCACGGCTGCCCTCCGCCCGCTGTCCCTGCTGGGGCGGTGATGTCTCCCGGCGCCGTCGGGGAGCCAGGGCCTCCGCAAGCTGGCGGATGGCTGCAGCCTGCTGCAGAAGAGCAGCTGGGAGCTCCACTGCGAGGACCTCTAGTGCCCTCGCCGCCCTGTCCTCAGCACCTGCCAGCTGCTCCAGGGAACGGAGCCCAGCTGCCTGGCGCTGCGCCTGCTCCCGCCGCCAGGCCTGGGTGGCACTGTGCATGGTCTCCCCGAGGTCCTCCAGGCTCTCCAGGAGCTCTGTGCGCATCCTGGGGGCCCTCCGCCGTCGCCGCGGTGTCCTGGGGCTTGGGCAGTGGGGTCCGGGCGTGGGTGCCGGCCGTTGCGGAGGGGCTCTGCGACGTGCTGCAGGGACGCAAAAAACACAGTTAGCCTCTGCCGCCTGCTGGTCCTGTCTGTGTGCACCTGTCTGCAGCACACGCCTGTGCCCTGACTGTCAGTGGGTCCCGGGATCCCATGGGACATTGCCCTGGGGTAGGGCTCCTGGCCCCCAAAGCTTCAGAAGGAGGCTGGGACGGTACCCGATGGAGGACATTGGAGGACCCTGAGCAAGAAGGTTGTCTGGCCGAGGTAGTCATCAGGGTTTAAGGGGCCCTGGGACAGTTTCCCATATACGTTGGTATTCTCTGGCAGTCCAGGATCCTTCAGCCCCTCTGGGAAAAAGCCTGACAAACCCCTGTATTTTGACCTGCCTGCCAGACAGAGAATGGGAGGATAAAAAGAAGAACAGAGCAGAAGAAAGGAGACCATGGTCTCCTTTTGCCAGACATCTGGGACCCGTGCCCTGGAGGCACACATGCTCGTGGTGCCCACAAGGGTGAACTGGACCCAGCCACGCCTTGCACTTGGAGGTCTCCTGAGACCACTGGCCAGTGGTGTGCCCTGCCTGCTCTCCACCCCACCCAAGATGCTGCTGCATCTTTCCCAGCCAGTCCCTGGTCACCACCCCCCGGCACACAGGGGCCTTTGACTGCGGTGCCACCTGTGTCCGTGGGACCCATGGCCAGGGGGCCCCTCTGAGCCCATGAACCCTGGGCCCTACCCGCCTCGGTGCCTGGCCCTGGCCTCTACCCGTCCCGGGACCTGCTGGAAAGGCCCAGCCCTATGTGCCTCCATGGGGGGGGGGGGCATACTTACCCACGGGGGCTCCAGAGGTCCACCGGGATGTCCCGGGGTCAGAGTCGGAGCCTGGGGCGGTGGTGGGCCCCTGCTCCTCGACACTGCTCTCCGCCTCCGTGGCCAGGAACAGCTCTGGGGTCGTCGGGCTGGCCTCTGCCGCTGGTGGTGCTGCAGCTCAGGGTCCCCCGACGGAGATGTCGGAGGCGGCTGCCTCCGGGCCTGACGAGGGGCTCTGAGGCCCCCCGGAGCTGTCCACGGCCGCAGCGGGGGCACCACTGGGCTGTGTGCCCAGGAAGGCGTCCAGAGCCTCGAAATATGGGCAGGTGGCCTGGCTGCCAGGCCCCTGCAGTGCCCGGGCATCCCGGGTGCGGGCATACTCCTGTTGGAGAGATTTTATCTTGCTCCACACTTGTTCGGTTGTACGGGGGTGCCCTCCCTGGGACATCGCATCTGTGATGTCATTGTAGATGTCGCGGTTCCGGTGGCTGGCCCGGAACCGCTGGAGGATATCTGGTTGCTGCCAGATGTCCAGGAGGCACTGGACGTCCTCCTGTGTCCACACAGGAGTACTCCTGCGTGTGGCAGCTGCGGGGCCTGGCTGCTGGGCCATGCTGCCAGCGTCAGCCCTGCCTGCCACGTTGCCTCACAGGCAAGCCCAGGCAGGGACTTCCCCCAGGGCGCTGTGCACCCTGGGAGGAAGGTCAGCCGGTTATTTCGAAACAACAGTTGTTTCGAAATAACATGGCTATTAAAACAGTTATTTTGAAACAACTCGTTTCGAAATAACCGTTATTTCGAAACGGCATGTCTCTTTGGCGTTGTTTCGAAACAACCATTTCGAAACAACGCTCTTTCGACAGCCAACGAGGTTTAACTTGTTTCGAAAGCAGCACGGCCATTTCGAAAGAAGCGGTTTGCTTCTTTCGAAATGGCCGTGCGTCGTGTGGCCATGCCACTTCTTATTTCGAAACAACCTCTGTTGTTTCGAAATAAGAACCCTGTGTAGACATACCCTCAGAGAAAAAGGCCTCTTTTCTTCCTCGCTGAAAGTCCACTTAGCGGCAATCTCAGCTCTCCACGAAAGGGTGCATGGGGCCCCAGTCTTCTCTCATCCTACCTCTGCAAGATGCTTGAAAGGGGTGGAGAGACTCTTTCCTCAATCCTGTAAACCCACCCCTCCTTGGGCCCTGAATGTAGCACTCCGGGTGATGACAGAACTGCCCTACGAACCCTTGGATGCAGCCACCCTCCTGGTACTGTCTTGGAAGGTAGCCTTCTTAGTAGCAATCACCTCTGCTAGAAGGGTTTCGGAGTTGAAAGCCCTCTCCTCAGAACTCCCGTATATAAGGTTCTACCTGGATAAAGTGGTCTTACATCACCACCCATCTTTCCTCTCCAAGGTGGCCACCCCTTTCCACCTAAACCAGGAAATTTGCCTGCTAGCTTTTTATCCAGACCCTCAGGTTATGGAGAAGGAGATGGCATACCTTGAAAGTGAGGAGAATGCTCCTGACTTATATCGAGCACACTCGGCTGTTCCGCAAGACCTCCCAACTCTTTGTGGTGGTCGCTGAATGCAAGAGAGGTCTCCCAATGTCCTCACAGTGTATCTCCAAATGGATTGTGAACTACATTAACAATTGCTACAGAAGGTCAAACATCCCCCTTCCTGGGACTGTTAGAGCCCACTCTACCAGGGCCCAAGCGTCGTCAATGGCCTTCCTTTCTAGGGTCCTGATCCAAGAGATCTGCAGGGCTGCTACATGATGTTGGTTCATACCTTCATGATGCACTACGCCATCGTCCATCAGGCTAGAGATGATGCCACTTTGGGCAGAGCTGTACTCAGTGTGGGTAGACTGTTACTCCTCCCACCATCCATGAGTATGGCTAGCAGTCACCTGTTACTGAATGATGTGAGCAGCACTTGAAGAAGAACGGTGGATTACTTACCAGTAACCGTCCTTCTTTGAGATGGGCTGCTCATATACATTCAGGCCCCTTCCACCATCCCCACTAATGGAGTTGGCGAAGATTTAAGGGACTGGGAGGGTCAGGGTCACGGTCACCTATATAGCCGGGGTCGTTGCACAGAGGGGGCTTTGGCCATATGCCCTGAGCTGACAGGCTAAGGCTGAAGACTTTCAGAGCTACCATGCGATGCAGCATGTAGATACCTATAACTGAATGTATGTGAGCAGCTCATCTCGAAGAAGGATGGTTACTGGTAAGTAACCCACCATTCTTGGACCCATTCGCTTCCTTTGAGTCTAACTCCCTTCTGGTGAGCTTTATACCACCCTGCCATTCCACCCTGCTACTGACTCTGCTTCCTCAGATTTAGCCCAACAACTGGAAAGATAAAAGAGTTGGATTCTTTCATTTCCCATCTCCTGGAGCCCAGAAAAAAGTAAAGGTTACAGATAATTTTTAAAAATACAGAAAATCTTTGGTTAAATAACTTTGGTTAATAAAACACAAAAAAGAAAATGGTGAAAAACAAACAAAACCACTAGTGATAACCACTAAAATAAAAGCAAAAATAGCTGAAGTTATCACATGTTTTATGTTAATAAAGGAACGCAGGCACAATAAAAACTAAAAAAATTTGACAAAGGTTAGACAAACAATCACAACACTAGGCAAAAGATCTGTGTATGCATCTTCACCCTTTGCACCTTTGTTAGTCCCTTATAGCCATTCCTTCTTCCTTTAGATTTTTCTTCTTGGTCTTAATTAGACTGCCAGATGATCTTTAGAGTCTAGGTGCCTCTTCCTAAGTGTTTTCACAGCACCTAGCCCAAATGGGGGCCTAACTTTGATTTGGGCTTCTGGGTACTGCTACTGTATTTCTCACACACACAAATACATTTATTATGTGTTTAATTTTTCTGTAGGGGTCCATACACACACGGTGCTACAGAGATGATAGTACCCAGTTTGCCTGTGACACACACCAAAATTGTAGTTACATCTTCCCTTATGATGTTTTATCTTCCATCTCAAATGAAGCAGCCCTAAGTATAGATGATGTCCATGTTCATGAAGAGCTCTGTATTTCCAGAACTGTGCTGTGCTTAACAGAATTTGTGGCCAATAAGAAATAACAAACCAGAAGAATATATGGAAATATGGTTGGTCTGTAATAGTTCTTTGGATTATATGTGCCCAGTGTTCCCATGGATTGAGGAGAGAAGTGCTCAGTCAGTTGGGGTGGGGTGAGTTTATGCTGGGCATGGAGTAGTATACATATGTGACAATTGCCTGTACATTTTTGCTACCATTCTCTGCTGCAGTGTCTGTGGGTGAAAGCCTGACAAGTTCCAAAGGGGCAGCCATGTTACTCTAGTCCAGCAAGAAAAAAAAAAAGGAATCCTGTGGTGCTGTCTTTAAGTGCCACGAAATTCCTTCTTTTCTTTTCTTTTCTTTTCTTTTCTTTTTTTGAAAGCCTGACCTCATTTAAATCAATGGAAAAATTGTGAACTGTGATGAACTAGAACTTGTAGGCTATGTTTATATGCATGTTTTAAATCAAAATAACACTGGTTATTTTGATTTAAAAATGTCTATGTCCACACAATGTTTCCTTATTTCAAAATAAGGAAAATCATTTAGGCTGTATTCACACAGCACTTTTGTTTCGGAACAACCTCGTTGTTTCGAAACAAAAAAAAAACATGTTCACACGACGCACCGTTGTTTTGAAACAACGGGAACCCGTTGTTTCGAAACAAGGGTGTTGTTTCGAAACAAGTTAAACCCCATTTGGGGGCGAAACAGCCTTGTTTCAAAACCCTTGTTTTGAAACAACTCGTGTGAACGTTGTTTCGACACAACTTGTTTCGAAATAACCATCTGTGTGTGAATACAGCCTTAGATATAATAAAACCTAGTTTGAGATCGAAATAAAGGTTATCTGAAAAATATGGTTTTGAAATAACCCCATGTGCCTCTGTTATTATCGACATGACCCACATATCGATATAACAGTTGACCTTCCTCCCAGGGTGCATGGCACCCTGGGAGGAAGTCCCACCCACCTTAGCACCCTGGCCAAGGAGGAAGGTGAGGTGCAGGGATGTGCAAGGGGGACCAGCCCAACCTCCAGCTGGCCAGGCAGTGGGGCAGTGAGACGGCTTCCCTGCCTTCCCCAGCTTGCCAGGAGCTGGCTGGGCAGTGGGTCAGGGAGCTGGCTTCCCTGCCTTTCTTGGCTTGCAGGCTGCTGGCTGAGCAGCAGGGCAGGGAGTTGGCATGCCTGCCTTCCCCAGCTTGCCTCATCTCCCAGGCTGCCCCTCTCTCAAATCCAAGTAGCATGTCCTTCCCTGGATATGCTAGTTCAATTTGGTTTTTTTTTTTGTTTTGTTTTGTTTTTTTTAATCTGGACATGTTAAATCGATTTAACTACTTTTAGATCAATTTGGTTAAATCAATTTAACTGGCTGTGTGTGGACATAGCCTATTGTCTGCAGGTTCCTTGTTTGCATACATGACATTCATCCTTTTTCCCCTGAGTCTCACTAGAAGGTCCTGATGTTTCACAGTAGAGTTGGTTTTGAAAACTAAACTAATTTTATAAAAAATAAAGAAACAGTAATAAAGCACATGAGGAATACTCAGCCTTCACAGCTGATTTCTAGCTAATTCACATTCTACTCATCTCTGGAAAAGAAAGTCCTGGGGTGAGGGAGGCAAATCACTGAACATTTAGCATTTGAAAGATCTCAATTGCATTTCAAAACAGGGCCAGGTGTCCTCAAGGTAGGACACGGCAAGCCAGTGCCTTATTAGCTTATCAGTAGAGCCGGCCCTGGGCATTTGGTCTCCTGAAAGAATTTTACAATTAACCAAAGTGTGGTCAAACAAGTGGTTGCACAGAATACTAACCAGAGCAGCGGTCTTCAACTCAAATCGCCATGAGGGTCGCATGAGAACCTTGTAGGTTAGCCCAAGGGCTGTACCACTGGAACCTCTTCATACAACAGTATTGCAAATATTGATAGTTGTAGTGTCGTTGCAGGCCAAAAGAAATAACTTTAGGGCTTGCATGTGTCCCTCGGGCCACAAGTTTGAGATCCATGAACCTGTGGTGGTTTACATATATGTGAAAGGTGGCCGAGAGGGGAGGGGTCTAGCTGGAAATATAGGCTGTAATTTGTTGTTTTTCATTTCAATTTTACAGAAACAGATGACATATGACAGGTAGCAGTGAGGAGTAGAGGCAGAAGGGTGTGCAGGAGACTGGTTTCCATTCTTGGTCTATCGGAATGAACTGAAATAGCCCAACAGCAGCTTGAACGCCCTGCTTGGCACCTCCTAGTCTGCTTCCTGATGTATATGCTTTTCTTGCCAGAATTCCCCTGGGGGTGGGGTGCGGGGGTGCTGCATCCATGAACGTGAGACCAGTTGACCCCTGCAATTCTATTGTAAAATATTTTTGATTTTGGGTATGTCCACACAGGCTTCTTATTTCAAAACAGCAGAGGTTGTTTCGAAATAAGAAGCAGCATGCCCACACGACGCACCATTATTTCGAAACAATGATCCCATTGTTTCAAAATAACAGCCGTTATTTCGAAATCATTAAACCTCATATCTAATGGAAATAGCTGTTGTTTCGAAATGGTTGTTTTGAAACAACGGTGTTCCTACACGTTGTTTCGAAACAACACAAGTGTTTTCAAACAACTGTTTTAAAACAAGTCCGATCGGCCTTGGTTCAAAATAACCATTTCGAAACAATGGGTATTTCGAAAGCAGGCTTTCCCTTAATTTGAATTAACAAACTGTTAATTTGAATTAACTTATTTTGAAATAAGGACTTTATTTCAAAATAATTCATTTTGAAATGGGTTATTTCGAAATAATGATGTATGTGTGCACATAGCCTTTCTTAGTTCCGAGTTTACCAAAATAATTCCTTTGTAGCTGTTCTCAGGATGTGGGGTAGTGGGACCCCAATGTCTTTTTAACACTTCAATTTCCACATTCTGCTGATGCCCAGAAATTGCTATCCTAACATTCTGCCATATTCAGCTCTTGCTGCCTCATAGAGCTGTAATTTCACAATAAATCCACATCTGCAATATGTGTAAAACTTAAGGTGACCAGATTTCCAGAATTTATCAGGACTGTTGCAATTAGTAGGGGTTCTGTCTTATATAAAAACATATTGCCCACCATGCTCCTTGTCCCTAACCTTGCTTTTTGCCTTAGTCCATCTGGAAGCAACTTTACTGATTTCAGTGTCAAACTGGGCTAGGGAAATGACATGTATTACCATGGAAGCATTCAAATGGCTCAACAGGCAGAATGAGCATATAAGACAACTAATTTTTGCTTAGAGCTACAAAATCCTTTATTTGGAAAGAGCAATAAGACTGAGATCTATAGACAAAGAGCTTCCTCATTTCTGAGAATAGAATCATGGAATATGCTGCTTTAAAGGATGGAAAATGGGTTAGTTTCTAAGAACCTGTGTCAGAAAAATGACAGTGAAAATGTTGCAGTTCTGTCTTTTTGAACATGGGACCTCTAATTTAGAAGTCAATGCTGTGAAAGACTGATACTCATGAACCATGTGAGCTGAGTAGTAACAAAATGAACTACAGCGGTCTGTCACCTTGAAATACTGTTTTCTCTTTACTATCGCTAAGCAAGGATACAATCCAGCCATTACAAGGTGCGTTCCTGACACTCTTCTGGGGAGAGAGAGAGAGAGAGAGAGAGAGAGAGAGAGGACATCAGAAGTCCTCCTCTCCCTAACAATTGATTCCAAAAGCAATGAATTCCAAGAATGCTAGCTCTAAAATATTGTATATACAGCTGCTTCTTCATCACAGTGATTCCCAACGTTTTCTCTGCTCTTTGATGTCTGATCTCACATTTGGAGAGGCTGGAGTGGACTGACTCAGGAGTGAGTGGTCACTTGGCAAAGTGAGGTGAATCTGGGTTCAGGAGTGGGAACTGGGAGGTCACAGAAGCACATCAGCCCAGATCTGGGGAGCAGCCTTTGACTGTCACTATGGGCTTATAACCAGAAACCTGAATGATATTGGTTATAGGCATTTGGTGCCCCGAAGGAAGTTTATAATGAATCAAGGTGTGGTCAGACAGTCAACTATACAAAATACGAACAAGGGGAATGTGCTGTCTCACACATATGCAGCAGTGGGGGAAGGCACTGTGCAGGGAATACAGGCTGTTCTTTGGCTTTTCGGTTAAAACTCAGAGAAGCAGATACAAGTCTGTCTCCATGTACCCTTTTGCCTCTGCTCCTTTCTGCTCCCTTCAGCCCCATCACTTCTTCTGAGCAGCAACTGCCATTTTCTAGGGGAGGGCTCTTAAAAATGAAACCCGATGAAAGAAGTTGGGTCTGTGAGCCCATGAAAGCTAAAGAGAATGAAACACCAAAACACAAACAATGCCAGGAATTGTAGTTTTTATTGCTTCACATCTATATTAGAAGATGGGCTTGAGTAAGAAAACAGATGAGGATATTCTCCAGCACTATAAAGTCCACAGCAGTTGTTCTCAAACTTTTGTGAGTTCTGAGACATTTGATGGTGTAATGCGGCCCTACAGGACACACCAGTCCACCTCCACCAAGCTGAATTCAAATCAAATCAAATCAAATCATAGGGCTGTAAGGGACCTTGTGAGATCATCATGTCTAACCCCCGGAGAAATGAACCCAGGACCGTCTGCATGTTAAGCAGAAGTGTTCAGCCATCTCCTTGGCTCTCCGTGAAACACGTATTGTTATGTGGCGACACAGTAGTTGAATGCCAAAAGGAGAAGGAATAAATTTCATGAATATTTTTCCCTGGGACGACCCAGGGAATTGGGGCCCTTTCCTACTAGAATGCCCATGTTCCAAGCAAATAAGTTAAGTGTACTTCCTGGTACCAGGCAACCAAAGTAGCAAGTGGATTGATTAGAGATTTTTCAGGCAATGTGCACAGAATATTTTGTTTCTCAGCGGCTTGGGAATAAAAAGAGTGTTTCGAAGTGAAACATTGGGAGCACTTTCTGTGTAAAAGATGAATGTACCAATGATGCATGAGATAATACCCTGCAGAGTGGTATCATATAGAACCTTTTCCCCATACTATGTTATTATGGGAATGATATTGGTTATGGACATTTGGTC
>VOCP01019814.1:0-10506 GCA_007922195.1 Podocnemis expansa | reverse complement strand
AAATCCATGTGCCTGGCTCAGACATTTCTCATTCATCCACCAACTTATTGTATTTGTCAGTTACACTGACTGTGCTGGAACAAGAAGGTGACAGTTAAGTCTCACTATTGAGGTAGCAAAAGAGGAGCACAGAGTTGTCTTGCTAGCTTTGGTACTAATTAACTGTGGGATAGGGAGCAAATAAATTATATGCTCTGTGCCTCATTTTCCCCCTCTGTAAAATGTGGGTTACAAGATATTATAAGTTATATGTGTATAGCACATGAAGGTTGCCCACTGATTGATGCTATTGACCTGATCCAAAGCTCTCTGTCCTCAGTAGAAGACTGTCCATTTATATGGAGTTTGAATATGATGCAATGTTATCAGGTAAGGTGTTGGATTGAGAACCCAGTGGTGGTTACCATTTTGATAACATGCTCCATTTACAGGAAAAGCAGAAGGATAAGAGATGAGGGAATTTTTAATGAAGCTAAATGCACTTGGATGTTGAGTTTTCTGTCAGCTAGCATCACTTTATTTTAAAAAAAAGCAGCTAATTTTATAAATGTCACCAAACAGGATGGAATTCTATATGCTCATTTGGATTTCAAGTCACAAAATCACAAGGGGAGCACAATGCAGCGGTTCACAAAAGGGAAAAACAGGAAATCATGAACTATCCAGTGACTGGGAATCCACACCTCTGAAATGATACCTGGTTCTCTGCTGATGGGAAGTAGCCATCTGGAAGAAGAATCTTGCAGCGTCTATCTCCTTTTTTCATTTTCTCCACTTCTCTGTTAAGACATTAAGGTCAGAAAATCTCCGAAGACTCCAGCTTCATCAGGTGGGAAATTTCATTTTGGGATATAAAGGCCTCATAGTATAAGTGATGCTTCCCTGCTGTAGATTGGAAGCTCTTAGAAGCAGGAATTGTCCAATTATTCCATGTTTGTTCAGAGCCTAGCACAGGGGTGTGCAACCTGTGGCTCTGGAACTGCATCTGGCTCTTTGGCTGCCCCTTTTTAGCTCCAGGCCCCCTCCTGCTACTGGGAGACCAAGTGGGCAGCCCACACCAAGCTCCAGCATCCCTCTACCATCGGGGAACCGTGCAGGGCACCCACTCTGGATTCTGGGCTCCCACCCTCTACCAAGGAGCCCTGCAACAAGCACCCTGGCCCAGCTCCCCCCACCAGGAGGCAATACATATTGAATCTCTCAAAACACCTGTCTATTGAAGGAATTTTAAGAAATGGCTCTTCTTGTCTTTTGGGTTGCTGACCCGTGGCCTAGCACGTTGGGCCCAGGGTGCATAAGTGGGGCTCCTGGCTTCTATGGTAATATCATCATCATCCTCTTCCAATCATCTGCAGAGGGACCTGAACACAACTGAGAAGCTGCTACTTGCCTTCAGAAAGGGTGAGGCCAGATGGCAGGAGCCTGCAGTGAGGATGTGCTACCACTGTACATAACCTAGGTACCCTGATCCTCCCCAGGCACAAAGTCCCTTTGCAGTAATGTTACGTGGGCATGCAGTGTTATTCAGAAGGGGAAGGCTAGATGTGGGAGGAGCTGTGAGGGAGGACAATCTCTCCCCAACCCCATGCTGAACCTGCTACCCCTGTGCCTCCTCCACAGGCTGCTGCTTTCCCCCAAGAGAGAAATCACCGGCCCCATGTGCCAGCCCATGTGATTTCCAACACTAACACACACAGCGTCAATGGCTGGAGCTCTTCTAGTGCCAGCACCTGTACACACTGCCTGTTTTGACCATAACTGGTGGTTGTTCAAACTGTCCTTCTCTCACTGATTAAAAGGAGACAGCAAACTCACTCACTTCGTGTTGACTTTTTTTTATCTGTTCAGTATATCAAGCTCAACTGATTGTATAATAAAAGAAGGAGCACCTAAATCTTCTGGGACAGATTCTGCTCTTATTTATGACTGTAATTGTGGAGGAGCTCTGTTGCACTGAGCGTTTATAGTGATTTCTTTGAGGGCAGAATCTGGCCCGTTCTATTCCAATTAGTGTCTGTGTTTCTTCTAACAAATGATACAGCAAATGAGTTACACACCACTTGTTTCACACACAGACCTTCTTTCGTATATGGCAAGGGCTGTTTTAAGAGGCTCATGATCAATGTTCTCCGTGTCCTCTAAAGGCAGGACAAGAAGTCCTCGACTTATTCTGTAGCAAGGGGGTTGTGGTTAGATAGCCATCAAAATTTTCTAACTGTAAACGGAGTTAAGCATGGGAGCAGGCTCTCAAAGGAGGCTCTGGAATTCCCATCAATGGAGGTTTCTAACAGGTTAGACAAACACTTGTCTGGCACTGTCTGGGTTAACTTGCTCCTGAGCTGTGTACATTTTTGACGTCCTTTCTGGCCTGATACTTCCATTAATACCTATAGAACTGAATGACTAACATGCTGAATTTGGTTCCATGTTACCCAAGTACTGAACCCAACGGGCCTGCAAGAAGGCTTGTATTACCATTGAAACTTAACTTTGAAGTCTTGAATGACTGGTGACTTGAACTCACTGTTGATTCCATGGTGCCTTCTGCACGAGGCGAGTAGCTGACTCTGGTGCCTTGGCCACCTTCCCATTTGGGTAACTAATCGGGCTGGTCAGCAGTTTTGAGAAGAAACACTTCTTTCTTAGAACATTTCAATTCCCTGAAATAGGAAATGTTTTGGGGCAAGGATTGCTGCTTTTAATAATTTTTTTTAATTGGGGAAAAAATTTCACAGTGCTTAATGTTTCATTTCAATATTCTGCTAAATAAAAATTCCAGTTTCACAGTTTGAAAAGATCACTAGCTTAGAAACCTAAGCTAACAGTGGTTTAAATATTTTTCTAAGAAAACTGATATGCTCCAGATTGAAAGGAATTATTTTTGGTTCATGAAAATTCTTGAGATTTTGACTTTTCATCCCCATTCAAGATGGTGGTAGATGTGAGTGTAACTTAGGTTCCCCTAAACTTCTCATTACATTGATGCAAGGGGAAGTTAGGTAATCATGAGTTAGGTCCTTTGGGCTCAAAATCCTGAAAAATCTTGGCCAGTCCAGCCTTCCTTCATCAGGGCAAAAGCCAATTTCTATTTAACATTGCTTCAGTAAGGGCTAAAGGATTTAGCCAAGGGGGTTGCCCAGCTATTGCAGGGAGGGAAAGGAAAAAAGAAAATGGTGCCCAATATCAAAGAGCTGCCTGGAAGGGGTTTGAGACCGATCAATCCCCACTCTCGCAGGGGAGTTACAGCTAATCAAGACAACCTGTAAAATTGGGTGCTGTCTACGGAGAGGTGGACTAGACACATAGAGAATTGATTTTCTTGAGCTTTTTGCTAGTCCATGTTCCCTACATGCTCAGCTGTTTCAGGAAGTTCATTGAGAGATGCATTTTGACCCCTCCCCTTCTCTGTCTCTCTTGTTTATCCAGATCCATTTTCTATTCCATCCTGTTCAGTTCATTGTTAGCCCATTTATTGCTAGAAAAAGAGCTGTTTAACTTCCATTGACTTCACTAGGCATCAATCCACTTCTTTTCACTTCCTACCTGAAGCCACTGGACAGTGTTGCAATGAGACTGTTGCAGAGCTGCTCCACTCCACCCCCACAGTGGAGGAAGAAATTTCATTATAAAGTGTAAGAGCCCGATCCTGCATGAAGCTCAGGCAACTGCTGAGCACCAGCAACAGCAGCAAGCTCAAGGGAAGTGGTGGGCGCTCAACTGTCTTTAGGCTCAGCACTTACCTTCAGTTGCTCACAGCCCTGTACACTGTAAAGTATTGTCCGTGGGCTCCTCAGAGCAGTAAATAGGGCAGTGTACCACTGTCAGTCAGCGTTCCTGGGCTGGGGGTGTTAACAGCCCCTTCCAGGATTGAGCTGAGGCAATGTGCTGTGTAAACAGCGTTTTGATTTCTATGGGCTTATTTGTACCATTGCTAACAACATGCAGCCTCTGAACAGCAGGCCGGGTAACCGATTCTCATTTGCCCCAACCCCCTCTCCAGCCTGGAAATGTCCCAAGGCCCAGAAGTGGGTGTGAGTGCAACTTACGGTCCCATAAAGTCCTCTTTACACTGGTGCAAGGAGAAAGTGTGTAACAGTGAGTAATGACCCTGGGCTAGAAATCCTGCAGAATCACACTCAGTCTCGAGACGCCTCTGCCTCCTCCCTGGTTACAATGCCTTTCCCTCTACCTTTACTGTACCCTCCAGGTTGAATAAGGGTGTTACAACCAGAGAACTCTCCTCACGTGTGGTTCTAGTTGCATGTGCTCTGGGAGCCTCTGTGGGAACCAGGGTGACTAGCGTTTGGGAAGGAGACACACAATGCCCCTACCACAGTACCGGATTTGGGGCCTTTATCATGGGCCACAGGCCACCGGGGCATGTAGCGGAGGATATTCACTCCCCATTTCCTGTACCTCAAGCCCCCCCAACACCCCACCCTATTTTCTCCCAGTCAGGAGCACTGGGATGGTAACGTTCCCATACCCTGATCCTCAGACCAGCTCTCTCTGCATCGACCTGCATCTGTTCTTGGGGGAAAATTACAGCGGGGCAGTGTACGCTGCATCCTAGGTGATGTATAAGAGGGCAAGCTCATACAATCTTGTCCCCTTCTTCCCACCCCCCTCACCTCGCCAGGTCTTGTATAAGGCCCTCCACAGCGATGGTGCCTTTCTACTCCAAGGCCGTGGGCTTTCTGAACCATATTAGGCCTTTCACTACAGGGATCCTTGAGTCTCTCTGCAGGGGTTTCTCACCTCTCTTAGCTCCCATCCATCTCACATTAGCTCATCCGCCCATGGGCAACCTCACGTTTAGCCCTCGACCAAAGACCCTTCTGCCCTGGCGCCTCCCTCCAATCAGGCAAGAGGATTTTCTGCCTTGGCCCCAGACAACTGACTAGGAGTTGTCCTGGACTCCCTGTGCCGTCCCCCTCCTCCCTAGAAGCGCAAAGGGAGATAGTAGGGGATAGGTCTCATCCACCCATCCTCAATAGCTGCTTTGATTTGCTTCCCCTTTTCCTGGGTCCCAAGGGAGGCTCCGTGGATCTCTCCCCAGAGACCTCTCACCTCTCGTTCCCCTACCATGCAATAGAAGGGATTCTCGTGGCCTTTTCACCCTCCCCCCACAAGGTGTTGGTGGGACTTAAGGGGATCCCCCTCTTTACACCATGGGGCAGCCACCATTGGTATTCTCTCAAGGGTTATGCCTGAGTGAGCTCATTTAAGGACCCATGGTCCTTAGCTCAGACTTAGGCCCCCTGCAGAACCCTGGCTCCTGAGAGATCTGCACAAACCTTAGCAGGCTGGGGAGCCTCATGCCTTATGGGGAATTCTCCTGCTACATTCCCCTGCAGACACAGTGGCTCCTTCCCATTCTTCCCCTCATGTAGGGGTTGCCTTAAGCTCTCCTTCCTCTTCCCTGGGATCTCTCACTCTTCCCTTCTCCCACCCAGGACCTGCCTGAGTCTCACCTCCTTCCAATATGTGGAGAGCTTCACCAAGAACAACCCTTCCTTCACAGAGCAGGCACTATATACCATGTTTGCCTTGCATCTTGGTGAAGTCATCATTCTCTGTCCCCATAGGGGACTATGCAGGACCCCTCGTAGTTGACCCGTCGGAGCCGGAACCCAACACCTACAACCCACCGCTAGAGAT
Organism: Podocnemis expansa; assembly: GCA_007922195.1. NCBI lineage: Eukaryota > Metazoa > Chordata > Testudines > Podocnemididae > Podocnemis > Podocnemis expansa. The sequence goes on along the minus strand of VOCP01019814.1, from coordinate 4,845 downwards.
GAGTCAACTGACTGTGATACGTAGGTTGACTGCCCCTCCATATGTAGGTGGGGAGGAGAGGTAAGAACATCATGCGAGTCACACACTGCCCCCACTCCGATTCCAGAGCTTGGGGGCACAACCCTCGGGGTGAACCTGACCCATCGACAGAGACAGCCAGATACCCCTTCCTTTGCTTCAATGCACCTCTCCCTATGCGAGTCCATGAACTGGAAGAGGAGAGTATGGCAGCAGAGGGGAGAAAGGCGCCCTTTAGCCTTGAAGTTGAGCAAGCCCCTCTCAGCACCCTGCGGCAGTTTCTCACTACCTCCATCTCAGATCATACTCACCCCCCACAGTCAGGGATGACCTAACATGGGAATTACACTACCTTCCCACCAGTTTTTCTGTTTTCACTCACCAGCCATGCATCGCTCATGCCCTCTGCCACTTGGCTTCTCTCCTGATACTAGAAAGGGTGTACCTAGGGGTTCCCCTTTTTATCCCTACTGTAACCTGTTGCAGGGTCACCTCTAACAAAGGGCGCCTCTCAGATGCCCACTTCTCTCCTTATGATAACCTCCTTGGCAGAGTGTCTCAGATGATTTTGGGCCCCAGAGTTGGGCCTACCAAGCATCTAGCTCCATTCCAGGGTCCTCTGCCCTCCCACCATCCATTCCCATGCACCAATGGAAGGGGTAGTGGGGTCCCTAGCTGCTCCTTCCTCACTCTTTTCCTCTAACATTATCTTCCATACAGAGGTGGGACGCATTAGTAGAGCCCTGCAAATCCGCAGGTATCCGCTGCAGATCTGCGGGTATCCACATCCACGGGTGCGGGTGGCGATAACTGCAGCCCATTGCTGCGGATCAACTCACAGATGTAGCTTCTATTGTTACCTTATCACACTGCAATCCATTGCTGAAACTGCTGCACTGATCTGTGTTGGGAGCATGCAGGGGAACCAGGAAGCGCTCTGGCCAATATTAGATTGTGATCTGCCAGCCAATCAAAGTCTCAAGGTGGGACTTGGAGACTCACTGCTGGCCTTTGATTGGCTCATTCCCCTGCCCACTTCTTCCTTTTCTTGCTTCCAGTTGGCAAGCCATTGCTGTCAATCAGAGATTTCATAGGTGGGCAAAGAAATCTGATTGATAGCACAGCATACGAACCACAAAAAAGAAAGGAAAAAGTGGGTGGGACCCATATGGGGAATGAACCAATCAAAGGGTGAGTAGTTGTATGTGAGCCCAAGCTCGGTTGCAGCTGCATTTACAGATGCAGCTAAATCCTGGCATCCTGGAGTTCGGATCGGATTAGTGTTATCACCAAGCAGCTGCAGATCAGATGCGGTTCCACATTTTTGTATCCGCGCAGGGCGCTACACATTAGTCTACAGCCCCCCTTTTCTGTCCTGATTTGGCATCTTCTGCCGGTACATCAGTGGGGAAAGAGCCTTTACCTAACACTTTCAGTCAAAGGGCGATGTGTTTCTCACCCCTCAATTAGTACCTAACCCAACAGATTTCCCTTTGGGGTTAAGGATGCAAGGGCGGTAATTATCTCACACCCACTTATTGCCTGTGGGTGTAGGAGCCTGTTGCTCTGGACCACGACTGTCTTTCTCAGGAATTGATTCAACTAACAGAAAGGCCAATCCAATTACACTAGACAGCCTTGCTGCTGACAAGGATGCTCTTTTGCTAACATGATATAGCAAAGTTCCCCGGTAATGGACCGGGACCACCCCTGTTGGAGTTCTAGTCTCCTGACAGAGTGGCAAATGACCCCTCAGCACTCTTATGCATGTCTTCTCTCAAAGATCTTGCACTTGGTGACATATCCCTAGACATTCGCCTGGCAGCTCAATGCTTCTTCACCCAATTTTTGAGTACTGTGCCGTTTGCAGGTAGCCATACATACAGTGGACAACGTTCTAACTCCACCCACCTTCCACAGTATGGCTAGTAGTCACCTATAACTGAATGATGTGAGCAGCCCTCAAAGAAGAACAGTGGGTTAGTTACCAGTAACTGTCCTTCGAGATAGGCTGCTCGCATACATTAAGGCCCCTTCTACCGGTCCCGCTACTTGGAGTTAGCTATAATAAGGGACTGAGGGGCTCATGGTCAGGGCCACCTACATATAGCCACAGGACTGGCCAGAGGTGGCTTTGGCCCCTGTCCCTGCTTTGACAGGCTAGGGCTAAAAGTTTTCAGCCAGAAGTGTGTGCTACAGCACATAGACACCTATAACTAACTATATGAGAGCAGCCCTTCTAGAAGAAGGACAGTTACTAGTAAGTAACCCACTGTTCCTGAGCCAATTGATCTATTCGCTAGCCCACGTTGCCCTCTATTGTCAACTGTTTCAAAAAGGTCATGAGAGATGCATGTTGCTTCTCTGGCTCTCTCTCGCTCCTTTGTTTAGCCAGATCCACTTTCTAACCAGTGCTGTTTAGTTCATTTTTAGCATGTTATAGCTAGATCCAAGAGAAGCCATTTCCTTCCATGGACTACTGTAGATGTGAGCCGTCCACTTCATTTAGCCATGTTTGAAAATCCCACTGAGCACCCCTCTGCATCTATAGGCATCTAAATACCTTTGAAAATCTGGCCACAAGTCATTTTTGAAAATCAGTTTTTGCAAATCATATCTTGCATTGTCTTATTTCTCAAACATGTCAGAGGTTTTAGTTTCATGATTTAAAGTGCTATCAAAGCACTCCAAACCAAGACTCCGAATGATTGTTCCAGGTCAGCTTTGTAGCATCCAGAAATATGAAACAGCAAGGGTCCACATATGGTAAACTGTAGAGAGACTTAAATGAGAACTATTAAATACCTAAATGACTTATGAAAATTTTCCTTTGAATGGCATATGGTTTGTTCATATAACTTATCGTTAGGAGACACTGTACTGTGTCTTCGGTGTCTAAATTTATTCTAAATCCTTATATTGCATCCCTGTGCTATTGAAATGCAAAGAAATTCTACAAGAAAGGCTTTACCATATGTAGAGTCTTTAACCCACCCATCTTGTATTTGTCATCACAGCACAACCTCTCGGAGGCGTTCCTCACTGGAAATGACCAAGACACTGTACAAAGTCATTGTAGCAGTGCACTGAGCACCAGCTTTTGCACTTTTGTGTCAGGATTTTCTTTTCCTCTTTACACTGAGATGATCTTTGCTGAGTATCTGATTTTATCATCCTTAGGTAAAACAACTGAATTAAATTTTGGAACTGAGAAAACAGATTCTTCCATAGGATGTCGGTGTTGAATATATATCATGTGTTTCAAAACTTGGGCTGGATTTTAGTTCAATTTTCATTCCTTTGTAACAAGTTATAGCAGGGCGTTTAGGTTGCAGAACATAAATATAATCAGGTGCAGTGCCTTCTGTTCCTGTCCAGTTCTTCTGTAGCACTGGGTACTGGCTATAACAATGTTTTCTTTCTCCAGTGCTAGGAGTGGAGTTATTTCTGTACCAAACTCAGCAGATCCAGTTTGTTGAAATTGGAAACACTGCAAAGATATGGTGTGCCTCCACAGAAAGTTTGGAAGGAGAAGTTTGGATGTTTTGGTATTTCAAAAAAGAAGGTGAGAGACCAACATGTATTAAAAGATGCTCGGATGATCAAGACCTAAGTAAATTTGTTTGCAAACATAAAACACATGAGTCAACACTGGAAATCAACAACATCCAAAAAAATGAGTCAGGTATTTACTACTGTGCATTTAGATACAGCAGCTACCTGGTTTTTGGGAATGGATCTACACTCATTGTTGGAGGTAAGGAACCATATTTATTCTAAGGAGACTAATGACTGATTGATAAAGCATTTTTCATGTTCCTATGAAAATATAGCAAGATAACACAACTAATGAGGAATCGTTAAAGAGAAAGCATATGTTAAGCTAGAAAGATCAGATGAACACAACAATTAATCCTCCTGTGGGTAGAATACAATATCCATATTTTCCATAAACAAAAAATCTTTAAATGTAAAAATGCTGATAAAAAGACTTTGAAGTTTCTCTGTGACTGTTCAAGCCTCTCAGGCAGGAAATATTTTTAACTGAAGAAACATAACTGCATGAATCCACATTTTAAATTAATAAAATGCTCTTAAAAGGGCATCTCCTTATAAAATTTATACAGATTTTCTTTCTGGGTACTGCAGATATTTATTGTGCCATATCCTGGTTCAGTAGTTCCCAGCCTGTGTCCCTCAGGGGCTTTCAAAGTAGCCCACAGCTCTCCTCCTGCAAGCTGGAGAAACGAGCTACTCCCTAAGTACTTACATAGGGTGCATATCTACAGGGCCAGGAGACCAGTACAGGCTCCTTGCTACAGCCAAGGCGATGGGAGATCAGTGTTCCCCTTCCCCGGGTTGCAGCAGGGAGCATGGCAAAGCATTCTACCTAGGTCCATATGCACTGGGGTCCTTCCTGGAGCCAGAGAGACGGGAGAAGTGATCTTTCATCCCCCTGGATGCAGAAGGAAGCCACTGCTAGAGACCCAGGTGGAATACACAGGGCTACAGGATGCATGAGGGTCCCTTCTGCAGCCAGGGAGATGGGAGATCAGCGAGGAGGTAGACTGCTTTCTGGGGCTGAAGGGAGCTGCTGGTGGAGGCTGGTGGCCCTTCAAAGCTATAAAAATGATATCTCTGGCCCTGGAGCCAAAAGGTTTGTGAAATACTGTCCTAGTTAGTGCTGGTGTGGTGGTGTAACATTTCCTTTCAGTATACTTTTTCTTTCAGTTAATGTCTTAGTGAATGATTCCATGTAGTGTTGTAGCTGTGTAGGTCCTAAGACATCACAGAGAAGGTGGGTGAGATAATTTCTTTTATGAGACC
>ML682023.1:14728-61721 GCA_007922195.1 Podocnemis expansa | reverse complement strand
TGGCCTGTGTGATTCATGGAGTGTCCAACCCAGTCCATGTTTCCTGGAGCGTTCCTGGTGATGTGCAGGAGCAGGGGCTGACGCACTCACTGAAAGCCATGAATGGATCTTTAACATTCATAAATCACATCAGCATCCCCATGGACACTTGGGCCAGTGGGGAGATTTTCATGTGTGAAGTCAGATTTAATGCCTCCGGTGAGAGTGTGAAGAAAAGTGCCAGGTATCCTGAAAGTGAGTAATGTAAAATTTGACTCAAAGGGAAGCTCGGATGTTAAATACATGTGTCGTTACCACAATCAGAAACCTTTGAAGTATTTCTCATTTGCAGAAAATTCAAAAATTCTATCTGATTTTTTTAATTTCCCCAGACAATTTGAGGAAAGAGATATTGAGGTGTTACAAGGGCCACAGGACAACATAAGTCTGGTTTCTATGTTAGCTTTCTCCCAGATTTTACGTATTAAGCACTATAAAGTGTTAAATAACGATATCAGGCATAGAAGGGAATTAAGAGGGATTTGAAAAGAGAGAGGTTTTCTACTGAAACATATAGAGTGATGTAGAGGTGATTTGGTGGGAAGAGACATACCAGGAGAACTTTGTAGATGAAGAAGGTTCAGAGAAGATTCTTATTATAGGGGAAATCATCCACCTAATGCAAAGGGCACACCAGAGGGACTGAAAGGCTCTGAAGGCCCTTTATAGCCTCATCTGTCAGAGGTTAAGGCCCACGATAAACTGAGGTTCAGAAGAGAACAGCTGGAAGTGGTGTCATCACAACCCTCTTGACTGAAGTCAGCCACTCTTGTCTGTTTGGTGATTTTTTAAGCTTCCTCCACAGCCCCTGCCACGCAGTGCACCAATTACATTGTGCGCCTTGCAGCTGCTGGAGGTCTGCTGCTGCTGTTGATGTCTCTGAGTCTCATCTGGATCCTCTGCCCTTCTACTCTAGGTAAAAAAACCACAGCCCAGCCCAGACACTCTCCTACAAAGAAAAATCTTGCTCCCCAGATTTGCAGTGGGGGCTGACACTGTCCCACCCTCTATATGAACACAAAATGTCATAGCAGCCAGGACTGATCACAGAATATTTGTTTTCTGAATTTTGAATGTCCTGTGTCAGGAGGACGGCTTTGTGGTCAGTGACAAAGTGAACAATGTAGAAAATCTTCCACTGCCCATGGCCAGGGTGCCTTGTCCGTAGCTCACAAAGAGAAGCAGCACTTCTGATGAGCCCCTCTCTGTCATGCATAGCGGTGCCCTACACACGAATAACCCATGTGCACCATGAGTCAATAAACCACACTTAGGAAGTGACAGAGAAGAAGGAACTTTGACTGTTGTCTTTGTTTGTTCCAGGATTCCAGCCCAGGATCTCAGCACCTCCTGCTCCACAGGAGCACCAGGTAGGGCACTTCATAAGTGCTCTCTGTCTGAATCAGTGTTTCTGTCTTAGGAATTTTTCATTCATCCACTATGTTAATGTATTGTGCAGTTGAATTGATTGATTTAAAAGATTTCTAGCTTTGGTGATAATATATTGTCAAATAGTGGGCAAGTTAATACCTGCCATGAGACTCAAGTTTCCCCATAGGTAATAAGTAGAAAACAAGACGTATTGGAAAGGATGGCACAAAGTTTAATGTTTGTTTCTTTCTTACTGTACCCTTTACAGGGTTCTCGAGTGGAGCTGGGAAAGATTTTTGGCACTTAGAAGATAAAGAGCTATAACCAATTATATTTGTAAAGCATATGAAGATTTTTCCAATGACAGGTGCAATGAACCTCATCTACCATTCTTTGTGCTCAGTAACAGACTTTCTATTTACACAAGTTTAGATCTGGCAAACTATTACCAGCAGGTGATTTCTTAAAGTCAGAAGTTTGAAAACACACACCCAAGTAATAGGAGGATACACCAAGATAGGGAATTTTTCATCAAGCTAAACAAACTTGGATGTTGAGTTTTGTCTTACCTTGTTTCAGTTTATTTTATGATAAGGTGAACAATTTTATTAAATGTCCCCAAACAGGAGGGAATCTTATATGCTCATCTTGATTTCAGTTCACAAAATGGCAAAGGGTGCATGATACAGCAATCAGTGAGAGGAAAGTGTGAAGCCATGAACTATCTAGTACTAGGGAATCCACACGTGAGAACTGATGGTTGGTCTTCTGCTGCTCATAACTTGCAGCTGGAAGAAGGCCTTTTCTGTCTCATTCACCTTTCTTTTTACTTTTCTTCATGTCTACTTAGAATGGAAGGATCAGAAAATCTCAAAGAACCCAACCTGAACAGCTGGGAACTCTTCATTTGGAATATAAGGGTGTCGTGGTACAGATGACTTTACACATCCCTTCTGTCATAGAGTGGAAGCTCTTTGGGGAAGGGATTGTCTAATTGTTTTCTGTTTGTGCAAAGCGCAGCACAGTTGGGCTCTGCTCCACAACTGAGGCTCCTATGGAAATACCTTTAGCTTCAGCAGCAGCATCCCGCGCCAATCAGTAGAGGGATCAGAACACAGCTGAGCTGCTGTGGTTTCTATACGAAGGTTGGGGCTGGATGGCCAGACCCTGAAGAGGGGACATAAAGGCCCTGTATACACCCCTGCTCCCCTTACCTTTGCAAGTGTGAGCTCCCTTTGCAGTAATGTTGCATGGAAGTGCAATGAGATTAGGAAGGAAAAGGCTGGAATTGAGGGGCTGGGAGGGAGGAGAATCTCTCCCAAGGCCAGTGCTTCTTCCCAGGCTGCTGTTTCCCTCAAGGGCAAGATCCACAGGCCCCATGTGCCAGTCCGTTTGTGCCTTCGAACAATGACACACATTATCAATGGCTGGAGCCCTCCTACTGCCTGAGTCTGCAGGTGCTGCCTGTTTTGATCCCCACTGGTTGCTATTCAAGCTGTCATTCTGTCACTCATTAAAGAGACAGCAACCCACTTGTCTTTCTGTTGCCTTTTTATCTGTTCAGTGCACCAAGTTCAGCTAATAATAAAGTTGGTGTTCTTAATCCTTTAGAGCAGATTCTGCTCTTTCTCACAGCAATGTAAGATCTGGAAGATCTTTGTTGCACTCAGTGGAGTTACTCTGCATTTACACCAGTACCCCAGAAAGCTGAATCTGGTCCTTTCTATCCCATTTAGTGTCTGTGTTTCTTCTGAAGGCTAATACAACAAATGTGTTGCAAACCATATGTTGCAGACACATCTTCATATGACAAGGGCTGTTTTAAGAAGATAGTGATCAATATTCTCCATGACCACTAAAAACAGGACAGGAAGCAAGGGATTTGAAGCAAGGGATCACAGGGCTGGAAGGGACCTCATAAGGTCATCTAGTCTAATCCCTGCTAAAAGCAGGACCACTCCCACTAAATCATCCCAGCCAGGGTTTTGTCCAGCCAAGCCTTAAATATCTCCAAATATGGAGATTGCACCACCTCCCTAGGTAACCTATTCCAATGCTTCACCACCCTCCTAGTGAGACAGTTTTTCCTAATATCCATCCTCAACCTCCCCAGCTGTAACTTGAAACCATTGTTCCTTGTTTTGTCCTCTGTTACTACTGAGAACAGACTTGCTCCCTCCTCTCTGGAGCATCCCTTCAAGTAATTGAAGGTTGCTATCAAAGCCCCCCCTCAGTCTTCTCTTCTGCAGGCTAAATAAGCCTAGTTCCTTCAGTCTCTCCTCATAAGTCATGTGCTCCAGCCTCCCTAGTCATTTTTGTTGCCCTACGCTAGACTCAGTCTAATCTGTCCACATCCTTCCTGTAATGGGGAGCCCAAAATTTGACTCCGTATTCCAGATGCAGCCTCACCAGCGCCAAATAAAGGAAAACAGTCACTGCCCTCAATCTGCTGGCAACACTCCTAGTGATGCAGCCCAATGTGCCATTGGCCTTTTTGACAACAAGAACACATTGGTGACTAATATCCAGCTTCCCATTCACCATAACCCCCAGGTCCTTTTCTACAGTGCTGCTACTTAGCTGATCAGTCCCCAAACTTGTAGCAGTGCATGTTGTTTTTCCGTCCGAAGTGCAGGGCTTTGTACTTGTCGTTGTTGAACCACATGAGATTTCTTTTGGCCAACTGCTCTAATTTGTCTGTGTCTCCCTGGATCCTGTCCCTGTCCATCAGCATGTCTACCATTCCTCCCAGTTTAGTTTCATCCACAAACTTATTAGCGTGCAGTCAATCCCATCAGCCAGACCATTAATTAAAATGTTGAACAGAACCAACCCTTGGGGCACTCCACTTGTTACTGGTTGCCAACTAGACACTGAGCCATAGATTCCGACCCACTTAAACCATTGATCTAGCCAGTTTTCTATCCACCTTATGATCTGCTCATCCAACCCGTACTTTCGTAACCTGCCATTGAGAATGCTGTGGGAAAATGTATCAAAAGCCTTGCTAAAGTTGAGGTATATCATGTCAATGGCTATTCCCACATCCACAAATCCAGTCATCTCATCATAGAAGGCAATCAGGTTGGTCAGGCACGATTAACCCTTGGTGAATTCATGCTGACTGCTCCTGATCATGCTATTTTCCTCCCAGGTGCTTCAGGATGGATTCTTTGAGAACCTGCTACATGATTTTTCCAGGGATTGAGGTGAGACTCACCAGTCTGTAGTTCCCCAGATCCTCCTTTTTCCCATTTTTGAAGATAGGCACTATATTTGCCTTCTTCCAGTCCTCTGGCACCTCCCGTGTTTGCCATGAGTTTTCAAAGATAGTAGCCAGCAGCTCTGCAATCACACTGGCCAACTAACTCCCTCATCATCCTTGGATGAAGTTCATCCAGCCCCATAGACTTGTGCGCTTCCAACTTCTCTGAGTAGTCCCTAACCTGACCTTCTATCACTGAGGGCCGCTCTTCTTCTCTCCATTCTGCATTACCCAGTGTAGTAGCCTGGGAGCTGACCCTGCCTGTGAAGACTGAAGTAAAAAAAGCATTGAGTACTTTAGCCTTTTCCACATCCTCCACCATGAGGATACCTGCCCCGTTTAATAAGGGACCTACACCAGCCCTGATCCTCTTTTTGTTATTGACATACTTAGTAGAACCCCTTCCTGTTACCCTTCACATCCTGTGCTAGCTGCAGCTCCAATTGTCCTTTGGCCTTTCTGATTCTATCGCTGCAGTCCCGAGCAATATATTTATACACCTCCCTAGCCTTCTGTCCAAGTTGCCACTTCTTCCCTTTTACGTTTCAGCTCACTACAGAGTTCTCCGCTGAGCCACCCTGGGCACCTTCCACATTTGCTGTTTTGTCTGCACATCACAATGGTATCCTCCTGTGCCTTTAGCAGGGTTTCTTTAAACTACTGCCAGCTCTCTTGGAAGAGAACTTGTGACTAGATGTCAGGGAGCTCTGCCATGGATGGGTATAAACTGTTCAGGAAGGACAGGCAGGAAGAAGAGGGGAAGGAGTAGCACTATACGTAAAAGAGCTGTATGACTGTTCAGAGCTCCACTATGGAAGTAGAAATGAGCCAGCTGAAAGTCTGTGGGTTAAGTTCAGAGAGCAGGGCAACAAGGGGGATGTTGTGGTGGGTATCTGCTCTAGCCCACCAGACCAGAAGGAGGACGTGGATGAGGCATTCTATGGAAAACTGGCAGAAGTTTCTAAATCACAGGCCCTGGTTCTCATGGGGGACTTCAGTTACCCTGACATCTGCTGGGAGGTTAATACAGCAGTGCACAGGAAATCCAGGAAGCTTTTGGAGATTGTTGAGGACAACTTCCTGGTACAAATGCTGGAGGAACCAACTAGGAGCCTTGCACCTCTCGGCCCTGCAAATAGTGTAGTGGCTAACACCTCTGCTTAACATGCAGAAGGTCCTGGGTTCAATTCCCAAGGGGTTGGACTTGATGATCTCATGAGGTCCCTTCCAGCCCTATGATTTGACTTGACTTGACTTGACTTGACCTGCTGCTCACAAACAGAGAAGGTATGCCTACACTCAGCTGAAATCAAACTGATTGTCATCAATTTGAATTCTATTAAGTGCATGGACACACTGCCTTTCATCAATTCAAACTGAGGAACTCCTCAGTTCGAATTGATGAAAGCTGACTTTGAATTGGTCAAACCTCGTTTGACTTTGAAGTCAGGGTCAATTCAAACCCAGCAGTTTGAATTGACCCAGTGTGGTCATGCCAATTTGAACTCACTAAGTTCAAATTGAAATGGGTTGAGCATCCTCCCAGGATGCATAGCACTTTGGCAGCTGGGGCCAGCGGCCCCAAAGGTGCCTCCACACCCCCCAAGCCGGATCAGGGTGCTGGGGGCAATGGCATTCCTGTCCCCTGGCTGGGGACAGGGACCCCAGCCCCTGCTCCAGACCCTTTGCGGGCTGGGGAATGGACCACCGCACCCTAGCCATGCGTGGGGAAGGCACCCAAGCATGTGGCTTCTCACCAGTGGTCCACATGCCAGGAAGGCACCCCCGCCTGTGGCTCCTGTCCTGCTGGCTGCATGCAGGGAAGACACCCCCATGCACGGCTTCTCCCCCACCTTCCCTGCGTGCAGCCAGCAGGAGAGAAGCCACATGCCAGGACTCCTTCCCTGAGCATGGCTAGCCTGGCAGAGGACATGCGCAGGGGTGCCTTTGCTGAGCATGGCCAGTGGGAGAGAAGCCACGTGCTGGGGTGCCTTCCACGCAGCTGGGGTTTCTGCCATGCGATTCGAATCATAGGGTTGGAAAGGACCTCATGAGATCATTGAGTCCAACCCGTGGGGCTTGAACCCAGGACCTTTGCTGGGATCCCTTCTCCCCCTCCCCACTGCGCTGTCAGCGGGGGGTCAAAGGATTCCCCCAGCCCGTGCTGACAGCGCAGCGGGCATGGAGGAGAAGGGATTCCCTCAGCTTGTGCTGACAGTGCATGAGGGGGAAGGATTCCCCCAGCCCAGCACTGACAGCACAGGCAGGGTGCGGGGAGAAGGGATTCCCTTAGCTGTGCTGACAACACAGGGTGAGAAATCCCTTCTTCCCTGCCCCCAGTGTGCTGCGTGGAAGGGAGGGGGTGCCCTGGTCGCAGGGAGCCCTGGGAGGGGAAAACATCTCCTGCCTTCTGAGCCTGGCATGGGGAAAAACATCCCCTGCCCAGCTCTACCTGCACCATGGCTAGAGCTAGGCAGGGGAAGCTTTTTCCTGTGCCGGCCTCAGAGTGCTGGAGCCCAGCAGGGGATTAGGTGGTGGCATGGCTCTTCTAGGGGGTCATGTTGCCACACCTCACATGGCGCCCCTCCTCCAATTTGAATTAGCAAGTCTAGTTCATGGACATGTTAATTCGAATTGGAGTTTCTTGTGTGGCCATGTCAATTTGAATGGACTGAATTCGAACTAATAGGCTATCTCCACACGTAGGGCATCCTTTCAAAATAAGTTATTTTGAAACAAGTCATTTTGAAATAAAGCCCTTATTTCAAAATGACAATTCGAAATAACAAAAAAAAAACAAATCGAAATAAGGAAAAGCGGGAATCAAAATAGCATGTCCAGACAGTGGACTTGCTATTTCGCTATAGGGGAAGGGCACCCTGGGAGGTCTTGACTTTACCAAGGCTTTTGATATGGTTTCACACAGCGTTCTCGTCAGCAAGTTAAGGAAGTATGGGTTGGATGTGTGGACTGTAAGGTGGATAGAAAACTCGCTAGATCAACAGTTCCAATGAGTAGGAATCAATGGCTCCATGTCTAGTTGGCAACCGGTAACAAGTGGCATGCCCCAGGGGTCAGTTCTGGGGCCAGTTCTGTTCAATATTTTCATTAATGATCTGGATGATGGAATAGTTTGTGGATGACACCTAGCTGGGGGGAACAGTAAACATGCTGGAGGGCAGGGACAGGATTCAGGGAAACCTAGACAAATTGGAGCAGTGGGCCAACAGAAATCTCATGTGGTTCAACAAGGGCAAGTGCAAAGTCCTGCACTTGTAATGGAAAAACCCCATGCACTGCTACAGGCTGGGGACAGACGAGCTAAGTAGCTGCACTGTAGAAAAGGACCTAGGGGTCATGGTGGATGGGAAGCTGGATATGATTCAACAGTGTGCTCTTGCTGCCAGGCATACTGGGCTGCATCAGAAGTGTTGCCAGCACATCGAGGGATGTGATCATTCCCCTCTATTCGGCACTGGTGAGGCTGCATCTGGAATACTGTGTCCAGTTTTGGGCTCCCCACTACAAAAAGGACATGGACAAATTAGAGAGTCCAATGGAGGGCAACAAAAATGATCAAGGGGCTGGAGCACAAGACCTATGAAGAGAGACTGAAGGAACTAGGCTCATTTAGCCTGCAGAAGAGAAGAGTGAGCGGGGATTTGATAGCAACCTTCTATTACTTGAAGGGATGCTCGAAGGAGGATGGAGCTTGGCTGTTCTCAGTAGTAAGAGAGGACAGAACAAGGAGCAATGGTTTCAAGTTGCAGCTGGGGAGGTCGAGGTTGGATATTAGGAAAAATTTTCTTACTAGGAGGGTGATGAAGCATTGGAATGGGCTACCTAGGGTAGTGGCGGAATGTACATCTTTGGAGATATTTATGGCTCAGTTAGACAAAACCCTGGCTGGGATAATTTAATGAGAGTAGTCCTGCTTTTGTGGCAGGAGGTTGGAGCAGATGACCTCATGTGATCCCTTCTAACCCTATGATTCTATCATTTTATAAGTCAGTGCAGTTGCAAAAATAGGGCATTAAGGAACAATGGATAAAGGACCCAGAGAATCTTTTCTTTTCTGAGCCAATTGTTCTGTTCATTACCCTAGGTTGCCCTAAATACTTTTGAAAATCTGGGCCTAAGTTACTTCTGAAAATGGGACTTTGTTAGGCACTTTTGAAACTCGCAGCCTTCATTGTCTTATTTCTCACACATCAGAGCTTTCAGTTTGATTATTTAAGGTGCACTTAAATTCCTTCAAGATGAGACTCCAAATGATTGTTACAGGTCTGGGTTGTACCAACAAGAAACACAGTAGAATGATGGACCAAATGTGGACAGTTGGTTACAAACTTAGGCTGGGATTGACAAAAGCAGCTGTGTGATTTAGGAGCATTTTCCTTAGTAAATCAATGGAATTTGTGCTTCTAAATCAGGTGGGTGCATTTTTTCAATTTATTTATAAGAAATGGTAGTCCCTGCCCTGAATATTGTTTAAAAATACTCTCAATAATTATAGTACACTTTTGTCCCGTTGATATGCACAGGAATTCTACAAGGCATATTGTATCATCTATAGATTCATTGAACCACCCCCACCCCTCTACTTTCTATCACCACAGCACAGCCTCCTCAGAGCCATTCCTCTCTTAAAATCACCAAGACACCATATCCACTCACTGCAGCAGGCATCAACGTTGGGCTAGCATGTCAGGATTTTCTTCTTCTGTTTTTTTACAAAAACTATCTTTGTCATGTATCTGATTCTATCTTCCTTAGGTAAAACATCTGCATTAGGCTTTGAGATTGAGAAAGCACCCTCTTCAAATAGGCATTAGTGTTGAATATCTATGATATGATTGGACTCTTTTGCCAGAATTTAAATGCCTTTCCATTTACTTCTACAAAGCTATGGCAGGGGTTTTTTTAGAATCCAGGCTGCAGAGCGTAAATATTGCCAGATGAAATATATTCTTTTCCTGAACTGTTCCACTACTCTGTGGCAGTTCTGGAGACCTAATGGAAACTGACTATAACAATGTTTTATTTCTCTAGTGTTAGAAGTGACGTTATTTCTGTACCGGACTCGGCAGATCCAGTTTGTTGAAGTTAGTGACACTGCAAACATCCAGTGCCTTTCCAAAGAAATATTGGAAGGAGGAGGAGAAGTGTTTTGGTATTTAAAAGAGAGGGTCAGAAACCGACATGCATTAAGAAGTGTTTCGATGATCAAAATACAAGTAAATTTGCTTGTAAACATGAGACATGTGGCTTGACGCTGCAAATCAACAACATCCAAAAGAATGAATCTGGGATTTATTATTGTGCAGTTATAATTACCAGTTACTTGATTTTCGGGAATGGATCCATGCTGATTGTTGGAAGTACGGAACTACAGCTTGTTTAAGGAGACTGATAACAGATTGACAAAGCCTACTTCATGTTCCTAATAAAATCAAACAAGATAATGTAGCTATTGATGAATGGTTAAATGGAAAGCATTATTGAGCCAGAAAGATCAGCTGAACATTAAATTCTATGGTCAGAGATGGAATATAACATGCTTATTTTTCATAACTAAAAAACTTCAAACCTAACAATGCTTTGAAGTATTTCTCTATGAATGCTCAGAGCTCCCAGGTAGGGAAAATTATTAGCCTAAAAATCATAATCATGTGGAACAAAATTTTACTTAATGAAATATTCTTTAGAGTGCATCTCTTCATAAAATTGCACACAGTTTTCCTTATGGCTAGCTCAGATACATCTTAGGCTGTATCACCTGTCATTTTAATATTTCCTTCCTCTTCATTACCACTTTTTTCTTTAAATTAATCTCTTAGTGAAAGACTGTCTGCAATAGTGTTGTAGCCATGTTGGTCCCAAGACATGAGAGAGACAAGATGACTGAAGTAATATCTTTTATTTGGCCAAATTTGTTGGTGAGAGTGACAAGTTTTCAAACTATACAGAACTGTTCTTCAGATTTGGGACATGACACTAAATACATTTCACAGACTTTGAAGGAAGATCCTGGGCTGGAATCCTGGAGCTGTCTCTGAGTTTGATTCTTTCACCAACAGAAGATGGTCCAATAGAGGATATTCTCTGATACACCTTTTGTCTCAGTGAAACATTAATCAGAAGGCACTTCTGATTGTCACACTGAATCTGCCACCTCTTTCTGCTCAGACAGTTATACTGAGCAGCTGGGTGATGCTCCTGGTCCCTTTCCCACATCGCGCTGAGGTCACTGGGACAGTGTATCTGGCCTGTGTGATCCACGGAGTGTCCAGCCCAGTCCATGTTTCCTGGAGCATTCCTGGGGATGTGCAGAAGCAGGAGCTGATGCACTCAGTGAAAGCCAAGGATGGATCTTTAACGCTCATAAATCACATCAGCATCCCAATGGACACCCGGGAAAATTTTCATGTGTGCAGTCAAATTCAACACTTCTGGCAAGAGTGTGGAGAAAATTGACAGATATCCTGAATGTGAGTAATGTAATATTTGACTCAAAGAGAGGTTTAGATGTAAAATAGGTGTGAAGTGTTCACAAAACACAGCTGCTTCAATGTAATTTTCCATTAGAGAAAACAGGAATATTCCAATGTCCTACTTAAAAGCAGGCTGATCTGTGGAGAATGTGGGGGAAGCTAAATTGTGACACGAGAAGAATACCAGGACAGTGTCACTGTGGTTTCTTGAGTAGCTTGCACACAGATTGTAGCCAGTAGTGCTATAAAGACTTAAATAATAACAGCTATCCAGAGGAGAGGAATTAAAAGTTAGGACTGGACATTAAAACCAAAAGATTGAATGAATAGGTGCAAACGTTATTCTCTTATTGCTTGATGGGCCACTGGTGTCAGCTTCCTCCACAGTCCAACTTAGCTGGTGTACGTCATACCTGGTGCGCTACGCGTTGGCTGTTTTCCTGGTGGTGTTAATGGTGTCTCTGAGCCTGGCCCAGGTCACTCACTGCTGTTCCAGTCCAGGTAATCAACATGCTACAGTACATCCCTAGTGTGGAGACCTAGCCACAGCCCAATTAATAGCTGGGCTACCAATTCCTTCTGTTTTATCTCTACTGAACTTTATTCCTTCCTACACCCTGTAACTCAGCAGCTTGTCCCTAGAAAAGGGTGCTGTATTCAGCCATGCTATATGCTTGGAACAGGTCTTCCATCTGATGGATGAACACACTATTTCTTTCATCATTGGCTTTCTCGAATGCATGAAACTTCTGCCTGAAATAGGGAGGTGAAACTCTCTGGGCAATTTGAGTTGGGATGTAAAGCAGTAATGTAAATTACACAGCAAAAGGCCATCTTAGCTCATTAGTTGTAAATGCACAACTTTCATTTAAGTGGCAGGATAAGCTGGGCTGGGGTATAAACTGATCATAAAACCAATGGAAATAGCAAAAAACAAAAACAAAAAAAACCCAACTTTAATTTGCATTAATGTGCCACTGTTGACATCTTCAAAATCCCAGAATTTAGAATTCAGGCTGTTCTAATGCTCTAGTAAATGTGGATTTGACTTCTTTTCTGTTTTGGAAATTCCATAAAAATGAAAGCGACAGACTCAGAGGAGTTAAATTTTGCATAAAAAGCGTCTGTCATACACTTCTTTTTCAGTTACATGCTGAACTTTTAAAGCAAGAGTCCCATGGTGGTTTCTGTGATAATGGCATGCACTTTGCATACAGAAATTTTAAATAAAGTTTAAAAGTGCCTTCCACAATGTGACTGTTGAAATCTATCAAAGTTTGATGGCTTAATCTTGCCATAGAAGTATCTCATATTATTAAATGTTGTCAAACAGGGTCAAATCATTAATGCCCAACCAGAGCTTGACTTAAGGAATCACAGCCAGAACTGGGAGCAGTGACCAGCAAAAGGGAAAAAGGGGACAGTCGTAAACCACTCAGAGGGCCCTGCCTTAAGACTCACCGCTATCTCACTGCTGATCTCAGTGATGGTAGTAGCCCTCCTGTAGGCATTTTCTTTCTTTCAAAGCCGGAGGTTTGTTTTTATTGCTTTTTACTCCTGCTATGTGTGGCTCAGTTCCAAAATGTAACTGAAAACTAACCTCAGTCGTCCATCTAGCCCTATAATTGGGGGAAGTCAGAGACAGAATCAAACCCCCAATGAGATTTCCTACTGTGATATGAGAGGCATCGTCATACAGGTATCTTTACAACATAGTGGTGTGCTTGTAAATGTACAAGTTCCACCCTCCTCCATGGGTGCAGAGGCTCCCAGATGGCAGAACCAGTGTGGTGTCATTTCATAAAGGGGGGCAGTATTGCTGGAGCCTGCCTGTCACCTACACACTGATAATGAGCTCCTTTATAAAACACTTTGAGATCTGCTTATGATAAATTCAAAATTAATAAAAATTAAGAGCCAAACAACATGTACAGGTATCAAAACCACACTGATTAGGGGATTAATCATAGTGTATTGTGTTCAATAAACCCAGGATTCCCTTGAAGTCCCACAGACTCTGGGATAACAAGACCAGACCCTGCATTCCACTCAAATTATGGGAGGTTGGGGGTGTACAAAAATGTGTGACCAGAAACTGCACGGTTTGGAGACAAAACAAACAAGGAGTCTGGTGGCAAAGTTTGGGGGCAACTGACCAAGCCTCAGCTGTTCTGTCTTATTTCTCAAGCAAGCCACAATGTCAAAAATTAAGGATTCCCAATTCAGTCAGACCTTTAAGGATCAAGTCCTCAATTAGAGCAAATGAGCATGCATTCATGGGCTTGGGTAGGGCTCCAGCCCACATGGGAACATCTATACTGCTATTTGTCATCCTGTAGCAGAAGTCAACAGCATTAATTTCCACAAATGCCAGTAAGGTCAATTAAATAATTAAGGCTATGTCCACACACAAGCCCTTGTTTCGAAACAAGCTGTTTCAAAATAAAGCCTTATTTCGAAACACCTTATTTCAAAATACAAAAAAAACTATTTCGAAATAAGGGAAAAGGACAGAATCAAAATAGCATGTCCAGTGTGACATGCTATTTCAAAATAGGAGAGGGGAGGGGGAGGGAGGCCCTGTGCTGGGCCCCAAGGCCCCGCCTCCAGGATTCCCCTGCCCCCCCCCCCCCCCGCGGCTCCTGCCGGGGGCAGGGGGGGCTTCCTCTACCCAGTGTTGTTTCGAAATAAAAGCCCTGTGTGGACATACCCTAAAGGGCTGAATATGATTCTATGTCACCCTGAGTACTGAACCCAGCCAGGCTGCAAGAGGGCCTATATTGCCACTGAAACTTAAAACTGAGGTCTTGGGTGGTTGTTGACTTGAACTCACTGATGATCCCATAATGCTTTCTGCAAGAGAAGATCAGCTGGCTCTGGTGGCTTGAACATCTTCCCATCAGAATAATTACTGGGGCTGGTTGGAAGCTTTTAAAAGAAACAATTGTTTGTTGGAAAAACCCTATTAATTGAAATCAGAAATTTTTACAGGGAAAGGGTTGGTTTTGATCAACATTATTTTTTTAATTTGGAAAAGATTTCAAAATTGCTGAAATGATTTCTTTCAATGTTTTGTGACATGAAAAATTCTAGTTCTGCAGTTCAAAATGACCTCTTCTAAGTTAAGAATCTAAACTAACAATAGTTGAAACTTAATTTAAAATGAATTTAATATGCTCAAAAGTGAAAGGAAATATTTTAAAACTGAAAAACAAATGCTTCCATTAACCTCAACCAAAAATTATTTTTGGTTCAAGAAAATGAGTGTGATTTTGATTAATCATCCCAATTTGAGATTGGAAAAATTTTTTAAATTTGTGCAGGTTGAGAACTCCGTTCTCTGCCCAGCCACTGATTACATCACTGTAAAATGGCTCCTACAGTTGGCGAAGTTACTCCTTTTCACTTCCTGCCCAAAACAACTGTGCAGTGTTGCAGTGGGGATGCAACACTCCAACCCCACCCTGGAAGAAGAGATTTCATTGCACTATGTCAGGTTCCTATTCTGCAGCATGGTGCTGAGGCACTTACTGGGGACCGCACAAACCTCATCAAACTCAAAGGAAGTTGGGGATGCTAAGCTCCTTAAGACCAGCACCTGCACTCAGTCCTGAACAGTGTAAAGCATAGTCACTGGGATCCGCAGAACAGTAAATACAGCACTGTTGTCTAAACAACTGCTAATTGGAGGATTATAACAGCCTCCTGCTGGACTGAGCTGGGGAGACGTGCATGAATCACGTTCTGATTTCTGTGGCTTATCTGTACCACTGCTGACAACATGCAGCCTCTTTAAAGTGAGTGCAGGGCCTTGCTTCTCATTTGCACTAAACCTCTTACCACCTTGGTAATGCTCCGAGGCCCAGAAGCGTGTTGGACTGTAACTTACACTCCCCTAAACTCCTCTTTACACTGGTGCAAAGGAGAAGTTGTGTAATTGGGAATAATGTCCTCGGGCTAGAAATCCTGCCAAATCTTGACCTGTCCAGTTGTCTTCTCTCAAGCCAAACTCCTATTTCTGTTTAACATTGCTTCCGTCAGGGGTTGCTGAAGCTAGTCCATGTAGCTCCCCAACAATGTGGGGAAGAAAAGGAAGGAAGAAAGAAAATGGTCCTGTGCATTAGAGAGCGACCTGGCAAGGTTTGTGACAGATTGATCCCCACTTTTCCAGGGGAACTGCGGCCAGTCAGTGCAGCTCCAAAAACTGGGCTCTATCTAAGGAGCCGTGGCCAAGAGGCCCACAGAACCTATTCTCTTCTGAGCCAATTGCTCTATTCATTGGCCCATGTTACCCTCTATCGTTAATTGTTTCAGACAAACATTGACAGGTGCACTTTACTACTTTCTCTGTATTTTGTGCATCCAGACGCAGTACTCTAACCAACCCTGTTCAGTTGGTTTTTAGCCAGTTTATTGCTAGATCCAATGGGAGCCACTTAACTTCCATTGACTTCAGTAGAAGTGAGTTACCTAACCAGCTGAGCCCTCTTTGAGAATCCATCTGGGCACCTCTCTGCATCTGTAAGCACCTAAATACCTAGGAAAATCTGGCTCTAAGTTGCTTTTGAAGATCATGTACTTCATTATCTTTAACACATCAGCAGTGTCATTTGATTATTTCAAGTGCTGCTAGTAAAGTCCATCAAGCCAAGCCTCCACATGATTGTCACAGGTCAGCTGTATGCCATCCAAATATGTGGTCCAATAATAGACCAAATATGGAAAACAGGGAAGAGACCTAAATGATTTAGGAGCATGTTCCTTTAACAGTCATGTATTTGTTTATGCAACTTATCCATAGGAAGCACTGAGCCATGTTCCAGATGTTTCACGTTATTACAAATCATTCTAACACATCCCTGTGGTGCTGCAGTGCAGAGAAATTCTACAAAAAAGGCTGTATCCTCTGTAGAGTTTTTAACCCATCCACCTAGTATCTATCAGCACAGCACATCCTCCTTGGAGGCATTCCTCACTGGAAATGACCAAGACACTCTGTACACAGTCACTGCTGCAGTGCACTAGGCACCTCCTTTGGACTTGGGTATCAGGATTTTTTCCCTCTTTTTACAAAGATGATTTTTGCTGAGTATCTGGTTTTATCTTCCTTAGGTAAAATGGCTTCAGTAAATTTTGGAACTGAGACAAAAAGCCTCTTCAGTAGGTAGTCAGTGTAGAATTTCAGTTTTTGGAAGTGTGGGCTGACTTTTATTTACATTTCCTTTCACTTGTGCCAAGGTCCAGCAGATTTTTTGGCATTTAGGTTGCAAAACATAAATCTTACAGGTGTAATATATTCATTCCTGTCCATTTCTTCTATGGCAGTGAGACACACTCTGGATGCTAACTATAACAATGTTTTCTTTCTCCAGTGCTGGGAGTGGAGTCATTTCTATACCAAGCTCAGCAGATCCAGTTTGTAGAAGTTGGTGACACTGCAGAAATTCACTGTTGGTCCAGTGAAAACTTGGAAGGAGAAAGTTACATGTATTGGCATTTGAGAAAAGAAGGTAAGAGATCTTTATGCATTAAAAGCTATTTGGATGAGCAAAATGTAAGTAAATTTGCCTGCAAACATAAGACACACAGCCCGACGTTGGTAATCAGCAACACCCAAAAGAAGGAGTCTGGGATTTACTACTGTGCATTTAGATACAGCAGCTACCTAATTTTCGAGAATGGATCCACGCTCATTGTTGGAGGAAAGGAACCATCACTAGTCTAAGGGTGTGTTCACACAGGCTTCTTATTTCGAAACAACAGAGGTTGTTTCGAAATAAGAAACAGCATGTCCACACGAAGTACTCCCATTTCGAAACAAGGGGTTCCCTTGTTTCGAATTGGGAGCCATGTTTTGAAACAGCTTAAACATCCTTCCGTTTTGAAACAACCCCGTGGGGACATGTTGTTTTGGAATAAACTGTTCTGAAACAACATTTGACCTTGGTCCCAGGGTGCTTAGCACCCTGGGAGGAAGGGCCACCCCCTCAGCACCCTGGCCAGAGAACTCTCAGCACCCTGGCCAGGGTGCTGAGGGGTGTCCCCTGGCCGGCAGAGAGGGACTGCAGACCCCTGCGGGGCGAGCCACAGCCGGCACGCAGGCTCACCCCGCCGGGGTCTGCAGGGGACTGCAGACCCCAGCAGGGTGAAGCGGAGCCGGGCGCCTCACCCCGCGGAGGTCTGCAGGGGACTGCAGACCCCGGCGGGGTGAGGGTCCGGGCTGCACTCACCCTGCCAGGGTCTCCAGCCTTCTTTTTTGTCTTTCGAAATAAGGTGTTTTGAAATAACACATTATTTCAAAACAGCTTGTTTCGAAATGTCTTGTTTCAAAACAAGCACTTTGTGTGTGAACATAGCCTAAGGAAACTAGTGACTGATTCACAGAGCATACTTCATGTTCCTATTAAAATGTAGCAAGGTACCCTAGCTAGTGATGAATGGTTAAAGGTAACACATTCATTAAACCAAATTTTTGAAAAATAGCTCTATGTTAAATGTTATGGAGTGAAAAAATATAAAGTGTGCATTTCTCATAACTAAATCCTTAAGATTTCAGAATGCAAATACAAGCCTTTGATGTTCCTCTTTGACTGTTCAGGGCCCCTAGGCTGAGAGCATTTCTAACTTTGTAGTCCGCAGTGTATAAAACAATATTTTGAGCTAATGAAATAGTCTTTAGAGTGCATGTCTTCATAACATTGCAGTTCTCCTCCTAGCTAGTGCAAATATTTATTGTGTTGTATCTCCTGTTTAGGGCTAATATTTCCTTCGGTAGCTTTTTGTTCTCTTTAACTTAATGTCTTAGTGAAAGACTGTCTGCAATATTGCTGTAGCCAGGTGCTCTCAGGATATGAAAGAGAAAATATGAGTTAGATAATATCTTTTAATGGATCAATTTTGTTCACTAAAGAAACAAACCTTCAAGCTCACACAAATCGCTTTTTGAGATCTGGGAAATGACTTTCTCCTTTTCCCACAGCTGAAGGAAGAGTTCTGTGTGAGTTCATCTCTCACCAACAGAGGCTAGTCCAAGAAAAGCTATTCCCTCACCCACTTTGTGTCTCAGAGTGAAGGTTTAACATCTCAGGTCAAACTACAGCTCATCTGATTATCACACTGAATCTGCCACTTCTTTCTCCACAGACAGTTATACCAAGAGAAGATGGGTGATGCTCCTGGTCCCATTCCCACATGGCATTCAGGTCAATGGCACAGCTAATCTGGCCTGGGTGATCCATGGAGTGTCCAGCCCAGTCCATGTTTCCTGGAATGTTTCTGGCGATGTGCAGGAGCAGGGGCTGAGGCGCTCAGTGAAAGCCAAGGATGGACCTTTAACGCTCATAAATCACATCAGCATCCCCATGGACACCTGAGCCAGTGGGGAGATTTTCACATGTGAAGTCAAATTCAGCTCTTCTGGCAACAGTGTGAAGAAAAGTGCCAGATATCCTGAAAGTAAGTAATGTAATATTTGAGGTTAAAGGTGACTTAGATGTAAAAGTGTGTGAGATGGTTACAAATCAGGGCTCTTACTATGTTGCATGACAAAAAGCAGGAACGGTCTATATGATGATTTAGAAATTCTCTAGACAATTTGGGGAAAAGTTAATTAAGACATCACCTAGAGCACAAAGCAAAGTAGCTTCGATACCTGGGGAAGTTTTTGTTATACATATGAAGCGCTGTAAAAAGTTACATAATCATAAATATCAGATGTAATAGGGAAGCAAGGGGTATTTGAAAAGACATGTTTCCAAATGAGAAATTCAGAGCGATCGTAAGGAGATGAGGTGAGAAGAGATCTACGAGGGCGTATTTTGTAGGTGGCATAAGGTGCACAGAAGATTCTGATTAGAGCAGCAGTTCCCAACCTTCCCATTTATATGGACCACTACATCATCATTGAAAGGTCTTATTGACCATCATGTAAGCAAGACATTTTAAAAATTTTTAGCATAGCCTATGAATGACAGGAGTCAAAGCTATATATCAAGGGTTATTAAGAACAAAGCTATTGCTAATAATTTATTATGCTCCCTCACAAACATATCCCACTCATCACAATACATGTACCTGCAGTTCACTTACCTGCAGTGATTATCTCCCCCCACCTCCACAGACCACCTGCAGTACCCCCACAGACCACAAGTGGTCCATGGACCACAGGTTGCAAACAACTGGATTAGAGAAAAAATCACTGGCCTAAGGAAAGGGGACAACACAGAAGGTGAAAATCACAGAAGCTGCCTGTAGCCTAAATCCTCAGGGGTTAAGGTCCATGGTGAAATGGGGGTGAGGAAAGAAGAGGTGGAATTGTTGTCATAATGAGCCTCTTCTCTGAAGTCAGCCACTTAGTTCTCTTTTCTAGCTTCCTCCACAGCCCCTGGCAGGCAATGCACATATCTCATTGTGCCGTTGCAGCGGGTGCTGGTGTGCTGCAGCTGTTCGTGTCTCTGAGTCTCATCTGGACACTCTGCCCTTCCACTCTAGGTAAGAAACACAGCCCACCCCGGACACTGTCACAGAGAGGAAATCTGTGCCCCTGCCTGCTAATGGGGACTGTAACTGTCCTAGCCCAAGCATGAACATGCTGAAATTTCACAATAACTAGGACTTATCTCAGAACATTAGATTTCCGAATCTTGAATGGCCTGTGTTGAGAGAAGGGCTTTCTTCTCAGTGACAATGGGAGCACGTAGAAAAGCTTCTACTGCCTATGGGCCAGGCAACTCGTCTGGAGCTCACAAAGAACAGGAGCATCTGTGATGAGCCTATCTCTGTTGGCCATGCATGGTGGTGCCCTGCACACATGAAGGTCAGATATAGGGCTCAGGTTAGGTCACAGAAGTCATGGAAACCATGATTTCCAGTGAACTCCTGCACCTTTCCATGTGACTTCCACTTCTGTGTATGCTGGGCCACCAATTCTATGCACAGAATTGGAAATCTTCTAGCACTGGGACCCGGGATGCAGCATCCAACTAGAGGGCCCGCAGGCAGGAGAGTCTGCCAGGTGAGAGTTGCTTTTGGCTGGGGGGGGGGTGCCCAAGGGTAGCTAAACAGTGTAAAAGTTACATTTTTCAATACTTCATTGTGAAAAATTATACAACTATTGCGGCCATGCTCATACTTTTTTGGTGGCAGTGGGGGGTTACCATGACTGGGCAGTGATTTTTCCCTGATTTTCCATTATAAGTTTCTAATCCATCCATTAGACAATAAACCACAGCTGGGGGAGTGACAGCAGAGGAGGAACTTTGATGGTTGTCTTTTGTTTGTTCCAGGATTGCAACCCAGGATCTCAGCACCCCTCGCTCCACAGGTGCAAGAGGCAGGGCACTTCACAAGCAATCTCTGTCTGCATTTACGTGTCTGTCTTGGGAATTTCTCATTTATCCCCCAACTTAATATACTGGGCTGCACCAGGTGTAATGTGAGTAGAAAGTGACAGTGAAGTCCAGCTCTTGAAGTAACAGAAGGGGAGAACAAAGTCGTATTGCTACCTTTGGTAGTAACTTACTGTGAGATCATTGGCAAGTGAATTATGTGCTCTGTGACTCCCTTTTTGCAAAAGTAAAAAGGGGATGATAAAATTTACTGCACAGCAAGGGTGGGAAATTTAAAATTTTATTATTTTTGACTGCCACCTTTACAGGGTCCTGCATGGACCTCAGAATATTTTTGGCACTTATAGATACATAGCTGTGCAGAATTATATTTGTAAAGTGTATAAAGGTTTCTAGTGATGGTGCTAAGGACCCGATCCAGAGCTATCTGTCCTCAGTAGGAGACTGTCCTTTCATATGGGGTTTAAATCTGACAAAATAGTATTAACAGGTGAGTTCATGGAGTGAGAATCCAGCCATGGCTTCCATTTTGATCATCTGCACAGTTTTAAGAAAAGCAGGAAGATAAGAGATGAGAGGGAATTTTCCATCACACTAAACATACTTGGATGTCCAGTTCTGTCTCAGCTTATATCACTTCGTTTTACAAAGAGATACTTAATCATGCTATATGTCACCAAACAGGATGGAATCTTGTATGCTCATCTGGATTTCGATTCACAGAACAGCAAAGGGTGCACGACGCAGCAATCAGCAAAAGGGAAAAGTGTGAAACCATGAACTATATACTATCTAGTGCCAGGATGGCTAATTCTCTGCTGATGGGAAGTAGCCAGCTGAAAGAAGGATTTTTTTGTTTATCACCTTCTTTTTTATTTTCTCCACTTCTCTGCTTAGAACATAAAGGTCAGAAAATCCTCAGAGAGATCAGAAGGATCAGATGGGAAATCTCCATTTCGGATATAAAGACATCATGGGGTAGATGTATTTAGACCTTTGTTCTATATTAAGATGGAAGCTGTTTGGGGCAGGGACTGTCTACTTGTTCTGTGTTTGTGCAGTGCTTAGCACAATGGGGCTCTAGTCCATAACTGGGGCTCTTGGCTGCTATGCTAATACCAGCTGACCTATGCACAGCTGAATGGCAACTGTTTTCCACCACAAAGATGAGGTCACATGCTCAGCACGCATGTGCTCCCTTTACAGTAAAGTTACATGGATGGGCAATGGGATTCAGAAGGGGAAAACTGGGTATGGGAAGAGCATTGAGGGAGGAGACTCTCTTGCCAGGCCAGTGCTGGATCTGCTACCCCTGTGCTTCCTCCCCAGGTGACTGCTTTCCCCCAATGGAGAGATGGATTCACAGGCCCCATGGACCAGCCCTTCTGCCCCATTCAATGACACACATTACCAATGGCTGGAACGCTCCTAGGGCCTGCTGGCTCTAGCACAACCTCTTTCCATCACAACTCGTTTTTCAAGATGTCATTTTAACTCACTCATTAAAAAGAGACAGAAACTCATTGATGTTGTTTGCAATTCTTTTGTTACCTGTTCAGTGCCTCCAGCCCAGCTTATTGTGTAATAAGAAAGGTGGTTTCTTAAATCCTTTAGGCCAGCTTCTGCTCATTTACATCCATGTAAATCTGGAGGAGTTCTATTGCAATCAGGGACTCTTCATTTATGCTTAAACAAACAAGGAATCCTGTGGCACTTAAAAGACCCACAAGTTTATTTATTGCGTGAGCTTTCATGAGAAAAAATCTCACTTTGTCAGATGCTTCCCCACAAAAGCTCACATTATAAATAAATTTATTAGTAAGTACCACAGGACTCCTTGCTTATTTTGCTGACCTAGACTAACACAGCTACCCCTTTGGAACGTGAAACTGAGAGTTTTTGGTGGGAAAAGGGTCCTTCTGATGAATTTATTAAATGGAAAAAAGTTTTAGAATTACCATATGAAATATTCCGCTTCTTCTGCGCAAACCGATGTCCTGTTAGAAATTTAAGCTAATTATAGCTGAAAGAAGAAGTCAAATTTATTATGGTAACAATGGAAAGGAAATATTGCAACATTTTTCAAACAAAATACCTTTATTCACCCAAACCAAAAATTATTTTGAGATTTTTCAATTTGCGATTTATTACTTTTCATCTCAGTTTCAGGTGGTAATAAGTATCTTCAAAATCTGTTTGGGCCAGGAAACCATTCTCTACCTAGTTCTGTAGTTACATCAGTGTAAAATATCTTCTGCAGTCACAGCTGGCTAAAAGCTTCTTTTCACTTCCTGCCCTCAGTCAGTGTGCAGCGTTGCTGTTACAGAGCTGCTCCATTCCACTACCACAGTGGATGAGAGATTACTTTATACAGTGTAAGGGCACAACCTGGCAAGGTGCTGAGGCACCTACTGTGATTTGCTGGGCACCCACAACAGTCAGCAAAGGGAAGGGAGGTTGCAGCTCAGTTGCTCTTAAGAATCAGCATTTTCCTTCAGTTCCTTACCACCCTGTACACTGTAAAATATTGTCCATGGGATCCTTAGAGCAGTAGACAGGGCAGTGTGCCACTGTCAGTCAGTGTGACAGAGACCGTAACAATAACCCCTTGCATGGATTGTGCTGGGAAGATGTTGTGCTTGACCAGTTGTGATTTCTAAGGGTTTATCTCTACCAAAACTGAGGCACCCAGGGAATCTGTTCTTTTCTAAGCCAGGTGCTCTATTCACTAGTCCATGTTGTCCTTTGTTGTCAGCTGTTTAAGATGGGACACTGAGAGATATGTATTACATCTCAGTCTGTACCTTGTGGATCCACACACACGTTTCTAACCAGCTCATCTTAAACCTGTTCATTGCTAGATCTAGGATGATGAACTTAACTTTCATTGACTTCAGTAAGAGTGAGGGCCCTTACCCTTGTAGTCATGTGTGAAAAGCCCTCCAGGCAACGCTTTCAATAGAGGTATAGGCATCTAAATACCTTTAAAAATCTGGTCCTAAGTCACTTTTCAAAATGGGACTTGGGCACCTTTGAAAATGACATCCTTCATTTTCTTATTTCTCACATGACTGGGTATGTCTACACTGTGTGTTTAGGTCAACTTAAGGGCACTTAAGTTGACTTAAACAAAGCCCTGTCCACACTGCAGGGCAATAGTCTACTTTAGCATCAGGTAAAGTCGACTTTATTACTTCCACTTATAAAGTCGACTTTAAAGTTAAGTTGACTTTATTAAGTCAACTTAAGGCAATGTGGAGGGGAAGTTGCCTTAAATTGGCTTAATTGGCCTCCCAACCACAGAAAACATGGGGATTGAGGCTGACCACAAGGCGCAACACAGCTGGGAGCACACACCACAGCCAAACTCCCCATGTTCCCTGACTGATCTGCCCCGTTCTGAGCCAGACTGGGCATCACAGCCCGACCCGGCATTTCCCCCGTTCTCAGTCCGCCCCACATGTCTCCCCCGTTCTTAGCCTGAGCCCGCATGTCTCCCCTGTTCTTAACCTGACCCCGCATGTCTCCCCCATTCTCAGCCCGCCCCACATGTCTCCCCTGTTCTTTACCTGCTCTACATGTCTCCACCATTCCCAGCCTGACCCTGCCTGTCTCACTCCTTCTCTGCCCAACCCTGGCTGTCTCCCCCTTGCTCTTCTCAGCCCAATCCTTGGTGTCTTCCCCTTCTCTGCCCAAACCACTGTCTCCCCCTTGCCCTTTTCAGCTTGACACTGCCTGTTTCTCCCCGTCTCCGACCAACCCTGTGTGTCTCCCTTTCTCAAAGGACCCCCCTCCCAATATTGTAAAACAAACAAGGAGTCCAGAGGCACTGTTTAAAACTAACAAATTTATTTATTGGATGAGCTTTCATGGGAGAAAAATCCCACTTCATCAGACAGTTTGAAGATGGAGGAATTTACAGAATGGTAGGAAATAAATGGAGAGGAGTGTAAGATATAGGATCAGGTCACAGTCTAACAGCAAATCAAAGCAGTTGTTAAGATTCAAACACTGGGAAATAGCACATGGAAAGAAAGAAAGAAAGACAGTTGCTATTTCTTTTAGATTAGATTTTGTGAAAGCAGGATTAAATCCTGACTATGGATTTTTTCCCCCCATTATAACAGGTGATCACATCTTCCTCTATGTGGTGTTTCCTGGTGTTTAAGTCTTAACTACTGCTGCGCCCTGCCCCTGAGCTGGCAATTGTCCTGCAGCACCTGGTCCAGAGCCAGAGGAGTCAGGGCAACACAGGGAGGGTGTGGAGTGCTGCGCTGGCACATCGCTGGGCTACGTCAGGCTCCCTGACCTCCCTGTTGGCACACACAGTATGGAGGTGGTGTGGTCACTCACTTCCTGTAGTAAGGGAGTGGCCAGAAGAGAGGAGAACCTCTGCTGTGGTGCAGTGTCAGCCAGGTACCCACAATGCACCACTCCTAGGGCAACCTAGCAGCTGCCAGTGTGCATGTGAGCTGTCTCCTGGCATTTTGAGTGTGGACATGCTAAGCAGACTTAATAAAGTCTACTTTAAGCAGACTTTATTAAGCCGGCTTAACTGAGCCCTGTAGTATCGACATAGCCACTGAACTTTCAGTTTGATGGATAAGGTGTAATTTAAGTCCTTTAGTCTGAGACTCCATGATTGCTATAGGTCAGCAGCATACCTACAAAAAACACAATACAATGATGGAACTAACATGGGAATTTGGGAAGAAACTTAGGTTGGGATTGCTAAAAGCAGCTAAGTGGTAAGGAGTATTTTCCTTTGATAGTCGATAGAATTTGTGCTTCCAAATCAGGCAGGTACATTCATTCAGCTCAATCATAAGAAACATTCATCCCTCTCCTGGCTGTTGTTTAAAAACATTCTTAATGATTATAGTACACACTTGTGTCAATGGAATGCAGAGAAATTGTACAAGGCATATTCTACATTTTATAGATTTGTTAAATCACTCCTCCCTCTTCTTGCTATCACCACAGCACCTCCTCCTTGAAGGCGTTCCTCAGCGGAAATGACCAAGACTCAGTACCTGCTCATTGCAGCAGAGCTCTACATCTATCTTTCAGCTACTATTTCAGGATATTTTCCCCCTCTTTCTTACAAAAATGATAGATGCTAAGAATCTCATTTTATTTTCCTTAGGTAAAACTTCTGTATCAAGCTTTGCAATAAAGACAACCACCTCTTCCCTGCAACAGCAGTGTTGTATATCTATCATGTATTTGTAAAATTTTTCTGGATTTTAATTGCATTTCCGTTCGCTTCTCCAAAGTTAGAACAGGTTTCTTAAGATTTAGGAGCAGAGCATACATATTCCTAACTGAAGTATTTTCTAATCCTGAACTATCCAGATCATCCACAGCACTGGGAGACCTGATAAAAACTGCCTCTAACACTGTTTTGTTTCTCCAGTCCTAGGAGTGCAGTTATTTCTGTACCAGACTCAGCGGATCCAGTTTGTTGACATTCGTGGCACTGCAAAGATCCCCTGCCTTTCTAAAACAATATTGCAAGGAGGATGGCAAATGTTCTGGTATTTTAAAAGAGAAGGTGAGAAACCAACGTGCATTAAGAAGTGTTTAGATGAGCAAACTGTGGGTAAATTTGCTTGCAAAAATGAGAAACACAGCTTGACCCTGAAAATCAGCAACGTCCAAAAGAGTGAGTCTGGAACTTACTACTGCGCATATAAAAAAAGCATTCTTCTGATTTTCGAGAATGGAACCACACTGATTGTTGGAGGTAAGGACTCCTAGTTTGTTCAAGGAAACTAATGACTGATTGACAGGGCATATTTCATGTTCCTATTAAAATGTAACAAGATACTACAGCTAGTCATGAATGGTTAAAGGGAAAGCACACATGAAGCCAAAAATTCAGCTAAATATTAAATGCTGTGTATTCAGCAGATACATGTGTTTTTTGCAACTAAAAATCTTAACATTTGAATATTTAAAATGTAAGCCTTTGCAGTTTTCTCTGTGACTGAGCAGCACAACCAGCCTGAGATTATTTCTAACACAGAAGCCAGGAGCGCATAAAACAATAGTTTGAGTTAATGTTAATGTTCTTTACAATGCATGTCTTCATAGAATTGCAGTTTTTCTCCTAAGTTCCAAAGGGGTAGCTGTGTCAGTCAAGTTCACTAAAACAGACAAAGGAGTCCTGTGGGACTTAAAGACTAACAAATTTATTTATCGCATGTTAGTCTTTAAGTGCCACAGGACTCCATGCTTGTTTTAATTTTCCTTTCTAGGTAGTGCAGCTATTTATTACTCTATCTCTCCTATTTAGTTCTAACATTACCTTCTTCTACACCCTTTTTTCTTTCGATGTATATATTAGTGAAAGACTGTCTACTAAAGAGTTGCAGCCAGATGAACAGAACAATAAATCCTGTGGGCAGAATATACTATATATATTTTTCATAACTAAATGCTTGTAATTCAAAAATGCTGAAGATAAGCCTTTAAAGTTTCTCCGTGAGTGTTTAAGGCTCCCAGGTAGGAAATATTTTTAACTGAAGAACCATGACTGCAGAAATCAACATTTTAAATTAACAAGGTGTCCTTATGAGAGCATATCCTTATAAAGTTTGCACATAATTTTCCTTCTGGGAGTACTGCAGATATTTATTGAATTGTATTCTAGTCAGAGGCTTTCCTGGCGCTGGGCACACCAGGGCACGTGCCCCAAACCCCAGCGCTGGTGCCTTGGATCTCCGGCCCAATTGGGCTGGAGATCCGGGGCCCAGACGCTGGCGGCCGTGGTGGCCCCATCCCCGGCCGGGGATCTGGGGCCTGTCCACCCATGGCCACGGTAGGGAATCCAGGGCCCGGCGGCATGTGCCAGCGGCAGCCCTATCCCCAGCCAGGGATGCGGGGCCTAGCCCCCGCGGCGGCACATCAGCACCTGGCCCTGGCCCTGGCCAGGGGTCGGGGCCTGCAGGCCGGGGGCAGGGCATGCGGGCTGTGCCCCGGGTCCCTCTCCCGTCCAGCGACACCTCTGATTCTAGTTCAGTAGTTCGCAATCTCTTGTTTGCATGGGGCTTTCAAAGTAGCCCACAGCTCTCCTCCTGCAAGCTGCAGAAAAGAGCTGCTGCCTAAGGACCCAGGTGGAGGGCATTTCCACAGGGCCAGAAGACCAGTACAGGCTCCTTGCTGCAGCCAAGAGGATGGGAGATCAGACTTCCCCTTTCCCTGGCTGTAGCAGGGAGTACAGCAAAATGTTCTGCCTAGGTCCATACGTGCTGATGTCCTTGCTGGAGCGAGAGAGAGAGAGGGGAGAACTGATCTTCCGTCCCCCTGGCTGCAGAAGGGAGCCAGCTGCCTAGGGACCCAGGGGGAATACACAGGGCTACAGGATGCATGCGGGTCCCTGCTACAGCCAGGGAGATGGGACATCAGCAAGGAGGCAGACTGTTTTCTGGGCGTGCAGGCAGCTGCTGGTGGAGGCTGGCGGCCCTTTAGAGCTGTAAAAATGATATCTCTGGCCCTGGAGCCAAAAGGTTTGGGAACTGCTGTCCTAGTTAGTGTTGGTGTGGCGATTTAATATTTCCTTTCAGTAGACCTTGTTTTCTTTCAGTTAATGGCTTAGTGAATGATTCCATGCACTATTGTAGCTGTGTCAGTCCTAAGACATGAGAGGAAAGTTGAGTGAGAATTTCTTTTATGAGACCAACATCTGCTGGTGACACCAGCATCTGATCTTGCTCAGAATTCCTATTAAGGTCTGCAAATGACACAGAGTAAATGCTCAGAACTGAAGGAAGGGTTCACTGTAACCTAGAAAGCTTGTCTGTCTCGCCAACAGAAGAAGGTCCAATAACAGCTCTTCCCTCATCCACTTTGTCTCGCAGAGTGAAGTTTTAACATTTAAAGTAAAGCAGCTCTTCTAACTGTCTCACTGAATCTGTCACCTCCTCCTTTCTGCTCAGACAGTTATACCAACAGCACCTGGGTGATGCTCCTTGTCCCGTTCCCACATGGCATTCAGGTCACTGGGACAGCGAATCTGGACTGTGTGATCCATGGAGTGTCCAGCCTAGTCCATGTTTCCTGGAGTGTTTCTGGTGATGTGCAGGATCAGGGGCTGACACAGTCAGAGAAAGCCAAGGACGGATCTTTAATGCTCATAAATCATATCAGCATCCCCATGGACACCTGGGCGACCAGGAAGATTGTCACATGTGAAGTCAAATTCAACTCTTCTGGCAACAGTGTGATGAAAAGTGCCAGATATCCTGAAAGTGAGTAGTGTAATATTTGAGTTTAAAGGTGACTTAGAAGTAAAAGTATATGACGTGGCCACAAATCAGAGCTGCTTCCATGTAATTTTCCATTACAGAAGCTAGAATAGTCCAAAGTCCTAATTAAAAGGAGCCAGATCTGAGGATAATTTGGGGAAAGCTAAACCGAGACTTTAAAGGGACTCCAAGACAATGTAGCTCTGGTTTCTCTTGCAGCTTTCACACTAATTTTAGCCATAACACAGTAAAGATTTAATTCCTCTCCCTGCGATAATTGTTATTCTTTAAGAGCCAGGATTAGAAGTTAAAAGTAAAGGATTTAGCAAATACCAGTAGGTGCAAACGTAATTCTTTCAGCACCTGATGGTCCACTGGTGTCAGCTTTCTTCACAGTCTATTTCAACGAGTGTCTGCCATACATAGTACGCTCTGGGGTGGTCATTTTCCTGGTGATGTGGATGGTGTTTCTGAGCCTGACCTGCATCATTGCTGTTCCAGTCCAGGTAATCAACACACTACAGTCCACCCCTAATGCAGAGACCTCACAACAGACGAATTAATAATCAGACTGATTTCTCACAAAATCATGGATTGAAAACAACTCTACCAATTCCTTCTACTTGTCATTACCGAACAATTATTCCTGCCAATACACCTGTCATGAAGAAGGTCTTCCCTAAATAAGAGTGCTGTATTCAGCCAGGCTCTTTGCTTGGAACCACTCTTGCATTTGATGGCTGAACACATGATTTCTTTCATCATTTGCTTTCTCACATGGGGCAAACTTCTGTCTGAAAAAGGCAGGTGAAACTCCCATGGGAATCTTTGGGCAAGCAGTGTGGTGATGTAAAGTAATAATGTAAATTACAAAGCAGAAGCCTGGTTAGCTCCCTAGTTGTAAATGCATAACTCCCATTGCAGTGGCCGAATAATCTGGGCATGGGTATAAACTGATCATAAAATTGCTGTAAGTAATGATGAAAAACTTTAATTTGCATTAGGGTGCCATTGACCACATCTTCAAAACTCAGAAAATTTAGGATTCAGGCCGTTGAAATACCTCTGTACTTCTGCTATATCTGGATTTGACCTCTTCTGACTGTTTTGGAAATTCAGTAAAAATGAAAGTGACAGACTCAGAGGACTTAAATTTTGCATAAAAAACAGTCTCGGTCATAAGCTTCTTTTTCAGCCATGTGCTGAACTTTTAGAGCAAGATTTCCATGGTAGTTTCCATGCTCCTGATGCTGACGTGGAATTTCAGCAGATGAATTTTAAATAAAGCTTGATAGTCTGTTTCAAAATGTAAGAGACTTATTTCTAAATCTATCAAATTTGACTACTTCTTTATAGAAATGTCTAAAATGATATCATCAAACAGGATCAAATAGTTCATGCCAAACCAGAGCTTGATTCAAGGAATCACAACTGAAGCAGGGAGCAGTGACCAGTGAAAAGGAAGAAGGGGAAAATCGTAAACCCACCCAGAGATCAACACCTGAAGACTCACCAGTATGTCACTGCTGATCTCAGTGATGGTAGCCATCCTGTAAGGTGTTTGTTTTTATCGCTTTTTACTGCTCTTTACTCCTGATACATGTGGCTCAATTCTGAAACATAACTGAAAAATAACCTGTCGTCCATCTAGACTATAAACAGCAGGAAGTAACAGAATCAAAGCCAGGAAGAGATTTCCTACTGTGATATGAAAGACATCACCATACAGGTACCTTTGCAACATATTGGAGTGTTTGTGGACAAATCCCACCTTTCTCTGTGGGTGCAGATGGTCCTGGACAACAGAAGCAGTGAAGTATCATGTCATAAAGTGGGGCAAGAGTCTGAACGTGGGCTACATACTCACTGTATACCCCAGGGCTGGCCCTGCATTCACTGAGGGATGGGATTGGCAGAGAATGAATGTGTTGCTACACCAATTCTCTAGATCAGTGGTTCTCACCCAGTGTGTCAGGACGCATTACTGTGCCACCCCACAGCAGTAAGTGTTTCACAGGGAGCTGGGGATTGGGAGGACTAGATTCAGCCTAGTGGAAAGGGGTGGGTTGGTGTGCCCTGCAAGGTTGCACACACCACCAAGCATGTTGTGGCCTGTAAAAGGCTGAGAATCACTGCTCTAGATAAGTACCATGTAGAGTTGGGGCTCTGGGGCTACAAAGCCTTTTCCTAGTGCTGTTGTTGGAGTAACAGCTGTGGAGTGGCTCCATCACTGTTCTGTGACCTGGGAAGGAGACAATTCCTCCCCTCTTTCTCCCTAGAAATCCTCAGCTCAGTGACTCAGGCTGAGCACTGGGAACAGGATCTGGGGGTCAGAGCCTGCCAGGAAGTTGTGGTGAACTCAGCTCTTCACAGATCTAAGCCAAGTCCGTTGTGGATCAAAAAGGGGAAGTGAGTGGCTATACCCATGAGAAACTAAACATCTACCCAATGGGGCTTGAGACTCAGGTGTGTGACTGGTGCCACATGGGGACCAGTAAACCCTAAATGCAAAACGAGTCTTGGCATCCAGGAGGTAGAAGGGGCACCCCTAGGTTGACATGAAGGTTTCCAGCTGTCTGGATGTTTCTTATGCTGCCCCATAGAAGCTGTCATCAGTGGTACCCTGCTGCCTAGCGAGAGATTAGGAAGCTGTTTGGACAGAACTGTTAGAGGTCAGACTCTCTCCGTCTCTTCATTCTGGACCATCTCTTCCCATGATTTCCTGGAGAAGTGGCTGCTTTGCTGGAAGGGCTTGACCCACAGAGCCTTGTGGCATTATAAATGGGTGGCACTCCCTGGCTCTGGAGCCTGCCCATGCTGCCTGATTTCATACCAACTCCTCATTTTGAAGCTGTAATTGTAAATATTGCTTATTAAAAAATGCCACCCTTCTCTCTTGTGTTTCCATTCCTTTCTTTAGCAGTTTAGATGCATGAAATTCAGCACATTGTATATAACAGGTGACTCCTTACAGTCTTTGGGCCAGCCACTTCTTTCACTGGTGTACATCCAGAGGAACTCAGACTGAAGCAGTGGAGTTACTCTGAGTTTACAGGGAGTCACTGAGAGCAGAGATGGGCTGGCCCTTTGTATTTCATTTACGGACAAGCAATGAACCTCTCACTCCCACTGGGTCCTTGTTATCCACAGCCAGAGGCCCACTGAAGTTCCAGGGACAGCTCACATCCATCACGTCTCACCAACATAGGTCCAGGTGTTACAACCTGACCCTTATTCTCCACATTTTTGTTATGGAGGCTAAGTTGGCCCTATGGCTCCCCACTAATGACAGTAAAAATATAGAAATTCAGGCTTGATTCTTATCTAAATAGTGACCTCAAAACCACAGAACTACTGGCCTTGGGCTGGGATTTCTTTAGATTGCTCCTTCCGCACAAAAAGTCAGTGCTTGAAAACTCCCCTAGCAAAGAAAGTAGATTCACTGTTCAGTAGGTGACACTTTCAGCTCCAGTCAGCACCAACCTCCCATCCTGATGGTAGGCAGCTGCTGTGGTGCAGAAAGTTTCAGCCAACACAGAAATGCAAATACCCCATCATCCTGTGCAGTTTTCTAGCCAGAAAGGAGGTGTCAACCCATACCTGAGTTCAGAGAGATGACCATGGAAGAGGGTAGCAAAACAAAGAGTCCTGCGGCACTTAAACTAACAAATTTATTTATCGCATGAGCTTTGGTGGGAGAAAGTCCCACTTTGTCAGACACTTTGAAGATGATGGAACTTACAGAATGGGAGGAAATAAATGCAGGCAAGTGTAGGTCAAAGGATCAGGTCGCACTGTAACAGCAAGTCAAAGCAGCTGTTAAAGGTTCAAACACCATGGAACAGAATATAGAGGAAGATGAGGTCAAATCACCTGTTGTAATGAGAAAAAAAATCCAAAGTCCTTATCTAGCCCTGAAGAACACTGTCAAATTTGCACGTGAATTCCAATTCTGTGGTTTCTTTTTGAAGCTTTGAGTTGTTATTCAGTTGTCTGAGCACAGCTATTAGCAAATCATCAATGGAGTGATCAGGAAGATTGAAGTAGTCACCTTCTGGTTTTAGAATGTTGTGATTTCTGATGTCAGATTTGTGCCCATTTATTCTTTTGTGCAGAAACTGTCCTGTCTGTACACTATATAAGGCAGGGAGGCATTTCTGGCATATGCTGGCAAAAATCATATTGGTGGATGAGCAGGTAAATGAGCCTTTGCTGAACTAGACTAACACAGCTTTGGAACATGGAAGACATTGTATCTTAAGGATACTCACCTCACACCATGGCATGTTACATACATGAGATTTTCTGTATTTCTCTCACTTTCTCTTCCATTCTTTCTTTCTGCATCTCGTGTTTCAATTAAATAAAAAAAATTTTTATGACTCTCAGTTAGAGGGGCATTTCTGTTATTGTACATCAGAGTTGCATATTCCATCTGAAACAGAAAAAGATCTAACATAATTAATTTCATTTGGGATGTTCAAAAGCATCAACTGATCAAGTTTTGCTTCATGAGGTTGTGAAAAATGTATTTCAGTGCAGATTTTCTTGGTTATTGTTGTCTTTTGTCTTGGGTGCTGGGTGTAATGAGCATATGGCTAGATGGTGGTTTGTGATAAATGTGATGTCAGACTAGATGTTCTCATGGTCCCCTACAGAAATATACACTGTACTATTCCACCATCCCTGACCTGCAGCCACCACTGGGCTGAAGCCCAGCAGTTCTTCTGTACTAACAACCCTGCACAATACTTCCGCTAGAAGACCAGAGAAAAATAAATTCAAACACTGGAGAATTGAGGAGGGAATATGTAGATACTAGGGCTGGAAAATAGACTGTGTTGGTTTTAATCCCCCTTTGTTACTACATTATATCTCCCTGGTGTACCAGAGATGGAAAAAGCATTTTACTTGTGCCATCTGTCTCATAGGTATCTGATTTCCTCTTTGGACTCTCCCTTCTGGATGAAGCAGACAAAGGGACAGCTATAGGATTGTGTGAGGAGTGGCTGCTTTGTAGCTGACATTTATGAATAAATGACCTCGGATGGGGCACA
Source organism: Podocnemis expansa (assembly GCA_007922195.1). NCBI lineage: Eukaryota > Metazoa > Chordata > Testudines > Podocnemididae > Podocnemis > Podocnemis expansa. The sequence continues at coordinate 27,899 of ML682023.1, read as the reverse complement.
TTCTCAACAACAAGACCAACAGCTGGATAAAGAGAAGGTGAAAATACAGGGCAGACCAATGTAGAATACAATCATACAGTCCCCTGCAGACAGAAGAGATGCTGAAACAGATGGGCCCCAATTTCTATGTCTCATGTAACACTGTGGGCAAAGGCAGATCCTTTTCCCAGAGTGCCACTCTCAATACTTTGTGTTCTTTAACATTCTGCCATCCTCGTTGCCCTATCTCCAGTTCAGAAGAACATCCATACTTGGTCCAAGATCTCTTTCTGGAGTGATAACAGTTAATTTAGAACCAATCATTTTATATGTATTATTTGCTATGTCTGCACTATGGATTTAAGACAACTTAAGCAGGCTTAAGTGGACTTAAGCAAAGCCCTGGCCACATTTGGAGTTGATTAAGTTATGTAACCGCTTCCTTAAATCGACTTAATAACTCCTGCCCTTAAAGTCAACTTTAGGGCTTAAGTTGACTTTATTAAGTCGATGTAGTGTAGTGGGCCCACTAAGCTGATTGAATAAAGTCAACTTAAGCCAGAAGACCCATTTAAAGTCGACTCTATTAATAAAGTTGACTTTAAATGGGTCTCCTGGCTTAAGTCAACTTTAAAAATTGGCTTAATCTAATGTGGCCATACTAAATCAACTTAATAAGGTCTACTTAAAGTCAACTTTTAAGTAGACCTTATTAAGTCGACTTAATTAAGACCTTATTAAGTCAACTTAATAAAGTCAACTTAGCTTTTGTAGTTTAGACATAGCCATTGGGATTATGTTTTCCTGTGTTCATAACCTTGCATTAATAAACATTGAATTTTCATCTGCCATGTTGTTGCTCAGTCAAATACTTTTGTAACATCTCTTTGTACATCTTCACACTTTGTTTTGGACTTAACTAACCTGAGTAGTTTTAAAAGCTAAATTTATTTATTGCATGAGCTTTCATGGGAGAAAGTCTTGCTTTGTCAGATGCTTTCTCCCACGAAAGCTTGTGCAATAAATAAATTTGTTAGTCTTTAAAAGTGCCACCAGACTCCTTGTTTGTTTTGCTGGACTAGACTAACATGGCTACCCCTTTGGAACTTGAATAATTTTGGATCATCTGTAAATTTTCCCATCTCACTGTTCAAACCTTTTTTCAAATCATTTATGAGTATATTGAAGAGTACTGGCCCCAGTACAGCTCCCTGAGGAACACCATTAGTTATGTCTTTACATTCTGAAAATTTCCATTTATTCCTCTCCTTTAACCAATTACTGATCCATGAGAGGACCTTTCCCCTTATTCCGTGATATCTTATTTTGCTTAGAAGCCTTTGATAAAGTACCTAGGAAAAGATTCTCTGAAGATCTAAATTCACTATATCCACTGGTCACGCTTGTCCACATGCTTATTAACCGCCTCAAAGAATTCTTGTAGATTAGCGAGGCATGATTTCCCTTTACAAAAATATGTTGACTATTCCCAACAAATCGTATTGATCTATGTGTGATAATTCTGTGCTTTGCTGTAGTTTCAACCATTCACCTGCTACTAAAGGTATGTTTACTCGTGTCTACCTGCCTGGCTCATCTCCAGAGCCTTTTTTAAAAATTTACCTCACATTAGCTGTCCTCCAGTCATCTGGTACAGAAGCTAATTTAAATAATAGATTACATATCACAGTTAGGTGTTCAGCAATTTCATATTTGAATTCCTTCAGAACTCTTGGGTAGATACCATCTGGTCCTGGTGACTCACTACGGTTTAATTTACCAATTTGTTATGACACCACCTCTAATGACACCTCAATCTGAGAGTTCCTCATTTTTCTCACCTAAAAAGATGATTTGGTTTGGGAATCTCCTTCACATCCTGAACCATGGCGACCAATTCAAAGAATTAATTTAGTTTCTCCATAATAGCCTTATCTTCTTTGAATGTTCCTGTAGTGTCTCAATCATCCACTGAACCCATTAGCTGTTTGTCAGGATTCCTACTCCTGATGTACTTAAACAATTTTTTGCTGTCACTTTTTGAGTCTTTGGCTAGGTGTTCTTCAAATTCTTTTTTGGTCTTCTGCGTTATATTTTACGCTTCACTTGCCAAAGTTTAAGTGGATTAAACATCCTCTTTTTTACCTCTAACTATTTCCTTTATATTATTGTTTAGCCACAGTAGCATTTTTTGCTCGTCTTACTATTTTTGTTTTTTTTTTAATTTGCGGTATACTGGTGTCTTTAATTTGTGGTATTCTGGTATCTTTAAAGAGTTTCCATTCAGCTTGGAGGGAGTGCACTTTTGTAGCTTTTAATTTCTGTTTAACTAACTTCTTCACTTTTGTATAGTTTCCCACTTTCTAAAATTAAATGATCTTGTGTTTGGATGTTTTGGTGTTCCTCTCCCACAGGGATGTTAAATTTTATTATGCTATGGTTACTCTTAGGAAGCAGTTCAGCTATATTCATTTCTTGGACCAGATCCTGTGCTCCACTTAGGGCTAAATCAAGCATTCTCTCTCCTCTTCTGTGTTTTCTAGGACTAAAGCTCCAAGAAACCGTCACTTATGGTGTCAAGAAGCTTTATCTCTGTATGTCAGGGGTGATGTACCCAGTCAATATGGAGACAATTGATATCCCCCATTATAATTTAATTTTTTTTATAGCCTGCCTCTCTAATCTCCCTGTGCATTTCACAGTCATCCTAACATTCCACACTCCTCTAATGTATGCACCTTTGCATGCTGTGTCAGATTCCAGGTGGTTTCTTTTTTTCTCAGCACAAGTTTGCAGTAAATGCTGAGGCAATTAAAAAATTAAGTGTCCATTCAGCAGGCTGGACACATGTGCGTGTGCTACTTGGAAGTTCTTTGATTAGTGAGGGGCTCAACTACAATTCACATCTGCTCCTCAATTTCCATCTACAGAAGGGCAGATGCACCAAACCTGAATGACACTGTGACCACGTGGGCCAGATCACAATGCCCCAGGTTGGACCCAGCCCTTCAGAACTAGAGGTGCTACTGCAAGCTAAGTGCAGGGTGCTCTTGCTCGTCAGCCACCATCGTGGGCCCCTGCTCCCTCCCTTTCTTATGCTGGTTCTCCTGTACCTCTGTTTAAAATTGGTTAACAATTGCCATGATAAAACTGTGGTCCTAGCTATAACAGAAAGCTAGCCACATTGGGGTAGAAGCACCTGAATAACTTGGGAGCATCAGTGTCATTTTCAAAACTGATTTAGCTACTTGGTAGTCTAAGTCCCACACTCCCTTTCCATGATACTTAGCTCATGACAACACAATGTTGAGATATCTAGTTCCAAAAGGTCAGCTGTGTTAATCTCATTCAATAAAACAAACAGTCTTTAAGTGCCACAGGACACCCTAACAAATTTATTTATTTCATGAGTCAGATATCTAGTCAAGCCTTCAAACTCAGTAGGAGTTAGGCACCTAAGTCACTTGGGCACATTTGAAAATTTGCCCTAAAGCCTAAAGACAAATTGATATAAATTCACTGCACCTTTGATCTTCTCCTTTACAAGTCTATTGAAAGCCGAGGCGGAGACAAACTTGCAATAAAGATGACATAGAAATGAAGTCAAACAGAAAGTGACCTAAAAATACTCACCGGAGAAATAGCCATGTTTGCAGCAGAGGACCCATCATTTAAAAATAGATCAGAACGGATAGCTGTGGCCAGTTTCAGACCACATATTTTGCCACTCTTCTTTTGTTTGTTCAGTAGCCAAAGCACTTTGACTGATTGTTTTTCAGTTCTCACTCCCCACATTTGGTTACCAAGGCAGTGTCAATTGCTTCCCTCAGTTCATCTGTAGTCAGTATACGGGCTTGAGCAACGGTGAAGCAGAACGGTCCACACAGTAACTGCAAAAACTGAAAGTACCTTTCAACAGCGTGAAACAAGCTGCTAAACATTATGACTCAAACCAGAGACATAGAGAAAATGGATCAGTTAGAAATTATCCACTCTGTGCAGAATGGGGTAGGAATTTGGCCAGGATGCTAGCTCCCTGTTTTTGTAGTGCACTGCCTGGGATGATTTAGTTGGGGTTGGTCCTTCTTTTAGCAGGGGATGGTTGAACTAAATGACTTTCTGAGGTCCCTTCCATCTCTAATTTCCTATGACTCTATGCACTGTATCTTTCTGACATGCCAAAAGCTGAAAAGCCAGTTTACCTGTGAGATCTTCCTCATGCGTATCTGATTCCCTCTTTGCACAGCTCTCCCTAATGAATGAAACAAAGAAAGAGAGAGTTATGCAGATACATGAGGAGTGCTGGCTTTATAGCTGACAGGGTTATAAACAAGTTACCTCTGACAGGGCACTTTCTGCAGAGCAAGATCAACATCTGGATATGGAGAAAGATCCCTAAAAATAGAGTGTTCCAGGGCATTCCAGCATACTTAAACCCCTGTAAGTCAAAAGCCAGACAAAATCACATATCTTTAAAATGCCTGCCAGATGGAGGACGTGAAAGTAAAAAGGAGGACAAGTCCTCCTTTTGCCTGACATATGGTAACCCAACTCATGGGGAGCCTGGAATAATCATCACTGTAAATAAGGAGCCAAGACAACATGCATAGGTGTCAAAACCACACCAACTGGCGATCTAATCATGTGGCATTGGGCTGCATGATAATCCATGATGCCACTTACTGTCCTGCACACTCTGTGCTAACAAGCCCAGGCCCTGCTTTCTTTGTGCACCCAGAGCTATTCCACTCATATCAACAGGAAGTTGGGAGGTAGAAAATGCAAGATCACAAACTGCACAGTTTGGAGGCAGATGGCAACTCTTGAACTGATGCGGACTCTGGAAATTCCACTGTCAGAACTGCCTGGTCTCATTTCCGAAGCATTCAAGGTTTTTTTAAAGTCTTTGGTGAGCCAGATCCTCAATTAAAATAAATGAACAGCCCTATTAACCATTAGGCTAATTTCTTACAATAACTATAATGGAAATAGTTCTACCAATTCCTTCTCTTTTTCTCTCATGGACATTGATTCCTTCCTACATACTTGAACAGAAGAATTTCTCCAGAGAAGAGTGTTGTACTCTCAGGCTCAATCCTTGGAACTGCTTTTGCACTAATGGTTGAACACACTATTTATATCATTGATTGTTTGCCTTGTCACACAGGGCAAATGTCTTCCTTAAATAAGCAGGTGAAACTCCCCTGGGAATCTCAGGGCAAAATGAGGAGTTGGGCTGTAAATCAGTGATGTAAATTATACCACAGAGGCCTGGTTAGCAGATCAGCTACAAATGTACAACTCCCACTAACATAACAGGATAATCTAGACCAGTGTATCTGTAAGTAATGAAGACTTTAATTTGCATTAATGAGACATTCTCTGGTTCTCCAAAACCAGTGAATTTAGGATGGAGGCAAGTCTAATGTCCCTGTAATTCTGCTAAGACTGGATTTGACCTTTTCTGTCTATTCTGGAAATTAAGTAGAAGAAAGAAGCAGCAGATTCAGAAGAGCTAATTGGGTGCATGAAAAAGTGTCTGAACCCTAAACCTATGTTTCCGCAATGTCCTGAGCTTTCAGAACAAGGCTCCCATGGTAGTTTCTTAGGCACTGTTTGCATAGAGGGATGGAAAATAAGTCTTAACAGTCTGCTTGAAAATGGAACTAAGTGGTATTCAACTCTATCAAAATTTGGCTTTTTGACCTTCCATGGGAGTGCCTGATGTTAGTGAGACAGAGCTAAATCACTCATGCCCAGCCTGCTCTTGGGCAGCTGGGATCCCTTTGGATTGCTCTTTCTGCACAGGGTCAGTGTGTGATGGGAAACTGTCTCTAGTACAGGATGTGGTGTCACCTGCTCAGTTTCTGAAGCTACCTTTCATTACTGTGAACCAGGGGTTAAAGTAAGGTGGAATGTACCAGAACACAGTTCAGAGGCCCCCTATTTTTAGGTGGGCAGAGTTCTGGGCCCCCTAAAATTAGAGGAATGCCCCAAAATGCAGAGTTTCGGGGCCCCTAAAAATCACTACAGCAGCTGGAACACAGAGTTCTGTTGCGTTCCTCCTTAAGCCCAGCCAGCAGAGAGCTGTGGTAGGCTGGGAGTCTGTAAATCTACCCTTTGCAGGTCAAGAGCAGCTTGATGCCTGGGAAGCAGCTCCCAACCAGTCAGTCAGTGTACAACCAGCCAAGGTAAGGCCTTGGCTGGGCACAGGGGAGCCCCATGGTGGGGGTGGGGGAATAGCTTTGGAGGCAAGGGGCACTGGCCTCTGGGATGGGGGGGGCACGGAGCTTCTGGGGGCTGTGTGGGGCAGGGTATGTGTATCTACCTGGGGGTGTGTTAGTGTAGCTGGGAGTGTGTACTTTGGTGTCTGTGTAGCGGGAGGTGGGTGGGAGTGGATGTATAGCTGGGGGGGTGTGTAGATGGTGGGGGGGATGTAAGTGGTGCTGGGTGGGGCAGGGTGGAGCTGGGGATGTGTACCTGAGTGTATGGGGGTGGGTGGGGTGAGTGTGAGTGTGTATCTGGGGGTGGGTGGGGTGGATGTCTAGTTGGGGGTGGGTAGGGATGTGTGCATAGCTGGGGATGTCTACCTGAGTGTGTGTTAGCTGGGGGGGTGGAGCAGAGTGATAACTGATACATGTGGTATGCAGAAGTGGTTGCAAACTCCTACCTAGGCTGGGAGCAGTAGGTGGGGTGGAAGGTGGGCGTTTGTGGGCCCAGACCTGTGTGAGGGGGGGCCTGGAAATTTATGAGAGTTCTGGGCCCCCCCCAATTATACTTTAACCCCTGAGTAGCTGCAGTGAGTGAAGGGGGCCCACATTGGCATGAGGAGAGCCCCCCAATTTAGGAGGCTTCCAGGGCCCCCCAAATTGTACTTTAACCCCTGCATGAATCAGCATCCTGGCACTATGGTTGTGTTGGAGTGTTCACCTCTTCTAGGCTAGCATGGGGTGAATGAGGCTGGGGAGGGGCCAATTAAGTGTCCAGCCCATAGGTGAGGGGAATCAGGTGGCCTAAGTAAACCTGTCAATGATGCTGGAGCCCAGCTGAGCTGGAACAGGAGGGGCTGGTATATAGCCAGGAAGCTGGCAGCACTGCAGTGAGGATGTTTGCAGTCATTGTGGATGTGAGAGTGGGAAAGATGAAAGCTTGGGGGTAGAGTGGAAACCTTGATGATCTAGGTATTGAAGGAGGGGTTTACCTAGCAGGGGTAGAGTGGTGCTGTGGTATTAGAGGCAATGCAGAAAAATGCTTAGGGAAGCTTTAGCAAAGTGGGATGTTACAGACCTTAGCTTCTGATTCAAAGTTCCTGCAACTGGAAACAGGAGTTGAGTGGGCTTAAGTTCCCCTACCAGCTATGGGAGAGTAGCACAATCAGGGAAGTGTGTTTGGTGATAACTAGAGATGGTTTGTCCTGGGAGAGAGAACATGCTCAGCAACCTGGCTTGTAGGGTCTAGGCAGAAATAGGGACAGCCAAACCAGGAAGAAGAAAGGTTCAGATCTCAGAGTAAGTGGGGCTGAAGCAGGAGATGATGGAAGTGGGTGTCAGATCTGGATGGAGCTAATCCTCTGAGCAGCCAGGAGGTGTTGCCCTGTGATGAGTGAGTTCTGTAATAGGTGCTGTGGGGGGGGGGGAAATGACACATTTTCTATGAGATGTGAAACCAATGCCCCAGAAACCTGCAGGTAAATCACTAATGACCCCACATGACTTTGAAAGAAGAGGTGTCAGGGCAGACTGTGGGTTCAGAGAAGTAACCAGGGAAGTGATTGTATTTCAAGAAAGTCTACATCACATCATGAATGTTACAAGCACAACACTTTCCATGTGTTTTTAAATAATATAAATGACTTGTGTGAGACTACAGCAGTCAAAGAAGAAAACATTTATCTTGTTGATCTCAAATGGAAAAGGAAAGAACTCCACTGTTGTTGTTGTCTGTATTAGAGCAGAGCATAGAGACTCCAGGGGAGGCAGAGGTCTCAGTGTCACATGCTGGTCACTGCATGCACATAGGAAGAAGCAGTTCTGCTCTGAAGAGCTTATAGTCAAAATACACAAGGCCACAAAATCAAAGAAATAGAAACTTGGAGAGCTGAAGTGACAAGGTTGCCTGGCAGGTCAGTGACTGAATCAGGGGGAAAAAAAAAAATCCTGAGACCCTTGTCAGCTAGCTCCCATTGCCTCCTGCGCAGTACTGTTCTTAATGAGCCACTACAGTTTTACACATTTAATGAGCACAGTTCATTAGCCAGAAAAGGGAGTGAAGTAATATCTTTTATTGGATGAGCTCCTCTTGGGGAGAGAGACAAGCTTTTGGTGTAAGCTCAAAAGATTCTAGCTTTCTCTCCAATGCACGTTGGTCCAATAAACCGGAGGTTTTCGAACCACTGGTCGGGACCCAGTACTGGGTCATAGACCTTTAGTACTGGCACATGGCACCCCCTGCTGCCATTACTGAAAGATTGGAATGCATTCCTCAAAGATGTAATTCTTGGGTCATGGATATCAATGATTTTTTTCAGCTGGATCCTGAGGAAAAAAGTTTGAAAACCACTGCACTAAATGATATTTTCTCAACCACCTCCTCACTATCTAATATCCTGGGACCATCCTGGTTCCAACAACACTGCATAAATAGACAAGGCTTTTTACAGACTAGGAGCATGTCAGTAACCTGGGCCAAATTCTCAGTTCAGTTCACACTGGGACATAGTGAACTGCTCAGGTTGCAGTGGTGTTCTAAGGTTTTGATCCCTTGTTAAGTCACTTAGACCATTCCAGGCCCTTGCATCTTGTCAATTTTAAAAGGGATAGCCATGTTAGTCTTCGAAGCATCTGAGGAAGTGGGATCTTCTCCCACAAAAGCTCATGCAAAAAATAAATCTGTTAGTCTTAAAGTGCCACACAACTCCTTGTTGTTTTTTCATTCCAGGCCCTTCTGACTTCCTCGAAGAAACTCCTCACAGGCCTTGATTGTTTGATGTGCAGCTTTTCCCAACAAAGAATTTTATTTTGAAAAGTCAAAGGGAATCAGCTGATTAGCTTTTCTGTTGTAAGAAAGTAGAGAACATCTTTGAGTGGTGCAGATCCCTGTTTTGTCCTCAGTTGTTGTCTTCTGTCCTTGGGTTGGGTTTAGACTGAGGATATCCAAATTGTTTTGGTGGCTTGTAATATACATGAGGTCAGATTAGATGACTTGATAGTCCCTCATATAAATAGATATGGCACTATTTCACTAGCCCTAACATGCAGCCACCTCTGGGGTAGATAGACCCCAGCAGTTTTCTCTACCAATAACCCTACACAAACTTACACTAGAAGGGGAGAGAATACATTTAAATGATAATTCAGGCGGCAATGTGTACATAATAGGGTAGGAATTTGGCCAGGACTCTAACTCCCTGTTTTTAGTGCACTGCCCGGGATGGTTTAGTTGGGGTGGGTCCTTCTTTCAGCAGGGGTTGGTTGAACTAAATGACTTTCTGAGGTCCCTTCCATCCATAATTTTCTATGATTCTATGCATTGTATCTTTCTGACATGCCAAAAGCTGAAAAGCCGGTTTACCTGTGGGATCTTCCTCATATGTATCTGATTCCCTCTTTGCACAGCTCTCCCCGATGACTGAAACAAAGAAAGAGAGAGTTATGTGGATATGTGAGGAGTGCTGGCTTTATAGCTGACAGAGTTATGAACGAGTTACCTCTGACAGGGCACTTTCTGCAGAGCAAGATCAACATCTGGATAAGGAGAAGGATCAAAATACAGGGTAGCCCAGTGTAGAGCACAATCATACAGTCTCTTGCATCTCTTGTCTCTGCAGAGCATTAAAAAAACAAGAGAGAGGCTTCTTATCTCTACATCCCAGAGAATATAACACCCTGTGTGAAGGGAGGTCTTTTTCCCCAAAGTTTCACACCTATTACTCTATGTATGTGCTGTAGCATGTTGCCCTTCCTCTGTATGCAAAGGCAATGGGATATGCTGTTGACCAGGGCCTTCTAAATAGCATATTGGCCAACAATCTGCCATGCAATGTCTGTTTCTGACCCCACAACCACCAATTTCTCTAACACATGAATCTTTGCTTTCATGGTCAGATTGTAGCTGGTTCCTCTTTTCCCAATGAATGCCGAAGCAGTTAATAAATTACCAGAAGGCTTGACACACTCTTACGTCCCCTGAAAGGTGTTCGGCTGTTGAAGGGGTCCTCTACACTTCAGAGTTTTGCCACTGTAACAACGTCTGCGTAGCTCTTTCTGGCTCAAGAACTGAAATAAGCTGTGCTGGTGTAACACACCTTTATTCCAGTAAACTCTATCGACATGGATGAAGCCATGTGGGCAAAAATTAACACCATGGCCCAAAAAGGTACCCCAGTAAGGAGCCATTTAGGATACTGCAGGGTTTTCTTTCTTTCTTTTTAAAAAGACTAGTGCTTTGTCCCATCCTGTTTGCAGGTGTTCCAGCTCTTCTCCTGGGCATCTGTGCATTTATCTGCTACATCTCACTGTTACAAAGCTAGTCCTGACAATTCATCCTGCTTTTCTCTTTATGGATTTCCTTCCTCATGCTTCTAATTATTCCCCTTTGGCTCACCCCAAATGGCAGGGGAAGATTAGGGCTGCTCAACCCTCCCCATAGAGGATTGAAAAATAGAGGTTTATGAAGAGCTCGATGAGGGAAAGGTGGGTGACAGAGGAGCAGCCATTACTGACTGCCCCACAATTCATACACCATCCCACTGGTTTCCAAACCCTCCCCTTGCTCCCATTAGTTATCAGTCACTTGAGACATCCTGTCTGATTCCGTCTATTTGTCTAGCTTGCATTAGATGTTGATGACTTTTGGTGCTCGGATACCATAATGAGGAATGTACAGTAAATGCCCAAGTAGGTGGATTAGTTTTGATGATATGACACTGGACCTGTTTCCTTGGAGAGTATAACATTGATTTGTCTCCCTGTTCTGCTCTTCTTGGCTGTACGAGGGCAAGTTGTCTCCTGGTTCCATGTCTCAAAAGGAATTCTCATTAGATTCCAAACGCTAAAGATCCCTTTCCTGTCTATGGCTCCAGCATCCATCTGACCTTAGAATCATAGGGCCGGAAGGAACCTCATGAGGTCATCTAGTCCAACCCTCTGCCAAAAAAAGCAGGACCACTCCCATTAAATTATCCCAGCCAGAGTTTTGTCCAGCCAAGCCTTAAACATCTCCAAAGACGGAGATTCCACCGCCTCCCTAGGTAGCCCATTCCAATGCTTTACCTCTCACCTAGTAAGAAAGTTTTTCCTAATATCCAGCCTCGACCTCCCCAGCTGCAACTTGAAACCATTGCTGCTTGTTCTGTCCTCTGTTACTACTGAGAACAGACTAGCTCCATCCTCCTTCAAGCATCCCTTCAGGTAGTTGAAGGTTGCTATCAGATCCCCCCTCAGTCTTCTCTTCTGCAGGCTAAATAAGCCTAGTTCCTTCAGTCGTTCTTCATAGGGCTTGTGCTCCAGCCCCTTAATCGTTTTTGTTGCCCTCCGCTGGACTTTGTCCACATCCTTTTCGTAGTGGGGAGCCCAAAACAGGACACAGTATTCCAGATGCGGCCTCACCAGTGCCGAATATAGGGGAATGATCACATCCCTTGATCTGCTGGTAACACTTCTTCTGATGCAGCCCAGTATGCCATTGGCCTTTTTGGCAGCAAGCGCACACTGCTGACTCATATCCAGCTTCCCATCCACCATGACCCCCAGCTCCTTTTCTACAGTGCAGCTACTTAGCTGATCGCTCCCCAACCTGTAGCAGTGCATGGGGGTTTTCCATCCCAAGTGCAGGACTTTGCACTTCTCCCCTTGAGTCTCATGAGATTTCTATTGGCCCACTGCTCCAATTTGTCTAGGTCTTCCTGAATCCTGTCCCTGCCCTCCAGCGTGTCTACCATTCCTCCCAGCATGGTGTCATCCACAAACTTATTGAGTGTGCAATCTAGCCCATCATCCAGATCTTTAATGAAAATGTTGAACAGAAGTGGCCCCAGGACTGAACCCTGGAGCACACCACTCATTATTGGTTGCCAACTAGACACGGAGCCATTGATTCCTACACCCTGAAACTGTTGATCTAGCCAGTTCTCTATCCACCTTACAGTCCACACATCCAACCCATATTTTCTTAACCTGCCAATGAGAACGTTGTGGGCAACGGTATCAAAAGCCTTGCTAAAGCCGAGGTATATCACATCAATGGCTTTTCCTGCATCCACAAATCCAGTCATCTTATCATAAAAGGCGATGAGGTTGATCAGGCATGATTTACCCTTGGTGAATCCATGCTGATTGCCCCTGATCACTCTATTTTCCTCCAAGTGTTTCAGGATGGATTCTTTGAGAACCTGCTCCATGATTTTTCCAGGGATTGAGGTGAGGCTGACAGGTCTGTGATTCCCCGGAGCCTCCTTTTTGCCTTTCTTGAAGATGCAAATATAGTGCCTTTTTTTCCAGTCCTTCAGCACCTCCCCTGTTCACCACAAGTTTTCAAAGATGACGGCCAGCAGTATTGCTATCTCATCAGCCAACTCCCTCAGCACCCTTGGGTGCAGGTTGTCCAGCCCCATGGACTTGTGCACATCCAGCTTCTTTAGGTAGTCCCTAACCTGACCTGCCGTCACCAAGGGCCTCTCTTCTTCTCTCTAATCTGCCATATCCAGTGTAGTAGGCTGGGAGCTGGCCTTGCCTGTGAAAACTGAAGCAAAAAAAGCATTGAGCACTTCTGCTTTTTCCTCATCCTCCATCACAACATTATCTGCCCCATTCAGTAAGGGACCCACACCATCCTTGATCCTCTTCTTATTATTAACATACTTGTAGAACTGTTTCCTGTTTATTCTTCACATCCCTTGCTAGCTACAACTCCAATTGTCCTTTGGCCTTTCTGATTTTACCCTGGCAGTCCTGAGCAATATCTTTATATGGCTCCTTAGTCATCTGTCCAAGCTTCCACTTCCTGTAAGCTTCCTTTTTATGCTTTAGCTCAGTGCAGAGCAACGTTCCTTCTAAGGGGAGAGGGCAGCTGAGCAACTCCAGTTGCTCGCTGTGCTCCCCCCCACAGGGCCTGCTGCGCAGCACCCCCCCTTCCGCTCCCAGCATCACCCCCCCGCTCCTGGCAGCAGCCCCCCCCGCTCCCGCTCGCCCCCCCC
>ML682023.1:0-14628 GCA_007922195.1 Podocnemis expansa | reverse complement strand
ACCCCCCCCAACTTACCTTGGGGCTGGACTGGAGCCAGAGGGCCCAGTCATAACTCCTGGGCCAGAGAAGCTCTACAGAGCATGCCCAGATTTTCTGGGCATGCTCCGTTAGAGCTTCTCTGGGCGGGAGTTTTCAAAACTCCCAGCCCCAGAGGAGTTCTGTGCGGGGACTCCGGCTGCCGGCGGTCCGCTGCCAGCAGCCTTCGCTGCGCTGGTGGCTGTGGCGGGCTGCACTGCAGCGCACCAGCGCAGCTTAGAGGGAACATTGGTGCAGAGCTCTATGTTAAGCCACACTGGGCACCTTCCACATTTGCTGTTCTTTCTGCTCATCGGAATGGTATCTTGCTGTGCCCTTAGCAGGGTTTCTTTAAAATGCAGCCAGCTCTCTTGGACGCCTTTCCCCTTCAGATGAGCCTCCCAAGGGATCCTGCCCATCAGTTCCCTGAGGGAGCCAGAATCTGCTTTTCTGAAGTCCAGAGTCTGCATTTTGCTTCTTTCCTTTTTTTCCATTAATCAGCATCTTGAAGTCTATCATCTCATGCTCACTGCTGCCCAGGTTGCCATTAACTTCTACATCCCCAACCTTCAGACTCCACCCCACCAATGTTCCAGAGAACTGTCCTCCAGGGAGGTGTGAAATCAGAGTGCAGACAGAGGAGACGAATGACAGGGGGAAGCTCAGCATCCTCCAGCACAGAGGGCACCAGCATGGAAAGTCTGGGTTCAGAGGCACCTATGAGAGGGAGCAAGAGAATTAAGTCACGGAAACCAGAGATTATAAAAAGACATTACTGACAGCTCAGCTTCTCCATGCCCAGCTTCTCCCCTACTAGGGCAGCATGGTATAAATGTCTAATGCTTTGTCTATGTTGGTGTCCAATGTCCTACACTATGGCTACGTCCACACGTACATGCTTAAATCAATTTAAGTTAAATTTATTTGAGCTAATTTGAAATAAAATCATTAAATCAATTCAACTTGCTATTTTGAGTCAGGAGAGGGGCACCATGGGAGGTGTGGCAACATGGCCCCCATGTTGCCACCCAATCCCCTACCACTGGCTCTGCAGAGCCAGTGGCAGAGGAGAAAAAGCCCCTAGGGCAGAGATGGGGGGGCGCCCCTCTTCCCCGCCACTTCCCTGGCAGCAGAGCAGGGATCAGGGCACACTGCATCCTCACCACTTGCCGGGTGGCGGGGACAGGGGGATCCAGGGTGCCCCTCTTCCCTGCCACTGGCTGGGCAGTGGAGCAGGGATCGGGAGTGCCCCTCTTCCCTGCTGCTGGCCGGGCGGCAGGGCAGAGATCAGTTTGCCCTGCATTCCCACCGCTGACTAGGCGGCAAGGCAGGGACCAGGGGCACTGTGCATACCCGCTGGGTGGCAGGGCAGAAATCAGGGGCGCCACTCTTTCCCACCACTGGTGGGGCAGGGATTGGGGGGCTACCCCTCTTCCCCACTGTTGGCCAGGCAGTGGGGGAGGGGATCAGGGTGCCCCTCTTCCCCGCCGCTTCCCTGCCACCAGGGCGGCGATTGGGGGACCCCCGGCATCACCTCCACATCCTGGGCAGCAGGGGCAGGGATCTCAGCATGCAGGATTGGTGTCCCTTTTTCTGTGGCTGTCAGTGTGCAGGGGAAGAAAGGTGTGTGTTAATGCTGTGAGCAGTGGAAAACTTTGAGCATTTGCAATACACTGTAAAAAAATGGAGGATCCAAGAATGCACAGCAAAGATTCATTTTAATTTTCCCCTCTTTCTTGTCATTGAGTTTGCTAGGATTCCTGTAGGTTTTGTGGGAAGTAACGTAACACAGAAAACAACCTCCAAGTTCAGAATCCAGTGGTACAGACTTCTAGTTCCCTTACCTGTTCACCAGCTTATAAATGTACACTCATGCTTGCCCAAATCAGTGGTAAAAAAAAGAACTAGTATGTTTACTAAATTATACATGGAAGAGCCATTTATTATCTTAGTCAGTTGTGTTTCAAATTCTATATTTGATCCTTCTGTAGGAAAGTATGTCAGTCCATAGGTACTATAAAAAACAAGGATTTGTGTGGCACTTAAAAGATTAACAGATTTATTTTTTGCATGAGCTTTCATGGGAGAAAATCCCACTTTGTCAGACTGCATCTGACGAAGTGGGATTTTCTCCCATGAAAGCTTATGTGAAAAATAAATCTTTTAGTCTTTAAGTACCACACCACTCCTTGGGTTTTTTGG
Source organism: Podocnemis expansa (assembly GCA_007922195.1). Taxonomy (NCBI): domain Eukaryota; kingdom Metazoa; phylum Chordata; order Testudines; family Podocnemididae; genus Podocnemis; species Podocnemis expansa. The sequence goes on along the minus strand of ML682023.1, from coordinate 12,410 downwards.
GGTTTTTTGTTGTTGTTGTTGTTTGTTTGTTTGTTTGTTTTGCTGGACTAGACTAATATGGCTACCCCTTTGGAAATTGGCAAGATGCATACATACTATGACAGCATAAAAAAGAGGTAGCTTTTGCATCCAGTCCATGATATTATCCAGTAATATCTGAAACTACTCAAGGGTTTTTTTCTGGCATTCAGATTGTTTTGAAATGGGCTATTTGATCTGAAAGATGTGAATTACCTCTCTCTCCCAAGTCGATGTTAGCACCTTTTAGAGTTGCAGAAGGACCTCGTGCAGCAAGTGATATGTTTTTTAGTGTGTAAGAAAATAAGCATGAAAAGAAATCAGGCTAAAATACTTACTGTGCAGATAGATTAGAAACCATCCCAACTATCTGGTGGGATGTCTCGTGCATTTCTTCAGTAGTGAATAGGTGATGCTGTAAGACCGATGCCTGCTAGCTAATGGATCTCTTGATGAAAGACTACCATATGGAGAGCAAAGTGTTCTATTTCCTCTTAAAGATCTGTGGGGTAATAAGCATACAAATGAAGAGGGCCAGGAGATACTGGTAACCTAGTTCTTGCTCTTACTCTGAGGTCAGGAGAGTAAAGCTGGGCAACAATATTCCTTTGACTGCAAAATGTATTAGAGAAGAAATTTAAGATCAGATGGGTGTGTGTGTGTCTAAGGAAATCTGCTGGGTTATAACTGGATGGCCAAAACAAGATTCTCTTTTGACTGGTGTTCAGGTGGAACATCATCTGTGTTCCAGGGAAGCATGAGGTCAAATGACACTGGCATCAATATCACTACAATGTATGAAAGCTATCCCTTCTGAAATTCATTGAGTTTTCCTGATCCTGTTTGCTGAATGTAAGAAACCATGCAATCTAGACCTAGCAGCTGTCAATCTGGTAAGGGCCCGACTAGAAAAAATGGAGTGAGTTATGCTTCACTGCCTCAGAAATCAGCCTGCTTCATCTCTCTGGTTTGAGTTATTGTGAGTATGGCTACACAGATGGCAGCATGGCCGACAGGGTACTATAGACTGTATGAGTTCAACTGAGAGTCAGTAAAGACATGCTCAATCAAACCTGGAGGTTGGCAGAGGTTGGTTTATTAAGACCTACCTCGTAAGTAGTGCTGTGTTGAAGGGAGGGAATTTTCTGTCAACTCAGCACAGTGGAGTTACCATGGGAAGTAGGAGTTAGGTTAGGAAGTCAGAGGGAGATACACAAGTTACTGTGGGTAGCATATCTCCCTTCAACCGCTGTTAAAATTCATGGCTAGGGTAATCCTGGCCTGTGTTTTCTCTCATAATAGATAAAACCTGTGGCTTCTAAGAATAAAGGTAATGTCAGGTTGCAGTCTTCCAGCAAGAATATTCATATTTATCTAATTTCTCTGTTTGCCAATAATTGCGAAGAGGCACATCACATGGAGGTGAAGATTCTTCCAGATTTTAGCACAGTATGAAGAAAATCCAGCAAACATACTCACTGGGCACCAGGGAAGTGGGGAAGTTAGGAAACATAAGATTTAGCTTGTGTGTTTAGTTATAAATTAAGGAAAGGGCTGAAGTTGGTACTCTCTGGAAAAAGAATGGATGGGGCTGTAATATGATAATGTGGTGGAGTGATCCCATTTGAGAAAATCTGGTGTAAAACCTACTTTTTGGACACTTATTTCAGATATGTGCATGAGGCATGATTTTTAGTGCAATGTGAAAATTGCTTACAAAGAGATCCAAGTGGAATGCCCACTAAGAGATCCCTCCTTTCTAAATAGCATTCACCCTCAGTCTGCAATACAGTCATCTTTGGGGCTTGTCTTTACTGGGACATTAAGGTTGAGAGTTCAAAGCCCCATCAGGGATTTGGTTGCCAAGCTCACATACCCAGAGCATCCAAGTTGCTCTTTCAAACCTCAGTATAAATGAAATCCTACTAAAGCAAACATGAAGTCCTGTGCTGAACTAGACTAACATGGCTACCCCTTTCGAACTTAAAATCCTACTGCAGGTCAGGGTCAGATCCTCTGCTGAGCCCACTCTACAGTTACCCCTAGTTGACCTTCCAGCCAGATATCAACTAGCTGAGCCATGAGGCTGGTCTAAACTGTGCCAGAAGGTAACGACTCCAAAGGAGCCATTTGCCAGCTGAGGATATCCCATGTAGAGTGTTTTCTGGCCACACACCATGCGCTGAGGACTTTTGGTCTGCAAGGGCTAGCTCTGCTACGTTTACACATCCGGGCACATGGAGCAGCGCAAAGAGCCCAGAGTGGGTGCCAGGGTCTGATGCGTGTCTCTTTGACGCTTAGCCTCAGGGCAAGTGGATTGTGATGCAAACGCTCTCCTGGCCTAAGGGACTTAAGCACATGCTTGAAGAGAGGAAGAACAATGCAGTTGCCAAGGTGCCAGCTAGGCACTCAGGGGTCCTCCGTTCCAGTCCATGCTCCACACAGGCTTCATGTGTAACATGGACCGTACCCTTACATCCCAATAACTCTCACAGGATTTCAATGCCTTAGTTCCTGTTGAAAGGGGGATTTGGTCCCCAGATCCCATAGATGCTTCTGAACATGTTAACCCAAGTCTCTCTGGGCGTCCAATGCCCAGCTGTTAAATGGGGATAAATCCTCCCTGCTCTGCAGTGGGGTGGTGGGTATAAATAAGTACATAGATTAAAAGAGCTTTGCTTAACTGAGAGCCTGCTAACATAAATGTGTATGGTTGTTGCAGGGTAAGCCCTCCCTAGTGCCCCCTCATGGGGAAACGGGGGAGAGATATCAGGGAGGGTGCCCCCGCAAGCTTCTGAACTCAGCCCTTGTGTCAGGGCAGTGCAGCCTAGTGGCCACAGTCTATATACAAGGTCTGTAATGGGGTGCAATGCATAGGTGGGGGGCTCAGGCCCTCCAACTCCACTGAGCCCCAGCCCAGGGCCCTACAGGTGCAGGGGTTGCAGCACTAAGTCACCGGGGATCCAAACTGAAACACACTGGTTAGATTACTACTACACCCCAGCACCACCCTTCGGGCCCCCTGGGCTACTTCCTACCTGGGACAGCGCAAAGGCTTGGTCAGTCACTGGGCTGTGGTCCCCTCCTTCCTGAGACTGCAGTTGTTGGCTTTCACAGGTCTTGGGCATCAACTCCAAAGATCTATTTGCCAAGTAGCAGCTCTACAGGCTCTACTCTGTCCACCGAGTCTCCTCTGGAACAGGGCTGGTGCAGCTCTGGGGCAGGAGCCTCCAGCAGACATCCTTCCCTTCCGCTGGCCAGCCCAGACTGAACTGAGTTGCTTCCTTTTAGGCAGCAGTCTGAGCGTGCCCAGCAGATTCAAGGGACGGGGCTTCCACCACCCATAGTGTGTGCTGGGCTTTTAAAGTGTGGGGTGGGGCTACCTCCTCGCACGCACACACACCCTTTACTTTAGGTCTGGAGGAATAGGTAATCACCTCTTCCTCTTCCTCTCCCAGCCTGGAAAAGAAGTCTGCATTAGCATGGGTCCTCCCAGGTCGATGCATCACCTGGAAGTCATACGGCTGGAGGGCACAATTCCAACACATTATTCTAGGGTTGGTGTCTTTCATCATATGCAACCATCACAGGGGTGCACAGTCTATCACTAGTGTAAAGCATGACCCAAGGAGATAACACAGGGTGTCGATGGCCCACTTTGCAGCCAAGGCTTCTTTTTCAGTAGTTGAATATCTGGTCTCCTGGGGGAATAGTTTTCTACTCAAGTACAAAATAGGGTGTTCCTCTCCATTGACCTCTTGAGAGAGTACTGCACCAAGACCCACCCCTGAGGCATCAGTCTGAAGAATGAAGTCTTTATTGAAATGGGGGTGTATGAGCACTGGCTTTTGCATCAGCCATTCTTTTAATATTTGAAATGCTTTTTCACATTGCTCTGTCCACCGTACCTGTTTAGGTTCAGAATTCTTAGTTAGATCTGTAAGGGGTGCCACAATTGTTGCAAATCCTGGCACAAAATGGTGATAATAACTGGCCACGCCTAGAAACTGTCGCACTTGTCTTTTGGTTGTGGGTTTTGGTGTGTCAACCAGGGCTTGGACTTTGTCCACTGGTGGTCTCAATGTACCACCTCCAACGATGTATCCAAGATACGTCACCTCCCTTTGTCCCAGGTTACATTTTGTTGGGTTGACTATCAGTTTAGCCTCCCTAAGTGCTTTGAGTACCTGTTCTAGATGACTGAGGTGCTCTTTTCAGCTTGTACTATAGATCACTATATCATCCACTGTATATTGGTCATGTGGCTGCAATATTTTATTCATTAAGTGCTGAAAGGTGGCTGCTGCTCCATGTAGTCCGAAAGGCATGGTCACAAATTGGAAGAGTCCAAATGGTGTGGAAAAGCTGTTTTGGCACAGGAATTTGGTGTTAGGGGTATCTGCCAGTACCCTTTTGTTAAGTCCAGTGTGGACAAGTACTTGGCTCCCCCAACTGTCGTCAAACTGTGTGATATTGCATTTACCTTTCGGAAGTCGATACAGAACCATAGGTTTCCATCTGGCTTTGGTACTAAAACAATTGGGCTACACCATTCACTCTTTGATTCCTCAATTACTCCCTTCTCAAGCATGGCTTTTACTTCCTGTTGAACGGCAGCCTACATCTTACAGGAGATGGGTCAATGAGTGTCTCACTTTTTGACCTACAGGTGTCGAGATGTGATGACTAATGAAATGTGTACGGCCAGGGCGAGTTGACAAGACATCTTGGAACCTATCTATAAGGGCCTTTAGTTGCCCCTGTTGCATATCAAGGAGGTCCTTTCCTAGCACCACAGACCCTTCTTCTTGTTGTGTCTCAATACGTGGTCCTAATTCCTGTTCAGGGGTTGGTGGGGCCACCCAAAGTGCTTCCTGGGTCTTTCAGGGCTTCGGCAGGTTCACGTGGTAGATGTGTACCTCTTTACATCAACCTGGCAATTTTACTTCATAATCCGCCGGGCCTACCCGCCGAACTACTTCAAAGGGACCTTGCCATTTGGCCAGGAGCTTTGACTCACTAGTTGGTAGTAGGAGTAAGACCCGATCTCCTGGTTCAAAGATGCATGTCCTTGTTCCCCAATTATAATATTGTTCCTGTGTTCCCTGGGCTTCCTTCAGGTTTTCTTTAGCAAATGCTCCCAGCATCCGTAGCTTTAACACATACTGTATAGTCCTTTGTACCCAGGTTTCTTGTGTTTCCCACTCCTCCCTCAGGAGGTCAAGTATGCCTTGGGGTTGTCTCCCATATAGAAGCTCAAAGGGTGAGAACCATGTGGAGGCCTGGGGAACCTCCCATATGGTGAAGAGTAGAGCTGGCAGCATAGTATCCCAATGACAGGGGTCCTCTTCCACAAACTTTTGTAGCATACTTTTCAGGGTACCATTGAACTGTTCCACCAGCCCATCTGTCGGAGGGTGATAGACAGAAGTCCTCAATGTTCGAATATGCATGAGGTGGCAAAGTTCTGCTATCAGCCTTGGGGACACATTGGTTCCTTGGTCCGTCAAAGTTTCCTTTGGGATTCCCACTCAGGCAAATATTTTCATCAGCTCATCAGTAATATGTGGGGCCATTGTTGTACAAAGGGGAATAGCTTCAGGGTACCAAGTTACATAATCTACTACTACTAAGATGAAACAGTTCCCTGCTTGGCTTCACTTGAGGGGTCCTACCAGATCCAAGCTGATGCGCTTGAATGGCATACCCACCACTGGCGGGAGCAGCAGGGGGGCCTGTAGCACTCTTGGGGGTCCTGTCCGTTGACATTCCGGGCAAGAAGCACAGTAGTCTCTCACCTCCTCATGGATCCCTGGCCAAAAGAATCACTGTGCTACCTGGTGGAAAGTCTTTTCCCAGCCAAGGTGTCCTGACCATGGCACATCATGAGCTAGCTGCAGAAGCTCTCGGCATAGATGTTGTGGGACCAAAAGTCGTCTGATGACCTCTTTGGTTTGGGGTTCTTGGGTCACCCAATAAAGGCGATCCCCTCGTATCTCAAATCGTGGTCTTTGTGGGGTCTGCGTATCATCCTCCAGGTTCCACTTGTTGTGGGGTAAGCCCTCCCTCGTGCCCCTTATGGGGAAACAGGAGGGACAGATATCAGGGAGGGTGCCCCCGTGAGCTTCTGAACTCGGCCCTGCAGTCAGGGCAGCATGGCCTAGCAGCCACAGTTTATATACAAGGAGCTTATGGGAAGCCCTTGGGTCAGGGCAGTGTGGCCTAGCAGCCACAGTCTATATACAAGGTCTGTAATGGGGCACAATGCCCAGGTAGGGGGGCTCAGGCCCTCTCAGTCCACTGAGCCCCAACCCAGGGCCCTACAGGTGCAGGGGTTGCAGCACTAAGTCAGCGGGGATCCACACCAAAACCCACTGGTTAGATTACTACTACATTCCATCACCACCCTATGGGCCTACTGGACTACTTCCTACCTGGGATGACACAAAGACTTGGTCAGTCACTGGGCTATGGTCCCCTCCTTCCTGAGACTGCAATTGTTGGCTTTCACACAGGGCTTGAGCATCAACTCCAAAGCTCTCTTTGCTAGGTAGCAGCTCTACAGGGTCCACTCTGTCTACCGAGTCTCCTCTGGAACAGGGCTGGTGCAGCTCTGGGGCAGGAGCCTCCAGCAGACATCCTTCCGCTCCACTGGCCAGCCCAGACTGAACTGAGTTGCTTCCTTTTATACTGGGGCAGCAGTCTGAGCATGCCCAGCAGAGTCCAAAAGGCAGGACTTCCACCACCCATCGTGTGTGCTGGGCTTTTAAAGTGCGGGGTGGCCCTACCCCATCACGATGGTACAGTGCTAAAGTGTTATGCCTGAGAAAAAGGTCCTATGTATCAGGCTAATCAGCTTAGTTTGAAATTCAGGCTATGATTTTTCCTGTCCCAATTTTCAAAGTCACTATGAATCTGAGGAAAGTCCATGACCCTGCAGTGGTGGCTCCCAGTTTGCAAGGCTGGATCTAGCTCTTAGCAACAGATGTTGAGACCTGGCCCACAAGGTCTGACCCCACTCAAGTTTGGTCCGGCCTTCCCTGTGTTTCCATCTACAGACGGATGGACACCCCACACTGAGTGGAACTGCAATCCTCTAGGCTAAACTGCAAAACCTGGAGCTAGAGCCAGCCCCCTGAGACAGGAGATGCCAGTACAGATTCATCTCACTCTTAACTCCCTGCCCCCTGCTCTCTCCCTTTCTTATGGCTGTTTCTTTATACCTCTGCCCTAAAATCCTAGCCTGAATTATAATTGAAAAAGAAATCTAGACATGATGGGGCAGAAGCATCAAAATCCTTTAGGAGTCTAAGTCTTGTTTTTCAAACTGGTGAAGCCTCTTGAGAGATTAAGTTCCATTGATTTATTTTTTAGTACTAGTTACACTTCTCAGAAGCAGATTTTCAAAGCTAGTTAGGAGCTTAATGATACAACTAGAGGATTAGTGGGGTTTCCAGAATCAAGGGGAATTAGGAACCTGTGTCATTTAGGTATGTTTGTAAATATGTTGTATAAGCTATTGCCCCACCACCACCCCCTGTTACACTTAACTGATATAAATTCATTCTGCATTTGATCTGCTTTAATACAACTCCATAAAAATCCAAGACAAAGTTACTGAAATCATTTTGCTTGTTGGTACTTTTGTTTCTACAGTATGTTTTATGAGAAAGCGAATGGAAACTGATCTTCAAAGACCACAGGCAGTAGGACAAACAGCCATGTTTGCTGCAAAGGAACAATTGTTTAAAAAAAAATATCAAACACAGTTGTTTGGATAATTGCACTTGCTTTTGTGGTCAGTTTCTACCCACTTATTTTGACGCTTAATGTTTGTTTGTGCACCTACCAAGCTGCTGGGTCTGAGTTATTTTTTTCAGTTCTGCGCATTTGGTTATCAAAGAAGTGTTAATTACTCCCCTCAATTAATCTGTGGGTAGTATATACTTAGAGCAAAGATAGAATCATAGTGAAGCAGTGTAGTTTATGAAATGACAACAAAAAAACGGAATTTACCTTTCAGTAGTGTGAGACAACTGAAATTCTATAGAACGAACCTGAGAGAGTGAGAAAACGTCAGCCACTAATTATCAACAAGATAGTATTGATAATTAGCTCTATCCACTAGGCAGCATTGAACTGAGACGCACAGATGTGTCAATGCTGCTCTCTCTGATTACCAGATTTCCCATCTGCAAAATGGGGATACTGTTACCAACCTACTTTGTAAAGCACTTTGAAATCTACTTATGAGAAGACTGGAATTATTATGATTGTAATGAGGAGCCAAATAACACTCACAGGAATCAAACCCATCCCAATCTCAGATTAATCATGGTGAACTGTGCTGCATGAAGTGTTTGCAATACACACACAATCCCCCTTATAGCTCCACAAATTCTGGGGTAACGAGGCCAGACCCTGCATTCCTTGTGCACCCAACAATCTTCCTCTCAAATCAGTGGGAGGTTGGAGTGTGCAAAAATGCAGCATCAAAAACTGCACTGTCTAGAGATAGGTGACAACGCTTGAGCTGTTCCAGTTTATGGAAAATAAACTCCTCAGATTTCCTTGTTTTATTTCTTAAGATAGCCAGACTCTGAGCATTCAGGATACATTTTAAGTCCTTCTTGAAGTTCAATCAGTGTAATTTAGTGTCAACTCATTGTCTTCAAAGGAGTGATGCTCAATTACACACACTCAGGGTCTGGTCCCAAGTATCATGTCAAGAAATAAGGTGCAAGAGCAAACAAAAAACTGAGGCAGCAGAGAGATGCATTAGCCCCTGGAGGCCATTGCTCAAGTGTTCATAACCCGCAGTTGCAGGCACGCTTTCAGAAAAGCGGAGTTCTCATTTAGAGTACATCTGCACCACAGCTGGATGTGGTGCCACCTAAGTGATTGTACTAAAAAATAGCCATGTGGCCACAGAGTCACCAGCAATAGCTCGGGCTTCCTGCACACGTGCAGTTATGTCCCAAGTTCTGGATACATACTTGCCTGACTAGCCTGAGCCACCCCCCATACTGCCTTGGAAACGCTACTATTTTTAACACATGAGCTCACACAGACCAAGCTCATGTGTGTCTGCTCAGGCTCGGAAGCTCCTTGCCGACTGCAGCGTAGATGTATCTTTGGCCATCTCACTAAGGGTCAGATTTTTACCCGTTAGATACTACTCGGATGTTGACCCCTTGAAAATCCAGTCCTAATTGTGCCAATGGGAGCTGGGTGCTGAGCCTCAATTGTGTGTGCTGAGCCCTTAAGAAAATCATTTGCAGGCAGCAGGTACAGTGCTATCTGCACAATAGCACCTTTTCCCAGCCCTGTATGCAGCAACCTGACCAATCTGAAAGGCCTGATACATATTTGCCCATACTGGACGTGGTTTTGTTTTGAACAATCTCTTATGTATCTTTCAATACATCCATAGGTGATTGAAATTCAGCAGAAGCTCATAAGAAATACTTTGTCCCCAAAGGATTCTTTAAAAAGGCCCTGTAAAATGCACGTACCACATAGCACATCCCCCTAGGAGGAGTTCCTTACCAGAACCATCCAGGATGTTGGACCTTTTGCACTTCAGTAGCGTACCAGCAGTGTGCTTTTAGATTTCACTTTCAGGACATTGACTGTTAGAATGATGCTGTTCACCAAATATCTGCTTTTGTCTTTCCTGGGTAAAGTTTTTGTATTAGCTGCATTGTTAAACTTTGGAACTGATAGGACACCGGCTTCTGTGATATCTGGTAGTTTAGGACAGTTCTGGTGCAAGTTAGAAGCTCTTCCATTTACTTTCACATACTTTTATCTGATTGCATTTGTTTTAATTCTGAACCATCCTGATTAGTTAGGGCAGATTGTGGGCAGCTGGAAATTGCCATTAATAACACATCCTCTTCTCTACCTGCAGTGATACAAGTGCAGTCATTTCTGCAGCAACTTCAGCCATTCATCTTTGTGAAGATTAATGATACAGCAAAGATCCAGTGCTCTTCCAAAGCAAAAATAGTAGGAGGAGGTTCGACAGTTCAGTGGTACAGGAGACGAGACGGCAACGCACCCATGTTAGTTAAGAAATGCTCCGATAATCAACGTGGGAGTAAAACTACTTGTATATCTGAAGGACAGAGCTTGACACTGGCAATCTACAAAGTCCAAAGGAGTGACTCTGGAGTTTATTACTGTACCCATTCCCACAGAAGCTTCTTGACTTTCAGCAATGGATCCACACTGATTGTTGGAGGTAAGGAAACTGAACTGAATGGTTAGAAAGAAATTGAGTAACAATGCAGACATAGTTCAGGTGTACGTTAATATGTAAAAAAATAGTCTGGTCGCTCATCAAAGATTTCATTGTTAAATGAAAGATAGGCTGAAACCATAAAAAGAGCAAGTAAACATTAACTGCTGAGAGAAGAGAAATATATTTTGCAGAATTAGAACTAGCGAAAATGAACTCTTAAAGATTTTCTGTCTTATTTCTGTTCAGGGCACAGGTTGAGAATATTCTGAACTGCAGAGCCATGTTTATTTCTTTTAATGTCTTGAAATTAGGAAATATTCTTAGGACTGCATCAGTTTCTAGAACTGCACAAATTTGCCTTTCTGCTGAGTGCAAATATGTGTTAAGTTTTGGCTGGATAGCCTTTCACTTTTTTCAAAATCTTCTTTATACTTTCTTTAATACAAACCTTTTCCTTTGAGTTTCTTTCATCTGAATTAAACTGCAGCTCAGCTAAGCTGCACACAGAACTCTGCTTTATTCTGATCAGATAGTTACACCACCAGCAGTTCGGTGTTCGCCCTGGCTCCATCTTCCCGTGCCCTCCGCTCCACTGGAATGGTTGATCTGGCTTGTCTGGTCCTTGGAGTTTCCAACCTAGTCCAAATTTCCTGGAGTGTTTCTGGGGATCTGCTGGAAGAGGGGCTGATGCATTCACTGAAAGCCAAAGATGGATCCTCCATCTTCATAAATCATATTACAATCCCTGTGGAGACCTGGACCAGTGGGAAGAATTTCACTTGTGAAGTTAAATTCAACTCTTCTGGCAGGAGTGTTAAGAAAATGGTCAGATATATTGAAGGTGAGTGATTTTATGCTAGCTTTTGGGAGTAGAGGAGAGTAAAATCCATAGCACAATGAGGATCCAAGAGTCAGTCCCTGGGATTCCTAGGTGTTGTGTTGACAAGGATGATAGATTGCAAAGCATTCATGGTAAGAGATACTTTAATGTCATTTGTAATTAGAGAAAGTTGTGAAATGCTGGGTAATATTTAGGAGCAGGTAGGACTACAGAGAATTGTGGGAAAGCATAATAAGGAATTGCAATGCTCATGGTAGAGTTATTTCCTATGGAAATTTGCACACTAATTATACATCTGAAGTACCAAACAGAGTTAAGTATAGGCCAATATCAGAGGGAGAAGGGAACAGAGGAGCACTAGGGGCAGAAGAGAGCTGCTTTCTGGACATATGTGGAAAGATGAGGGGAAGGGAGACCTCCAGGTTAGATTTTGTATATGGCAGAAGGTTCAGAAAAGAATCTCATTACAGAAGAAATCATTGCCCTGATGAAAAAGAAACAACAGAGAAGGTGGAAGGAGCAGAAGCCTTCTATAATCTTGCTCCTCAGGGGTAAAGGCTTATGGTGAAAAGGGAATCAGACAAGAAGAGCTGGAAGTGGCGTCATCACGACCTTCTTGGCTCAAGTAAGCCACTCAAGTCTCTTTTCTAGCTTCCTCCACAGCCCCTGCTGAGGACTGCATATATCACATTGTGATCCTTGTGTTTGGTGGAGGTCTGCTGTTGCTGTCGGTGTCTCTGAGTCTCATCTGGACCTTCTGCCCTTCCACTCTAGGTAATAAACACAGCCCATCCTGGACACTTTCCTCCAAAGAGAAATCCTGCTCCCTGCCTTGTTAATGGGGCTGTAACTGTCCCACCCCACACATGAACATGCTGCAAATATCACAATGGCCTGGACTGATCTCAGAACATTTGTTTTCTGAATCTTCAATGTATTGTGTCAGGAGAAGAGCTTTGTTCTCAGTGACAAAGGGAGAGATGTAGAAAGGTTTCCGCTGCCCGTGCCCCAGCCGCCTTGTCTGTAGCTCACAAAGAGCAGCAGCATTTCTTATGAGCCTCTCTCTGTCATGCAGAGCAGTGCCCTACACGCGAACAACCCATGTGTGCCATGAGTCAATAAACCACACTTGGGAAGTGGCAGGGGAGGAGGAACTTTGACTGTTGTCTTTGTTTGTTCCAGGATTCCAGCCCAGGATCTCAGCACCTCCTGCTCCACAGGAGAACCAGGTAGGGCACTTCATAAGCTATCTCTATTTAAATCCATGTGCCTGGCTCAGACATTTCTCATTCATCCACCAACTTA
>ML682022.1:8117598-8152256 GCA_007922195.1 Podocnemis expansa | reverse complement strand
CCTGGCTGGGATGATTTAGTGAGAGTGGTCTTGCTTTTAGCATGGGTAGAACTAGATGACCTCATGAGGTCCCTTCCAACCCTTTGATTCTATGATTAAGTTATTGGCTGGTGTATCAAGGTACCTGCCCCCTTTGAGAATAGTACAGACAATGGGTCAGTGAACCCTTGTTCTATGGCACAGCTGCTTAAGCTTCCTCGACTTCTGGAATGAAAGATAGCCTAGGGAAGTGCAGAGCCTGGTACTGGGAAAGAACTGGTGCTAGAGAGCAATCAATATTTGAGGGGAAAACACAGGTCCAACATTCTGTGGTGCAAGTCAGACCAGTGAGGCTCTATGTCACCACTAACCCTGCAGTATGGAGTGTCTCACAAAGCTTTGCTGCTGCAGCTCCCAACTTGGGCTCTTCATGAACTGTCAAGCAACATGCAGTTCACATGATAAGTGTCTGTGCATAGTCAATGTTGTAGCCCAGTAACTCTGATGTGAGCAGCCTGTTAGCAAACACCAGTCACACTGTGGCTTTCAACAGCTTTGGTTATTATTTACAGGGTGACTCCAACACACCCCCTTGTCCTGGATTTATCCAAATAAAAAAAATGTATTCCAAACTATCCCGTTCTCTTCTGCATAGTCCAGATATTTTAGGTCTGTTGCCACTCTAAGGGGATTAGCATACATGGAGTTACCCAAACAGTTCACAACACTGCATTAGTTTGGTTAAAAATAAGACAAGTCTTTTTAACTACAAAGAGAGCAATTTAAGGTAAAAATAAGCAATGATACCTTAAAGGGAGAAACAGTTACGAGACAAATAAAAAGGAAACACTTTCTAAGCTTGACAAACAAGACTTGGTTTAAGGTAAAGTTCCCTGCATGTTTTCAGGACATTATTGACCAAACTCTCATGCCAGGATCTGCTCTCAAAGGACATAGACCAGGGGTCACAAACTCACAGCCACTAAAGTTATTTTCTGTGGCCCACAGCAATACTATTGTTATCAATATTTGCAATATGAAATGGTTTCAGTGTGCAGCCCTCTGGCTAATGCACTAGTCCTCATTTGGACCTCGTGGTGATTTGAGTTTGAGACACCTGCCATAGACTGTTTCTTTGGTCTTCATCGGTTGAAGAGAGAGATGGATAAGAATAGATAACTTGGGGTGTTTTTGCCTCTCACTTTTATAGTTGTCATCCTTTGACATCCATTTTCCTGACAGTGAATCAGAGACAAAGATCTTTGCAATTGAGGCCAATGAGACATGAAGTCTGGTGGGAGATAGATTTTATGTTGTTGCTAAGACACAGGTCTGTTTTTTCCTGTCCCACTTCCTTGCCAAACAATGGCCATGTGATAGGTGATGCCCCATCAACTTTAAGAAACAGGTTTACCCACTCCCCAGACTTGTCTGGGAAACACATTTCAGTCATGATTTCAGTTTATACTCACAACTGTATATATACAGTTGCTACATACATTTCACCATGATATTGCAGACCAGCAAGTTATTAGTTTTCAAATGAAACCTAACAAGGCATATTAAAGATTATTACAGCAGAGTGAGGGTGTCAATACAGGGGTCCATTCCATCACAGCAGAAAACTGTCATTTTAAACTCCTAGGACCAGGAACTCTGAAATGTACAGTAGGGTGAAGTTCCCCTCTCTTCCAGTCAACCAGAATAAGCTCTGGGAAACAACACAGCGTATCTCTTCCTTCAGAACAGGAGCAAGTTGTTTTCTGCAGACATATCTCAGCCCGTAGAGGGAAAGGACTAATTAAAAACATGCCAGCTGTGAAAAGCTGGTTTAGATCTGCTGCTGATCTATCAGTGCTATGTTCATTTATTCTTTTGCACAGGGATTGTCCTGTTTGTCCATTGTATAAGGTGTTGGGACATTTTTTGCACATGATGGCATAGATCACATTAGTAGATGAGCAGGTAAATGAGCCTTTGATGGAGTAGCAGGCTTGATTAGGACCTATGATGGTATCTATTGTGCAGATATGTGGGCAGACTTGGCAGTGTGGTTTGTTGCAGGGGTGTGTTCCTGCTTTAATATTTCTGTTGTTAGATCTGTAGTTGCTGGTGAATATCTGTTTAACATTGGGTGGCTGTCTGTAGGAAAGGAGAGGTCTGTCTTCCAAGGCTTGAGAAAGTGAGGGATCATCTTTTAGAACTGATAACAGAAATCACAAAACAAAAAAAAAAACAAAAAACAACAGTTGCTGAGCACTTCCATCTTTCTAATCACTTGAGAAAGGATTTGTTAATGACCATCATCAAAGATGTGACTGGGACATCAAGACTTCAAAGAGAAACAGCTGAACTCGAATTAATATGCAAATTAAATTCTGTGAAAGCAGGATTGAATTGAGACTATGGGTTCCTCTCCCATTACAAAAGGTAATTTGACTTCAGCCTTCCCAGGGTTTGAGCCTAACAATGGCTCTGATTTGCTGTTACTGTATGACCTGATCCTATGTTTTAAAACTCTCTTGCATTTATTTTCATTCCATTCTGTAAGTTGACCCATCTTCGAAGCATCCAACGAAGTGAGACTTTCTCCCACAAAAGCTCATGCAAAAAATAAATCTGTTAGTTTTTAAGTGGTAATAGTGTGACATTTTTGTCCCATAGTTGCTGCCCATAGTGGCTGTCAAAGTCTCCTACAACCTCTAAAAGAGCCAGTTCTTTAGTTTAACCAGTAAAGGTTCATATTTTTAGATTCAGAGGTCCCAGTTCAGTCCCTGCAGACAGTCTAACCATGAGTTACTCCAGCACCTCATTTGTGACTGCAGCCAGGTTGCATGTGTGTCTGCTATAGCATCAAGAAGCACTCTCTGAGCTAAGGCTGGTGTAAGCAGACTCTCCTTAGTGCAGATTTTAATTGTTTAACAGAGCAAAATGAAGAAATAAAGCTTTCTGACTTTACATTCATGTTGGGCCTCAGAACCTACTGACTTCAGTTAACTTCAATGTTGTTTTCATCAGGTGTTTCCATTTGTGTTTGAAAAACTAAAGGTATACACAGTCAGTGACAAGAGAAAAAAACAGGCAGTCACCCTCAGCTTTGTGCATTTGATGCGTTATCAGTGAGGATTCATGGTTTTTAGCAAATTGATTGTTTCAGCTGTTATCTTGTGTGAGCTATTAAGAGTTCCTTTCCTTTGTAGAAAAAGTGCATTTAGACAATACTGTGAAGTAGGCAACAGTGGCTTGTGCATTTGCCAGCAAAGAATTTATGGTCTCTTAAGGAAATGCAGTTCAGCTCTTTGGCATTGTCAGTGATGAGTAAGCCCAACCCATCTATAAAGAGGATTCTGCTAGGAAATTCCCTCCACAAAGTTCTACTTATCTGTCTTGGGACAGATCCACCTCAGTCCCTGCTCCATCCGCTTTGCAGTCCCTGCATAGTATAAGAGACATGAGCTGACAAAACAAACAGCCAGATGAGAATTTCTCCAGTAAAGGGGAATTCTCCATTGTCACAGAACCAGAAAAGCCAGCGCTCTTTGCCAGCTGCCCCCAAGATATGATGGTATTGGGGCCATGTCAAGAGTGGAGACAGAACAGTGCTTCATGGCTATCTACATCAGCCAAAATTAGTTTGGAGTTGTTAGTCTGAACTAAGAAGTTCAAAATTAATTCAAACTAACTTCGCCCTTATAAGTTCGAACTAACCATGTGTTCTAGTATGAACAAATGCTGAGTTTGAACTAGAACGTGCAGTTAGTTCAAACTAACTGGCTTAGTTTGAACTTCTTAAGTTTGACAGTGTAGACATACCCCATGATACTAAGTCTTAGCTCTGAGGCCTAGTCTACACTGTGTGGCTAAGTTGATAGAAGATAGGCAATCGGTGTGCCACAGAAAACATGTCTTCCATGGAAAGTACTCTCACTTACTGTGGTGTCTTTACTCAGCTGCCTTTGCTTGAAGTGCTATCCCTTCAACATAGCATTACCGCACTTGGAGGGGTGGAGTTTCTAAGTTGAAAGGAGAGCACTTCTGGGATCAGTTAAGCTTTTCAGTATAGACAAGCCCTCAGAGAGCTGCCTTAAGACTGCTCTAATGCTCATCATGGCCAAGGTAAGGGACCGAGCATAGGTTGGCCAAGAAAGAATCTGCCCCCTCTTTTAAGACATGCTGTGTCTGTTATAACAAGCTATATGTTTGTATGGAATCATAGCTGTAACTGCTTACCCCCAGCACACTGTTTGGTTGCCCCTTTCATCACATCATACCTGAAAATTGTAAGTTTTGTGGCAGAGACCATTCTTCTTTGAGTGCTACTCGAATTCATTCAGTAATAGGTGTCTGTGCCTCAGTGCACAATTGGTTGGAAACCTTTTTAGCCTAGCCTGTCAGAGCAGGGCTGGCAGCCAACACCCCCTGGCTACGCCGTGGCTATATATATCGCCACAGCCCTGCCCCTCCTCAGTTCCATTTTTCCACCCTCAGCGACAGTATTGGAACAGCCTGCTCCTTGCAATCATGCAAGCAGCCTGTCATTTCCCTTGTTTATGAGCCACTCGCTCGATTAGGAGAACTGCTTCATGGATGTCATTCCACCAGAAAGCACTCCCACACATTGCTCAGCTACAGAGCAGGAACACATCTCCTCCCTGCCACCTGCCATGCCAGGGATCAAATCTTGTGCTGCCCATGGCAAGGCCTTCCCGTGGGATGATCGCCATGAGAAGTGCCTCCAGTGACTAAGAGAGGCCCATCCGGTCACCAAATGCTCTATCTGTTGGTCCTTTAAACCTAGGACCATAAAAGACGGAGAGGAAAGGTGCCGTGTATTGGCCGTGGAGCAAGTGCAGTCGCCGATCCCCGAAGCTTCGGGGCTACAGTCGGCACCATGTGCCAGCTCAGCACTGGAACCATCCCAGCGTCACTCTCCTTGAGAGCAAAAGACAGGCTTGGTACCAGCCTTGGTACCAAAGTGTCAGTGCCACTCCACGTCTCCCCGGGATCAGCAGGAGTTAGTCCCTGTTTCCTCCACCCTGGAGTCCTTTGAGGTAGCAAAGGCACTGCTTCTCCTGCCAACATGTCCCACCCCAGTACCACCCAGAAAGAGGGGCAAACCAGTCTTCCTTTCTTGTGCCTGATCACCCCAAAAAAGGCACCTGACTTCCTCCCCGATTTTGGTACTGAGCTCCCTGGTACGAGAAACGGAGGTTCAAGAAGAGGCCCTGGTACCATTAGGGGACAGAACTCAAGAGCCTTCCCTCAGGGCCATATCACTTTGTCCCCACCGACACCGCCAACAAAAGCTCCTCCCACAGTGCCAAAGCTGAGCCCAACGTTACTCCAGGAACCATCTCAATCCTGAGTCTCAATGAGGGGACCTCGAGAGGGAGTAAACAGCCTCGCACATGGTCCTCGGCACAGACAGCTTACCGGTACCAGCCCCATTAGTGGTGTCCTCAGGAGACGCCTTCACTCTCCCGCAGTACCGATCAGCCTAGTCCGGCCACATGTCTTCCGGTACCTGACAAAGCCCTGGACCCCAGGCCCTGATCCTACACAGGGAACCTCATGGTGCATTTTGATTTCCTCCACCGTGTGCTCACATGGCGTTAGAGGCTCGTTCATTCCTGGGACCCAGTGACATTCTATTTGGCCCTGGGCTCATGTCACCTTCGGAGCCCATAACAGTTCCCCTGCACCCTAGCGTGCAGGAGATTGCCTTGGCACGATGGCAAACTCCTGGGTCCATCGCTCTGGTCTCAGATACCACGGGACAAAAGTACCAGGTCCCTTTGGAAGATTTTACCTTTCTTGCCTACCACCCAGTACCATCTCAAGGGGTGGTAGAAGAGGCTTTCAGTCCTGGACAATTTACTCACAACCTTCTCCCAGGTTCTAGAGAGTTGAGGGAATTAGACCTGTTGGGCCGGAAGGCTTACTCCTCCTTCACCTTCCAGCTCAGAATAGCCAACCACCAAGCTCTGGTGGCCAGATACCTCATGGATATATAGGAGTCCATGAAAAAATTCAGGCATCTACTACCCAAGAGAATAGGGCTGATTACAATGCCTTTGTTGAAGAGGGTAGGCTGGCGTCGCAAGATTCACTGTTATCTGCCTGGGACACTTAGGACGCAGTAAGCCGCAGTGTGGCTTCTGCCATGGTCCTGAGATGGGCAGCATGGTTTTGGGAAGCAAGCGTGCCCCCTCCTCCCAGCAGGTCATTTTGGACCTCCCTTTTGAGGGGGGAGGTCCTTCTTTGTGGAAGGGATGGCTGCTACCCTCTGCAGTGCCCAGGATGCCCAAGGAGACCTAAAATATTTTGGCATGCCACCCTCCTGGCCCACTAGTTGTCCTACCAGTCTGTAATGGGAATTCAACAGTCTCTATGCCATGTATGGTTTGTTTTTTCTCAGCATCCTTCTCCCCAGCTATGACTGTGAAGGATACTCTGACTCCCCCCTCCCCCGTTCTACCACCCCTTACCTCTGAAAGTAAATTGGGTTAATGTGACACTGGGGCTTTGCACCCTTCAGCATAATGTTAGTTGAGCCCTCATAGGGTAATGGGGAACCAAACATACATCCCTTGTATCCTTGCGTTCGGGGGGGGGGGTATAACTCGGTAGCAAGGCGCCACACAAATCGCCCCCTGGAACGATATTACTGCCGGTTCTGTTGACTCCTCCTGGGTGGCATTCCTCTAGAATGCCCCCTGCAACCCCCAGGCACCCCATACCCTGAATAGCTACGAGGACGTGCCTGGGACAGAGCTTTGGCCACCAGGCCACCAGTGCGAATAACAAGGACCCGCTGGGTCACCATATTGGAAGGTCCCTCTCCTTCCCCCTGACAGTCCGTAATTTATTAGGACGCTGCCAGGTGGCACAATGGGACACCTCTGTGGAGGTTTGTAAGGGACAATTCCCCACTCTCAGGTATAGGTCATGAATTTTCAGCTTGGGGTCCTCCACTTTGGGAAGGAAGCTACTTTCCAAAAAAAAAAAAAGGGGTGGGAGATGACATGGGATGATCCCACTGATGCCAACCTCCTAATTTTTCAGGGTGTCTTGGTGACTATCATCTCCCTAGGGTTAAAGGTAAAATACCATCAACTAGCTTTCTGTCAGAGTGGGCACTGTTGTCCTCATCCCCTTATCCTCCCAGCCGAGTACATTCATCGGTCCAGGTTATGTCATACCTTACTCTTTCCGTTAATGCTTTGTCCTTTGGGGTTGTATTGGTGCATTAGGTTAGCGGTTCTCCTTATCAGGCACCTAGTCAATACATGGTGGTTGCACCCTCATTGGTTGCCTTCCCACTTCATGTGCCCATGCCCCCCCGCCTTTTCCAGAATAGGGACCTTCGGCTCTGTCAATTTCCCATGGCAGACACATCTCCCCTTGCATTCAGGCATATTGGAGATCAGTGTAATCCCGTTCCAGTCCCCTTCCCTGGCAATGCCCCATGTTGTACCCCGAGAATCAGGTACACTCTCTCAGTGAGTTGTGCCATTCTTGGTCCCCTGCACTCACGCATTCCAAGGGCACCTCAGCTCTCACTGTACTAATGCCCCCCCATATACAGGGGGGAGATCTAACGACTCCTGGGGCCTTCCCGTTGGGGCATCGGGATTCTTCTCGAGTCGGACCCCTTATGTTGCCTTCGTCGCCCATCCCAGTTAGTGGCAACATTTACCCAGTTAGGAGGACAGCCTTTCCCAATCACAAGGTTTTTTGCACCAAAGTGTTTGGGAGAGCCCCTTGGTCCTAACCTCCAGTGCCAGTTTTTCACCCATCGATCCCACAAGAGCCACTGGTTACTTCTGCTGACAGATGGCAGTTCTCTCCTTCCTCCTAGAACTTCCACAAATAGTTGTAGACACCCAAATCCGGGACCTATGTGTTTCTTCCCAGCTTTCCCAGGTCAAGCTCAGGGCAGTCAGCAGCCCCTCGGCCTGGCTGCCACCCTCTCTTCCTGTAGGGTGGTGCGTCCTTTCCCTGGGAGGATCACCCTCCCGCACCTGCCTTGGTTCTATTGTACCTAACAGAGGGGAAAAACATTTACATCTTAATCCCTATCGCCTCATTCATGAATCCTTCTACTCAGTGCTTGGAAGGCCTTTCAAATCTTATCTCCCCACTCTCCCCCTCTTTTTCCTATGTTCCATAGGCAAGTCTATGCCTTCGGTTCACTCAGGGCTCTTATCCACCCTCCTCCCTGCTAGTGATGGAAGGTGGTCGGTTATGGAGGTATTATACCTTAATCGGGAAAGCACTGCTTAATGTTGTGCCTTTCCCTCTCCTTCCAACCCACACCCAGCTGAGTGAGGTCAGTTCCTCCTTCATTCTAACCATGGAACTTGTCCCTTTTTCGTTGACATCTCAAGGGTGATGGTTAGACACCCTAACGCAGTGGGCTCCTACAGACACTGCTTTGACCCACGTTCTTCCTGTCCCTTCAGCTACCAGTGGCCACACTTTGCCATGGGCCTCTGAGAGGACACTCAGTACCTTGGTTACCGTGTGGGCATTTTCCTACCAGGTAAACTATTCTTGCCAGATGGCCCTTTGATTCCTCCCGCACAACCCTGTAGCCCTCCTTCCCTTAGTTGGGTACCCTTCTCTCTCTCTCTCTTTCTCTCTCTCTCTCTCTCTTTCACAGGTTCTTGTTGTCGGTCAATAGACAGAGCTTTT
Source organism: Podocnemis expansa (assembly GCA_007922195.1). Taxonomy (NCBI): domain Eukaryota; kingdom Metazoa; phylum Chordata; order Testudines; family Podocnemididae; genus Podocnemis; species Podocnemis expansa. The sequence continues at coordinate 8,143,580 of ML682022.1, read as the reverse complement.
TATGAACTCCACCTTAGCCTTCCTTGTCAAACCAGCTAAGGCATGTATTGTGGGCCTAAGTCCAGGGGACACACCCTGGCCACCTCGTTTTGGCAGGTGCCTTACCGCCAGCCTTTATGTCCCTCCTCTGGCGGTGCCTAATCAATTCCAGAATTTGCTGCCACTTCTCCTCTCCACAATAAGGTCACTTTAGGCCTCCCTCTTCTCCTGCTGGTCATAGTCAGGGTGTACTCAAGGGGCACAGGCCTCTGTCCTTCCCCACTTAGGCCAGGCCATTTATTCTACCGGCTCTCTAGGCCTGAGGTTCAGCTTTTTAAGGGCTAACCATGCTCAAGGCAGGAAAATCCAACCTCCACCCACCATCCTTCCGTACGTCTAGCAGTCACCTATTACTGAGTGTATCCGAGCACTTGAGGTAATCGTCCTTCCTCAAGACGGGCTGCTTGGATTCATTCAGAACCTTCCCACCATCCCCGCAACCTGGAGTTGGTGACTTTCAGGGACTGAGCAGGGGCAAGGCTGCAGCCATATATATAGCCACGGAGTGGCCAGGGAGTGTTGGCCACCAGCCCTGCTCTGACAGGCTAGGGCTAAAAAGGTTTCCAACCAATCATGCTCTGAGGTACGTACACCTATTACTGAATGAATCTGAGCAGCCCATCTTGAAGATGGATGATTACCAGTAAGTAACCCACCATTAGCCAAACTGTCTGCTGGTGCAACTATAATGATTTTAATACCTACATCATCAGGAGAAAAGTTTGCCTCATGTCATCTTATTTGTAGCGGCACACGCCTATCATTTTTGTTGGCACTGTAGATTTAATTAATAAATACTAACTCAGAGGTAACCTCTGAAAAGGGATGAGTCTTTGTCTCCTTTTCTAATGGTGCCAGATGCACCCACAAAACATGTAATGAATTGCTGGTAGAAGACAGAGCTTTACCTCTCCTGACTTGCAGCTACAAATAGCCAAAAGCACAGGTGCTGATTTATGCTCTCCACCCCACTGCAGGCCCCAAACAAAAGTGAAATTTGGCCATTTCTGTGGGCTGAGCACATTAGATCTGAAAGCCATTGAAAAACAATGAACAGAAGACCCCACAATGCTACTTTTGCAGAATCTCTTTTCAGAACAGAACACTTTGAATAACTGCTTTACACAAAAATCTGTGCCTTCTTTCTTATTACTAGAATATATTGTGACAATTTTGTACTTACATTCAGTGCTCTTTCTCAGATTCTTCTCAGAAATTCCTAACTTGAAAGACCCTGTTTACATTTCCTCAGAACCCTTGTGAGATGTAAATCACCATCATTGACCTGTTAGGTGTTGCTTTATCCTGTTTCCCTAGGACATCTGTCGTGAAACGCAAAGGAAGCTTTGTGGCACTTAAAGACTAACAGATTTATTTATCCCATGAGCTTTTGTGGGAGAAAATCCCACTTTGTCAGATGCTTCAAGCCAAAAAACCCAACTTAACAGAGTCACCAAGAAGTATCTTGTCCACAAACTGTATGATTCTATTATTAAAACAAATAAGGAGTCCTATGTGCCCTGGGAAAGGACTCCTTGGTTTTTTTGCTGAACTAGACTAACCCAGCTACCCCTCTGGAACTTGTTGATCTTATTGTTTCAACCCTTACCCAGTCTTCTCTTTTTCTCTTCATCTATCTATCAGTTTTTTTTAAAGTGCCATGTCTGAATTTAGACAGTGAGCTCTTCCAGGCAAGGGCTATGTTCAGTCATTTCTGTGAAGGAATTGACACAGGTTGGGGCATTTCGAACTCATAAATAAGACTCAGATTCTTAAAAGCATTTAGGCTTTTCACTTCCATTGAAATCAATGTAGGTGAGCTGTCTAAATATTTCTGTAAATTTTGGCTAAGTAAATAATAATGATCGCCATGATTCCTGCCGGCCTGGGGTAACCACCTGAAAATGCCAACATCAGGGTAGCCTGTAAAAAGGAGAGCAGATTCTCCCAGCCGTGGTGGGTCGTCTGAAGTCAAACTTCCCTCAACTAGCCACAAACAATGCTTCCAACTCCCCATGCTGGTTATCAAGAAGCCACAACAAAATATACTCAGCCCTCTTTACTTCATTTCAGCCTCTAGCTCCCAATCAGACACTGGAGGTAGTAAAGAAACAGGCTACTTAAAACTCCAGAGTTATCACCAAAGGGTCTTGCTGACTGACTCCAAACAGATCAGCCACCTTACCAGATCAATTTAAGCTTGGATCTACAGTCACTAAAAATAGCACACTGCAAACCAATCCTTTAGTAATGATATCAAAGGTTTATTACACAAGGAAAGAAACAAACTATGAGAGTACTGTTGTAGGATTAAAGCAAATCACATAAATACAACAATTTAAAAGTCCATGTAAATCAAGTTCCATATAAATCATGTTAGCCTAGTGCAGCAAAACAAAAAAGGAGTGCTGTTGCACTTTTAGGCTATATCTACACTTAGAGCTTTAGTCTGAATTAGCTTAGTTTGAATTCATTAATTCAAACTAAATTAATTAATTAATTTGAATTAATAATGGCTAATTTGAACCAACATGGACACATGAGCAAATCTAAATCAAAACTAGCATGTCCATGCACAGGACTTGCTAGCTGGACTTAGGAAGTGGGCACCATGGGAAGTGTGGCAACATGGCCCCTGAGAAGGGCCATTCCCAGGGCCATAACTAGCATGGGGGAATGGGGCAAAGCCCCAGGCACCAGAGAGATGCTACCTGGCCCCAAAGAGGAATGTGCCATTGGCAAAGGCACATTCTTCTTGGACCCAGGCTGGGGCTGGGGCTGGGGCTGGGGGAAGTTAGTTCTAACAGTTCATTCGAATTAAGAGGTTTAGTTCAAACTAATACACTCAAATTAACGATTACTTCAAAGTTAAAGAAGGTTTTATAACTTTAAAGTAAGCGTTCATTACTTTGAACTAAAAAATTCCTTAATTCCAAGTAATGAAAGCCAGCGTAGCCATGCATTAATTTACTTCAAATTAATCCTCATTAATTCAAACTTAATTATAAGTGTAGACATACCCTTAAAGAGTGAAAAAAATTATTTAACGCATGAGCTTTTATGGAAGAAATCCTACTTCTTCAGATGTTTGAAGATGGAGAACTTACAGAACTAGAGGAAAAATAAATGCTCTTTATTTTATTTTTCTTCCTTTTCTGTAAGTTCTCCATTTCAAGCATCTGATGAAGGGGGATTTCTCCCATGAAAGCTCATATGTTAAATAAATGCATTAATCTTAAAAGTGTCACAGGATTCCTTGTCTGTTTTTCGTGTTAATCAAGTCTTCAATAGAATTAGAGTTTTCAGGCTTGTGTAACTCTTCTGGTATACATTCAGAACCTGCATGGGCCTCAGTCCTTTGTTTCACAGCTTTAGTTGCAAATGAATAAATCTAGACACAGGTGTTGGCTGAAAGCTGTCCAAGAGTGTCAAACTCATTTGCTATGGCAGGTCAGATTTGACTTAAATGTACTTCAAGTGGACCACAAATACTATAAATCAAAATATTACAGCACTTTCATTGCATTGTGGAGTTCTGTGTATGAGAAACATTGCTCCATGTTACCTATCTTTCTCAAGATTAGAGAGAGAATGTGGTCTCACAGAGCGCAAACTCACATATCCAGTGCTCCATGATGGTGTGAAAACTGACACTTTTGTGGCATTGTGGAGTGCTGGGCATGTGAGACCACACACTCTGTCTCTCTGTTAGGGAGATACTGTGGTACCACAGAGTGCAATTAGGGGCTGAATGGAAGAGGTTCATGAGCCAGATGTTTAACATCCCTGCTGTAGACTAAAGGACAAAATTAAGGTGATGAAGCTGATTTTTATGTGCTCTTTCCTCTTCCATGCCATTTGTGGAATTTTACAGAAATAAATATGGAGTCTAGAGTCAAATGAGCAAGTCCTGGTGACTCATTAGACCTTTTCCTGAGCCCACTGTACCTATGATTTTCCTTAAGGAGCCATTAAGATGATTGCTGCAGTCATCCTGTCTGGGGTGTGCCCCAGAAACACATCACATGTTGAATACAGATGTATCAAACATATTCATTGTTTCAAATACAGATATGATACATACATATAAACAATATAATCATTTTTAGCAGATTATAACCTTTTATTTGGTACCTGACATGGCATATCTTGTATGGATTACTGTAACTTTCAAATACTGATATTAAATAACATCGTACATGGTCCCTCTAATCCTGACACTGTCACAATCACTGCTTATATAATATATTTACAGTTGTATCTCCACGTCAGAACTCAAGCCCTTAATTTCATTATACCTCGGTATCTTTTTTTTTCTTTGCTAGATTATATAGTGAGTATTTAAAATAGTTCTTTAATTCTTAAATACAGAATTAAAATTTTTGGTTCAAAAGGCACAACTGTCCTATCTCAAATGTTGTTGAAAACAGGTCTTTTATTATGCTGATTATGTCTACAGCACAAAATTGTATTGCTTTGAACATGCTGGTGGGCAATTCAGAAAGAAAACACAGTGCTGACTGCACTTCAGCAGACAATGTAGACCAGGGTACACAGTGTACAGATGTGTGCTACATGTGCTATGTCATTGTGGTGAGTATTGCATTCTAACTTGATTGTTCACAGCTTTGTTCAAACACAGGCAAATTTTTATAGTGTACTGTGGACAAGTCCATATGGTCTCTTTATTTCCCTGGCTGCTTTATCATAGGGTGCATCTACACTTACTAGTTATTTCAAATTAAAAAGGCTTGTGAAATTGACCAAGCTCTGAGCTGGGGCTGGGGGCCTGATTGGCATGCCAGCCAGTGGGGAAAGCAGGCTGCTGAGGGATTCCTGACCCTCTGGGGAAAGCAGCCCGACGGGGGATCCCTGCCGCACTTTGGGGAAAGCAGCCCACTGTGGGATCCCTGTCTGTGGCAAGGAAAGCAGCCCACCAGCCAGGGACTCCCTTGTCCAGGACCTACAGGTGGCTGTCTTCTGCAGGGCACTCCTGAAGGGGGAGCCCTGGCAACTGCTTCTCAGGGGCTCCCTGGACAGGGGAGCCCCAGCAGCTGCTTTTCCGGGGCTCCCCTGTCCTGGGAGCTCACAGGCTCCCTTCTCCCAGGAAACCACAGCTTTTTCCTTGCCAGGGAGCCAGGTTCCTGGAGAGAAGGGAGCTGTGGCTCCGCTTGCCAGGGAGCTAGGCCTCACCTAGCCTGAGAGCAGCTCTTCCAGTTTGAGTTTGAGCGTCTAATGTAGAGTGTCTAATTCGAATTAATGAATCCTATTTTAATGTGAATTAAGAGTATAGCGAAGGCTCTCCAGTTTGAATTAATAACTCCGATTTAAAATCAAAGTATTTATTTCAAATTAAACTGATTCAAAATAAATCTCTAAGTGTAGACATAGCCAAAGAGTAGAAGCATACAAACGCCAGAATGAGAAGGAAAGAAATCTTGTGTAAAACACAGATTCCAGGAACATCTACATTACTCTTGGGTGTAAACACAATCTACTTCCACCAGAAAGTGAGGGTATTATATTATCTCATTAATTAAAATAGTAATGATTAATTTCTTAATATTTATATAAAACTTTTGTATTCAAAATCTGATGGAATTTAAGGAGCCTCCAAAACATAGCTAGATCTTAACAAGGCAGAGAGAATGGCTCAAAATGAACATAGAAGATATGGAAGGACCAAAGACTAGAAACAAAGATCAGTGAGATAAGGTCTGTGTGGTGTCCAGGAGTGTCCCTGCCATAGGTTCTGAGGGGCTGCAGCGTCCACCCTCATCTCTGGCACAGCCTCAGCAGTGGTTGGGGCAGGATTGGGCTTGCCAGTGCTGCCCAGTAGGGGCAGGAGCTGGATTTGAGTGCCGGCTGCCTGCTGCTGGCTGGATTGGATCCAGCTCCTGCCACTGCTGGCCAGTGACTGATGGCCCCAGAGGGTCCAGTCTGGCTCCAACCACTGCCTGCCAGCCAGTGACACACAGCCCAAGATTGGATTCAGCTCCTGCCCCTGTTGCCCAGCAGAACGCGGCCCAGGCGGGCCCCTTCTGGCTCCAGCCACTGCCTGCAGGCCAGGGGCAAACAGCAAAAGCCAAATCTGAGCCTGGACTGTTTGACACTGGCTCGCAGGCAATGCCTGGGGCTGGATCAGGTCTGCCCAGGCTGTCAGCTGCTTGCTGGAAGTGGCAGGAGCTGGCTTGTGCCCTCATCCCGAATTGGGCTCGGGGGTGGGGCCACACAGCAGGGAGTATTTTTCTGGGGAGCAAGATGCCTGGCAGTATCACACAAAAACTGCACTGAAAGAAAGCTCTGAGGTAATGTCTGTCACGGATAAGCATTTGCCGTAAACATTTGCTGTGAAGTTTTTCAGGATACAGATAGGAAATGACAGGAGAACAATATAAGGAAACAATTCGTTACACAGTGAATTTCATGGATGCAAATTTTTATTTTGGTGTGGTCAGAAAAAGTGACTGAATCATATTCTTGATTTTTGTCAGTGACTCACTGTGTGACCGTTAACAAATTGTTTAGCCTTTCTTGTTAAAGAACAAGGGGAAATCATGAAGGGAAAGTGGACTTATACCTCTTTTTTCTTTCATATGACAGATAAAAGATATTGTCCAGCCTTGTTTTTACATTATAAATTCAGATGTAATCTAAGATGAAAGGAAAATTCCAGTCTATGATGGCTAGAGAACCAGACAAATGGCAACTTAACAAGATTCAACTGAATATGCAATAAATAAAGTTGTTAGTCTTAACAAGTGCCAGCAGACTGCTTAATAATATTCAGCTGAGTGTCTCTCTTAAAGCCCCTGCGCCTGGAATCAGCTGATTACTTGAGAATCTCAGCTTCCACTTTTAAAAAATGAGTTTCTACACCTATTTGTGGAGAAAAGCTTGAAAATCTGTATAACCCAGACTCTCAAGAGTCAGAAAGCAAAGAAAAAGAAGCCACAGTTTATTATTTCTAAACCAGTCTAATAATTTCTTTAGGCCTGACTCATGAAGTTGGAAATACCTGGATTTGGCAATGGGAAAGAATAATTAACATTTTGGATTAAGGAAGCATGATCTGACCACTTTTCCATTCAGGAGTTTATAATAAACATTTCCAAGTCTGTACAATGTGTCAGAAAAATCAGACTCAGGAAATTCTAAGACTTAAAAACAAACAAACAAACAAATTACAATACTGAAAACCAACATAAGCAGGAAAGGCACAAAATGAGACACTTAAAAAACATTTATAGGTCACCTCTGGATTTCCCTATTAAAACTCATCTCATCTTTTTAAGAAAAATTATCTTAGTTTAAAAATAATATGCAGAAGGTCCTGGGTTCAAGCCCCCGGGGGTTGGACTTGATGATCTCATGAGGTCCCTTCCAGCCCTATGATTCTATTTTATCATTTCTCTTATCACTTTTCCTACTTCTATATTCAGAATACTTTCTGGCATGTATAATACTTGTAAAGCAGCTCACTTCTTCTATTTTTAGTGGGTTTCCTCAACAAAATTCCTTTCCTTCGTAATTCAACCCATTGTGGGCTCTGTGTCCAGTGAAGGCATTTTCCTTCCATGGACCATGATCTATTTTCTGACTGAATCTTCCAAACCATATCTTAACATTGTTTCTGAGGTGTTATCCTGCCTTGGTTTCTCTTTCACCAACATTTTTTTTTATTCTCTTTTTGATACCCAAGACTGTTGTTCAACACTCTAGCTTGGGTACCCCTCCTGAGAACAAGCCAGAAACCCAGTTATCCTTAAACTAAATTAGGGCTCAACACCCCAAAACAATGGCGCAATCACCCAAATTAGGGCTCAGTAGCCTGAAACTGTGGCACAATCACCAAATTAGGGCTTGGTAGCCCCATATTTGAGTGCAATCGTCTAAATTACCTGGAATTTTGAACATTGAAATTCTACGAACTTTATAAACTATCATTTTTCAGAACTTACTATTTGCCGTTGTCTAGATTCCATATATTTGGCCAGTAGATATATCTTCCCACTCATAGGTGTAATCTTAACATTTCATGTTAATTTACACTTTTAACAATATAGTAAATGTCTTATTTAAGATTTGGAACTTTATATACACATAGAAAAGATAAAAGAAAAAGTATCTTTTACATTCTTTTACCCAACAGCGAGGTTAGGTGTTTTAAGAAGCATTATTCCCCCTTATCTTATACCTACTAGAGCGGGGACATCAGATTGTCCTTCTTCGAGCACTGCTCGGATGCATTCAGTAATAGGTGTCTCCGTTCTGGAGCGCCGGATTGGTCAGAAAAAACTAGTCCTAGCCTGTCAGGAGAGGGGAGGCGGCCTCCACCCCTTACACCACCCTGTGGCTATATATACGGTCACCTCCCGACCCCTCCTCAGTTTCATTTCTTCCGCCTTGTGCGTCGGAATTGGAACGTCCACTGCTTGCAAACTGCAAGCAGCCTGTCCCTTTCTTCAGCTTGCTGTCTGGTTGGGAGCATCTCTTTGTGGATTTAATTCCACTACAAGAGTTCCCACGACCGGACCGGAACATCGCGTCAATGATAGAATCATAGAATCATAGTGTTGGAAGCGACCCCACAAGGTCATCTAGTCGAACCCCCTGCCAAAAAAGCAGGACCACTCCCACTAGATTATCCCAGCAAGGGTTTTGTCCAGCTGGACCTTGAACACCTCCAAAGATGGAGATTCCACCACCTCCCTAGGTAGCTTATTCCAGTGCTTCACCACTCGCCTAGTAAGGAAGTTTCTCCTAATATCCAGCCTCAACCTCCCCAGCTGTAACTTGAAACCATTGTTCCTTGTTCTGGCCTCTGTTACTGCTGAGAACAGTCGAGCTCCATCCTCCTTGAAGCAACCCTTCAAGTAGCTGAAGGTTGCTATCAAATCCCCCCTCAGTCTTCTCTTCTGCAGGCTAAATAAGCCCAGTTCCTTCAGTCTTTCTTCATAGGGCTTGTGCTCAGCCCTTTGATCATTTTTGTTGCCCTCCTCTGGACTCTCTCTAATTTGTCCATGTCCTTTTTGTAGTGGGGAGCCCAAAACTGGACACAGTATTCCAGATGCTGCCTCACCAGTGCAGAATAGAGGGGAATGATCACATCCCTCGATCTGCTGGCAACACTTCTTCTGATGCAACCTAGTATGCCATTGGCCTTTTTGGCAGCAAGCGCACACTGCTGACTCATATCCAGCTTCCCATCCACCATGACTCCCAGGTCCTTTTCTACACTGCTGCTACTTAGCTGAATGTTTCCCAGCCTGTAGCAGTACATGGGGCTTTTTCGTCCCAAGTGCAGGAATTTGCACTTGTCCTTGTTGAACCTCATGAGATTTCTATTGGCCCACTGCTCCAATTTGTCTAGGTCTCCCTGAATCCTGTCCCTGCCCTCCGGGGTATTTACTGTTCCCCCCAGCTTGGTATCATCCGCAAACTTACTAAGTGTGCAATCTATCCCATCATCCAGATCATTAATGAAGATGTTGAACAGAACCAAGTGCAGCAAGGCCTTCCCCTGGGATAACCCCCATGGGAAGTGCCTTAGGTGCCTGGGCAAAGACCACATGGTCTTGGCTTGTTGCATCTGTCTCTCCTTCAAACCCAGAATGATCAAGGAGAGGGAACAGTGACGCTGCACCCTAGCCTTGGAGGAGGCCCGGCACCCTTCACCCAAGGCTTCGGGTTCAAGCTGTTACCCCAGAATATTTGATCCCCAAAATCCAATCACTTAATGCATCAATTTCCAGACCGTCCAGCAGTCTGGGTTTAAATTACAATCTCAGGAGGTAACCTAAATTAGGTTATTTCGCTTAAACGGACAAATATCCACACCCTGGATAGATGTCCCAAGTTGAGGACTACGGCTACAGCCCACCAATCAAGCACAGACTCACAAACAGCAAAGATGCAGACGCAGTAATTCGTTTTGATCAAAAGCGGCTTTATTGTAACATATATCATAAGCACTGGCTGAGGCGCTACTGTCTCTTTAAGAAAAACCGCTGCTTAACATTAAGCTTAAATGCATTAAAATTAGTCTAGGAGATTACAATATACAGGCGCTACTTAACTTAAAACATATAAGCGCTATAACTTACAGATACAATTAACATATATGCAACACTTTAACTTATAACTACAACACAAAGACAATGAGGTAATTAAAAGAACATTCAGCGAGCGGGGATCAGTCGCTGGCTGAATGGAGAGATCTTAGTTCTTAATACTGCTCCTTAAGGTCTAACTCTGGGTTACTTGTTTTACTTAACTTGGATAAATTGCTTTGGAAGTTGCTTAAAAAGGGCTTGGGCTTTCTCTGGTACTGTTCCCTACGGACACTCCTCCCCTCCTTGGGACCCTTTTCGCTTACCCCAAAAAGGCTGAAAAACGCTGCGTTGAAATGTAGAAAAGCGGCAAATGGGAGTTTGGAAAAAGGAAAGAAGGTAAGAGGTGGGAAAAAGGCAAAAGGTAGGACGACGGGGAAAAGAGCTGGCTACTCCGGCAGGCCTCGCACAGCTCTGGGCTGGTTGCCGTGGCACCAGGGCTTCGGAACCCTCAGGGCAGACCGAGGTAGCTGATGGACGAGCAGAGCTCAGGCGCGCGGTGGATCGGTCAGCGGCGGGCAGGCTGGAACACTGGGCGAGCGGAGCTGGAGCGGCGGCAGGCAGGAGTTGGAACAGCGGCAGGCAGGAGTTGGAACAGCGGCAGGCAGGCTGGAACACTGGCTGGAACAGGCCTCAACGGCAGCGGAGCTCAAACGACCTAACGGCAGTACTCGGTTACCTGCTTGGTCGTGAGATCGTGGAAGGAGCCTCAAAGGCAGCGTAGCTCGCAGACTTTCAAGGCAGTACTTAGTTACCTGCTCGGCTGCGAGATCGTGGAAGAAGCCTCAAAGGCAGCATTGCTCACAGACCTTCAAGGCAGTACTTAGTTACCTGCTCGGCTGTGAGGTCTTGGAAGAAGCCTCAAAGGCAGCGTTGCTCACAGACCTTCAAGGCAGTACTCAGTTACCTGCTCGGCTGTGCGGTCTTGGAAAGCCCTTTAGAAGCCAGGCACAGAGACCCAACTTCAAGGATAATGTCCTGAGTCACCGCTCAGAGACACGACCCTGTGCCAGAGACTAAGTCAGACAATCAGCTCTTAGAGACTGAGTCAGAAACCCAGCTCTCAGAGCCTAAGTCCAAATTTAGCTCTAGGCTCCTAGTGCAATAGGTAACACAGCCAAAAGGCCATTGGAACCCAGTAAGGAGCGGGAGAGATCTCCAAAGAGCTGCTCTCTGCACTGCCTTTTTATTTGCAATTTCTGCCACTCCCAGTTTCTTCTTGACCAGTCCCAAAAAGGTGAGTTCATCTTCATCCAATCAAAAAGAGTGACTTCACGGTCCACCTGCTTGGTGCATGGACAGTGCATGACAAAAATCAATACTTTTGAAGGGTCCTTTTGACAGGTGGGTGGATACCTAAGACACTTGATGGGAGGGGGACTGAGTGAGTTCAAAAGTTCAGAGGCTTGCCTCCATCTTGACCTACTTAGAATTTCCTGTCATATCTGATAGTGGAGCTATGTAACTTCCCCTTTATGATCTCTCCATTTTGTCTCTTGCTGAATGCTCCTTTATTTATTTATTTGTCTATTTAATTATTTATTTAATTTTAAAACACTGTTAAATGATTGATTTATGAGTTCTTTACCCCTAATTATTGCATATTATGCCATTTTCTAGCTTTGCCATAAAACCTCTGCTAAATTGCCTTACCATTTCTTACTCATATGGGTTTTTATATTTTCTTAGTATTTGTATTTATTTATTTATTTATTTATTTATTTGCTTTTCTGTGGTACTAAGGAGATGGCAAAAATCTCAGGCTACAAAGCCCGGCACCGAGACTCAGCTCAGCACTGGAGCCTACGCAGCACCACACCACCAGTAGCCACTGCCACCACATCGGTGCCGACTCCAGCACCCTAGTGCCTACCCGGCGCCCCGGCACCTCGGTGCTGCTCAAGGTCGCCCTCAGTTAGCCTGGCACCGATGGTACCGGGATCACCTCGGTGCCGTTCCACATCATCTCCAGCGCCAACGGCCCAGTACAGTCTGGCCTCACCAGCGCTGAGCTCAGCCTGGCAGCGGCCAATTTCACCCTTGGCACCACAGGCCCGCCATAGCCCGGGGCAACAGGAGCAGGAGTCCTCCCGCCCAGGCAGTCCTCCCTCCCCGGGCTAGGACTTGCCTCCGACTCAAATGGAGTCATTCCTCATCCCATCCACTCCGGAAGCGGTGGAGGCAGCACAAGCCCTCCTGTTACTCCCGACACCCCCTGCCCCACTACCAACCAGAAGAGGCAAACCGGCTTTCATATCGAAGGTCTGGGTTCACCTGGGGTGTTCACCCTCACCACACAGCACCCCGTTGTCCACTCCAGTGGGGGCTGGTACCACCCCGCTGTCGCCGGTACCGGCCTGGGAATTTTGGTCCCCCTCCCCTGCTTCCAGCCCAGAGGAAGGACCTTCCAGGGGTTCCAAATGGCCTCCACGCCGCACATCGGCCCCATCACCTTTTTGTTTTAGGCTGCAGGAATGGTCCCTCCAAGGAACTCCCTCCCCACCACGGCAAGCTCCTGGTACCACTCTCTCTCCGGCACCAGCGTCTTACACAGGAAACCTGCTGGTTCATTTTGATTTGTTGTTCCAGGCCACGGCCCATTTAGGCATGGAAGTGCAGCCCTTGAGCCTCCCTCCTGATACCCTCTTCGGGCCAGCTTTTGCCTCAATAGCACCCTTAGCAGTCCCGCCCCGCTCAAGCGTATGGGATGTTGCATGCTCCCCGTGGAAAAGCCCAGGTTCCATTCCCCCGGTATCAGACATGGTGAGTGTAAAGCATCAGGTGTCTGAGTCAGACTACCCCTCCCTGGTTGGCCACCTGGTCCCCCCGTGGAACGTAGTCCAGATGGCAATGGGCCCTGGGGAGCCCCCCAGTGACTCCCTTCCATCCTCCAGAGAAACCAGGGAACTGGACCTGCTAGGCCATAAGGTTTACTCCTCATTGGCCTTCCAACTACGAGTGGCAAACAGCCAGGCTATAACCAGCAGGTACTTGCTGAATGTCTGGGAGTCACTCGGGAAATTTAAAAGCCTGCTCCCACCTGAGGCTAGAGAGGAGTATGATGCCTTTCTGGAGGAAGGCAACCTAATCTCCCAAGATGTCCTCCTTTCGGCACATGATGCGGTGGACACAGCCACTCGCACCATGGCCTCGGCGGTTACCATCTGCAGGGTGCCATGGCTTAGGGAGGCTAGAGCACCCCCTAATGTGCAGCAAGCAGTCCTCGACCTGCCCTTTGAAGGGGACGCCTTGTTTCCCCCTAAAAACCTCTTGGTCATGGGTACCGCCCAAGATCCTTGGGGAGAGGCCAAGTACTTTAAGAAAATGTTAATTCGAATTAAGGGAAAGCCTGCTATTGAAATGGCTGTTATTTTGAAATAAGGCCATTTGGACATGTTGTTTTGAAACAGATGTTTCGAAACAATGGTGTTGTTTTGAAACAACATGTCCAAATGGTCTTATTTCGAAATAACCATTTCGAAATAACAGCCATTTTGAAATGAATGGGGTTTAAGCTGTTTCAAAACAACGGTTCTTATTTCAAAATGACGGGAAATAAGAAAATGTCATATGGACCTAATCTCTTTTATTTTGAAATAACTAGTGTTATTTCGAAATAAAAGAGATGCGTAGACATACCCTCACGCAATTGTGAGGGCTCTCGCGATGCAAAACCCTGCGAGATTATAGGCAGAGCGGGCTTTTCCTGTGAGTTCTCATGCTCCCGCAGGCCCTATAAGGACCAACTCAATAGCACTACCTCAGGCCACCTTGCTGTTGGTGACTCATGTCCCAGAGCCTCTCTCCTGCGAGAACCCAGCCCTTGGTACCTGTTCAGCTGAAAACGTGCATTCCCGCACTACCCAGTTTATAGCTAGCATACTGTAGGCCCCCCGTTCTGCTCAGCTTGGCCTCTATATGCTGCTGTTTAGTGTCTCATGGGTCTTCTCAGTCGTTCTCGAGCCCCACCCTACAACCCTGTATCCTCATCCTTACTCGCATTGACCAGACTCGGCTATGTCTCGTCACAACCTGGACAGGGGATATGGTTACTCCCCTATGGCTATCTGCGTACCCAGTAGTTGTCCAGATCAGTTCATAAGCATGTGGTTTCAGCTAAGCCTTTGAGTGATCAGTTCAGGAACTAGTCTCCACCCTTTCTTCATTCTTGTGCAGGACATAGCTAATATGGCTAAGCCCGCATTTGTTGGCATCCAGCATTCACCCACGAGTCTGCACCATAAGGCCCATGGCCAGACACTATATTCTGTCTGTGATACTTCACGTTTCCACCTATGCAGAACATCTAACACAACTCTCTATGTTCAGGATGCGTCCTTTACTCCAGTTATGGTGACCTTATTCTGACCTGCTTATGCGCATATGTCTCGGTGGGTTTGGTCCTGCCCCTGTCCTGGGTTGGCCCTCAGCTCTTGACTCTTCTGGGCCGCGTCAAGGCCTGTTCGCCCCTTGACTCTGGCAAGGATCTTGTTGCTGGGCCTCTACCTTATGGGGCATGTTGCTGTGCTGAAGGCAGAAGAACCAACTCCACCCGCCATCCATCAGCATGGCTAGTAGTCACCTATTACTGAATGCATCCGAGCAGCACTCGAAGAAGAACGGTGGGTTACTCGCCAGTAACCGTCCTTCTTCGAGATGGGCTGCTCGGAACTATTCAGGTCACTCCCCTCCGTCCCTGCTTCTGGAGTTGGCAACTCTAAGGAACTGAGGAGGGGTTGGGAAGTGGCTGTATATATACCCACGGGGTGGCACGAGGGGCAGAGGCTGCCTCCCCTCTCCTGACAGGTGAGGACAAGTTTTTTCCAACCAATCTGGCGCTCTGGCATGGAGACACCTATTACTGAATGGATCTGAGCAGCCCATCTCGAAGAAGGACGGGTACTGGTGAGTAACCCACCGTTACTATGTAACAATTTGGTCACTACCACCCTGATTTAGTGATGTTCAATTGTTACCACTTTAAAAGTTCACTAGGCTGCTGTCACATTTACCCCTTCAATGTGTCAGCTTGTTACTATGTAACCAACTGGCTACTGAAAGCATCTTAAATTGTTAATCCTTGCAAGCCTACTCTGTCAGCAATTTCAATTTGTTACCATGCAACAAACTGACCACTGAAAGGATGTCACATTGTTAGTGTGACCCAGGCCTGCTGGGATAACCTTCTGAATGTGCCAAAATCAGGGCAAGCTGCAAAACCAGAGGCCAAACCCCCAAACCAGTGACAGGTGGTACTTAAACCAGTCTCCCAGTCAGTAACAAAACATGCTCCTGATTCCCTCACTCTGCTCATCACTGAGGAAAACAAAGCAGAAACAGCCCCCTTACTGCACATCAGTTCCTATGGTTCCCTCTAGCCACTGGGTCTCTTTAAGAAACAGGTTCTCCTGACCCCAAAGGGCCAGCCACATCACCCAGAACAATATATGCCTAGATCTTACCCAAAATACCACACTGTCAGCCAATCCTTTAGTAACTACAACTAAAGGTTTAATATAAATGGAAAGCAAGCTACACATGAGCGATATTAAAGGGTCAAAGTGAATCACATACATACAAATGATTTAGAGTCCATAGAAAACAAATCCTTGAAGATCCTGTAGTTTGCAGGTTATTCCCACTCCTCTGGTGTGCACACAGCAGCAGCAGCAGCAGCAGCAGCTGGGTGGGTGGGTCTCAGTCCTTTGTTCAGTCCCAGAAGAATAGTTCCAGAGGCAGGTGTTGGTTGCAGATAGACTTGAGACTAGAGACTAAAGACAAAATGGGGAATGGGCAATGGCCTTTTATCTCAGAGTCCTTGCCAGATCAAAATGAAGGTGGGCCACATGGTCAGTCTGTGTAACTGGTCAAACAGGTTTCCTCTTGGGCCCACTGTCACTGGAAGTCCTCTCCTAATGGGCCATTAACAAGACAATAGTTTGCAGAGGCCCAGTCTGGGATTGCCTCAGCTCAAACAACTTTGAACATACATAAGACAAATAAGATTCCTAGATTCTATTACAAATATGATACCTACATACAAATCATATAATCCTTCCTAGCATGTTACAACCTTTCTATTGATACCAAACATGGCATATCACATATGGATTACTGCAAATATGAAATATCAATATGAAAAATAATCATACACAGTCCCCTAGACCCAGACAGTGTCACAGTTAGCATTTGTAAACTCACCCAGGGACGCCAATTTTTTTTACCAGAGGAATTAAGGGAGGTCAAATCTGTTACCAGAAGATCATTTTTAGAGTGTGGGAGTACCCCTAAGAACTGGTGGTGTGAGGATCCACTCTACTGGAATTTCCAGGGAGACAATCTGCCTTCCCTTGAAAGGATATAGTTACAGCCCTCCTACTGAGATAGAACACACAAGCTGTGATACTTTGAAAACAGAAATGCAGTTTATTTAGAGGCAAGTGTTCATGTTAAATAGGAAAAGGCATAAGAGATATTCACAATTAAAATATTCTTATAGTCTTACATTGATAACAATTAAACAATAGGATACATTTCCAAGGATTCTGAGTGGAAATTGTGAGTTTTTTCAAGTTGTTTTGTTATCTTGTTACCTGCAAAAATTGAGAGTAGCCAATCAGTTATGGAAGGAGACCACATTGTTCTCATAGGCAGGGAAGTGGTGCTAATGATCCCAGAAGCTCAGGGTGGCTCTGTCCCTCTCCCCAACAACACCAGACTGAATGTAAAGCCTCTGAAGCTGCAGGTGCAGCAGAAGTGATGGGTAGCAATATAGCGGAGGGGACCAAAATCTTCTCCGGGAAGTGGAAATGTGGGCAGAATTAGTTGCCACCTGCATAAGGGGGGTAGGAAATCCTCAGCTAGAGTCCACAGAGGAACTGAGGCCCTGCTCTTTATCCCACGGGACCTGAAGCCATAATAGCAAAAGTGGGTAAAATGTACTTTGTTGCAAGTGAGTTTGAGTGGGCGAGAAAACCAGAGTACAGTAATTTGTGGGAAAATAGTAAATCTCTTGACAGTTTAGCAAGAACAGCCTATCTGAGAAATTTATAATTATTTTGACTGATCTTCTCTCTCCTATATGGATTTATCTGTCTCCCTCGGAGTCTGGTGTAGTACACCAGTTCAAGTCAAGTCAGAGAGTTAAAGGCGTTGCACATCTGTGACATCACATGTGCGCACACTGTCACTCTTGTACCAGCTTGCTATCAGTGCTGCGAGCAGCTTTTCCGTTAAATGTTTTTTAGAAAGCAGCAATAAGCTTGACAGATAAATAACTTGACTGGTATGTTTCAGACTTCTAAAAATAGTGTTTAAGTGGTTTAAAAAATTCCAGTGGGCCTCAGCTGGGAGAAGGATAGGGGGAGGAGACAGAGATGGGAAATGGGGATTAAAGTTTGAGGACTGCTCTTGCTGTGGTAAAAACTTCCTGAATTCAGTTTATACAAAATACATTAACTGTGGGGCTTTTTTCTATTTTTAAGTAGCCCGTGTTTATCTGTCTCTCTTGTGGGAGCTAGGATTTTGCAGATGGGAGCAGGATGAAAATGTAGGAAACATTGCATGAGCAGCCAATGTAGATCCTGCACAGGGCTCTACCCTCAGGGTTGTTTGCCAGCAGACAGGTGATTTTTGCCCCTTTGGGGATGGTGGGTTGGATTTTAAAACTTTCCTAACGCTTAGGCCAGGTATTAGGTGTATGGCCTCTTACACTGTCCCCAGGAAGCACAGGCACTCACAGGGGAGCTGGGATCCCACACAGCAGCAGCAGCAGCAGCAGCTCCGGTAACCCCCATTTACTCCTGCGCCAGTTACCCCTCCCCCCACCAGCCCGAGCCGGTAACTCCAACTGCAGCAGGAGCCAACAGCCACCGCCTTAGCTCCGCCTCCGAGCCGCGTCAGCCAGTCGCCATCGCTTAGCCCCGCCCCTAACGCCACGAGCCCATCAGCTGCCAGGACAGCCCCGCCTCCTAGTGGACACGTCATAAAGGCCACCATAGCCCCGCCCACTACTGCGTCTCATTCTTAGTGCCAAACTTTCCAGCCCCCTGGCGCAGGCCGAGGCCTGAGAGGCCGGCGTGACTGCGCTTGCGCGAATTCGAGCCCGCTCTCCGCCGGCAGGGATGGCGATGGCCGGGCAGCTGGGGTCGGTGGCGGCGGTGGAGATCGATCCGGACGGCACGTTCAAGTATATCCTGGTGCGCGTGCAGCGCGCGGGGGGCACCGAGTACCGGGACGTTGTCAGGGGCACGGCGGCCGCCGAGTTCCACAGTGAGTGGCCGCGGCGCGCGAACAGAACGCAGCTGGGGGCGGGGCCACGCCCGCGGTGAGGGCGGGGCCATATCAGCATGGGCGCGCGCCGCGCTTCTCCCATGGTTAGCCAGTGTCCGTCTGCTCCTGGGCTTCTGCCCCACTGGGGTCCGTGCACCGGTGCAGCCCCCACCCCACCCCCGTGTCCAGCCCTGGAGCATTTGAACGCGCACGTGGGAGCAGCCTCTGACTGCGTGAGGGGGTCAAAGGGGGCTTGCAAGGATCGAGCTGTGTTACCAGCTTCTCGCGTGCAGAACCTGCCTGCAGGCTCCAACTGGTTTCGTTTTGCAGATCACATATTTGAAAAAGTAAACGCTGACCTGGAAAAATTGGGATTCGAATGCAGGTGCCTTGGCGGAGGAAAAATTGACCATAATAGCAAAGACAAGAAAATGAGGGTGTTTGGTCTCTCGACAGTAAGTGCTAAGTTCCTTTCCTTAACAAATAAACAAACAAAAAACCCACCATCTCCTTCCCAGGGTTCTATTTAAAAATACACCTAATACTTGTCAGGGCTCTAATGGGTCACTAATAAGCATTAATTAGTTCATCTACACTGCTAACCTGTGAGATGGGTAAAGCTGGCCTGTTTTACAGGAGAGGAAAACGACAGCAGAGGTTAAATGATTCACAAACAGTAATTCTTCCAAAGGAGCAGCTGTGTTAGCCTAGTAAAGCAAAAAAAGCAAGCAGTCTTGTAGCAGTTAAAGACTAACAGGTTTTATTTATCGCATGAGTTTTTGTGGAAGAAGTGGGATATTCTCCCACAAAAGCTCATGCAATAAATATATCTGTTAGTCTTTAAGTGCCACAAGACACCTCTTTTTCTTAACACAGTAATTAGTGTCAGAGCTAACCACTACTCATGAGTTCCTGAGCCAAAGTCCTGCGTTTGTAGCGCTATGTATTTCATATTTTTATGGTTCAGTAGGTAAATCAGCCATTTGTGAAAGCACCAAAAGCAGCACTGAGGTATCCATGTGTGTGGAGCACTTTTCCTCCCACCTCACCCCTGCAGAAAGTAGGCTCATGTCTATGCTAATTTCCAAAGGGATAGCCGTGTTAGTCTAGTTCAGCAAAAAAAAAAAAAAAACAAGAAGTCATGTGGCACTTTAAGACTAATATTAATTTTTCACATGAGCTTTCATGGGAGAAAATTCCACTTCGTCAGATGCTTCGAAGATGGGTGAACTTATAGAAGGGAATGAAAAATAAATGCAAGGGGGTGTAAAACATAGGATCAGGTCATACAGTAACAGCAAATCAGAGCAGTTGTTAGGTTCAAACCATGGGAAGCCTGAAGTCAAATTACCTTTTGTAATGGGAAAAGAACCCCTAGTCTCAATTAAGTCCTGCTTTCACAGAATTTAGCTTGCATATTAATTCGAGTTCAGCTGCTTCTCTTTGAAGTCTTGATGTCCCAGCCACATCTCTGATGACAGTTGTTAACAAATCATTTATCTAGTGATTAGAAAGATGGAAGTGCTCAGCAACTGGTTTCTTTGTTCTGTGATTTCTGATATCAGCTCTGTGTTCATTTATCCTTTTGCGCAGCGATCGTCCTGTATGTCCAATGTATAAGGTGTTGGGGCATTTCTTGCACATGATGGCATAGATCACATTAGTAGATGAGCAGGTAAATGAGCCTTTGATGGAGTAGCAGGCTTGATTAGGACCTATGGTGGTATCTGTTGTGCAGATATGTGGGCAGACTTGGCAGTGTGGTTTGTTGCAGGGGTGTGTGCCTGCTTCAATGTTTCTGTTGTTAGATCTGTAGTTGCTAGTGAGTATCTGTTTAAGGTTTGGTGGCTGTCTGTAGGCAAGAAGAGGTCTGTCTCCCAAGGCTTGAGAGAGAGAGAGGGATCATCTTTTAGAATAGGCTGTAGGTCCCTAATGATCTGTTGCAGAGGTCTGACTTGAGGATTGTATGTGGTGACTAGTGGTGTTCTGTTGTTTTCTTTCTTGGGCCTCTCCTGTAGTAGATGACTTCGGGGAACCTGTCTAGCTCTGTCAATTTTTCTTACTTCCCCAGGTGGGTACTGTAGTTTCAAGAATGCTTGATAGAGATCCTTAAGGTGTCTGTCTTTGTCTGAGGGATTAGAGCAGATGCGGTTGTATCTTAGGGCTTGGCTGTAGACAATGGATCGTGTGGCGTGTTTAGGATGGAAGCTCAAAGGATGTAGGTAACTATACCAGTCAGTAGGTTTTCAGTACAGGGTGGTGGTGATGTGTCTATCCCTGATTTGTGCTGTAGTGTCCAGAAAGTGGATCTCCTGTGTGGAGTGTTCCAGGCTCTGTTTGATTGTGGAGTGGAAATTGTTGAAATCTCTGTGAAAATCTTCAGGAGCATCCCTGCCATAGGTACAGATGATGAAGATGTCATCAATGTAGCGTAGGTAAAGAAGAGGGTGTTTTGGGATGAGACTTGAGGAAACGTTGTTCTAAGTCGCCCATAAAGATGTTGGCATATTGTGGGGCCATGCGGGTGCCCATAGCGGTGCTGCTGATTTGGAGATATAAATGATGCTCAAATACGAAGTGGCTGTGTGTGAGCACAAAGTTCAGTGTCACAGTGGTCTTTTTGGCTGACTTTCTTGTCAGTTAAGACACACTGTCAGTTCAGAGACTGACTTACTAAAACCAGCCCACCAAGTGGCATAGCTCTACATCGGTGGGAACGTGCTTCCTGTCTGCATAGTGCAATGAAGATGCTGCTCTGAAGGAGATTAGGAAGTCGACGGGAGTTATACAAGCTACTTTTGTGTAGCTTAAGAAACAAGGAGTCCTGTGACACTTTAAAGATTAAGAAATTAATTTATTGCATGAGCTTTTGTGGGAGAAAATCCCACTTCATCAGATGCTTCGAAGATGGGGAACGTAGCATCTGACTAAGTGGGAATTTCTCCCATGAAAGCTCATGCGCTAAATAAACTTTCTAGTCTTTAAAAGTGTCACAGGACCTATGTTCCCATTAAGCTGTGCATGTGTGTGGACGCACGCAGGTCATGAAACCTGCGTACACAACAAAATAAAGCATGCACAAAAAAATTCAACACTGCTAATATTTTTATGCTATTTTAAGAAGGCGGTTTCAAGTAGCATGCTTCAAATAAAGTTTTGTAATTTATCAAATAATTTCCATCACTATTATCAAAATAAAATATTATTTGCATCATACACACTTGCTTCATTGCGTTCACAAGTTTGACCGCAGTATCTGGAGTGTGCACAAATTTGGACACTAGTTCTGAAAATTTACACACACAAATTTTGCGCACACAGCCTATGAAGAATTAGAGGGAATGTTGCACAGGACTCTGTTTGGCTGAACCAGACTAACACTGCTGCCCCTTGGAACTTTTGTGTAGCTTGTGTAACTCCTGCCTACTGCTGCCAGATTTCACCACCAGTTTAGGCCTCCAATAATAACGGGGATTTGTTGAACTACTAATGTGGGCAAGAGCAGACTAGTTCCATGTGTTGTAGGAACCTGTTTCTGGACTCCTATATAGAAAGCAACAACTAGTTGCCTTTCTTCATGCTCACTTTTCCTCTGACCTAACTTCATGAAGTGAAAAGAAGTTATAGCCCCAAACTGACTTAAATGGTTTTTAAAATGATGATTCTTTCACAGAAATCGTACTGTGACGGCAAAACCCTGTGGGTAAGTGAGGGCATGTTAACACCAGTGATTTTCTAGAGCTCGCTTAATGGCTGACAGGATCAAACAATACATAACCAAAGCCTTGAACTAATGGCAGTGTTATGCAGGACAGGTAGCAACACCTCTCTCTTCTGCGACCAGTAGTCAACTGTACCCCGACACTTTGTTTGCCCACGTTTGTCAAGTGCCCTGAACTTGACAGCTGAATGCTTTGCGACTGCCAAGTTTCACTATTAGGTCCACTTGTTAGACAGGAAAACAGATTCAGAAAAAATTAAATGACAGTCTAGAATAGTGGGTTAGATTTTGGCCTGTACATCAAAGCAACTCGTCTCTTACATTTGTTGTGTGACTTAATCTACCTACTTCTTTATATGTGAAGTGAGCCTTGTTAATACTTAGCTCTTGGATAAAATATGAGAATTAGAAATGCTTGAGGAGTTCTTTGAAATGAACTCTGTGGCTGGGATTAAATAGACTGAGTTTCTTGAGGCGATCATTTTAAGTCTGTGAGTACCTTTCGCCAGACCCTTCTAAAGCAATGTCTGAGCAAGCACTTGAACTCAGCTTCTAGCTTCCATTATCTTGGGGGAGGAAGGAGAAGGCGCTATCAAACGGTTATTTAATGGCACTACACATTGAGGTAGAGAGCTTTAATTTTTTGTAACTGTTAAAACACAAGTTTTCAACATGACACACTACACCAAATGATTATCAAATCAAAAATTTCCAAATAGTATTTTTCTTGCTTTACCAAAATTTGAAGAGAGGCAGTTATTGATGGAGATGTATGTGTATATGGTAAAAGTGATATTTACCAATTAAAAATCTAATCCTTCCAATGCTATTTATGTTTGATGTAGACATTCTTGGTTTTATATGGGGAAACTTTTTATGTTAGCTGCGTTACTGTGCAGTTTAAATGTCAGTCTACTTGTGTGTGGTCCTACTGGAGCAGAGTTAAGTTCTTGTTGTTACCCAAGTGAGAGTCAATACCTTGTTAAATGTAATCATAACTCACATTCATGACCTCTGATTGTTAGATATGTTCACTTAGATGAATTAGAATGCTAATAAACCCTTCAGTCACAGGCAGCCTTAAATCTTAATTTTTTGTATCTGGGAATAATTTCTGCTTGTTTTAGTTCTGAAACTGGAACAGTTCCATATGGAATAACTGCTACTGCTATATGTGATAGGTTGCTCCCCAAAACTGGTCCTGTGTGCCACTGTGACTCCCCAGTCCCCACTCCTGAACCACACTTTGCCAGGTGACCACTCACACCTGCATCAGTCCATGCCAGCCTCCTGCATGGAATCGATCCCAGGCAATGGATGTGCGCCCATGGGGCACTTCCCAAGCAAGTACCCTCAGCCCCACAAACTACACTGAGAACCTCCATCCTACAGAGATCGGAACCCACTCTCAACCTCCACAGACAAATATTCATCCATTTAACACTGAAATGGATTATCTAGCCTTATTCAATCACACGTGAAGTCCACACAGCTTTAGATAAAACAATCAGGATGTGATGTTATTGACCAGGATGTGATTTTAAGTAAGTAAGTATATAGCAAATGAATGTGTAATCATTTAATAAAGAAGTCAGAAATGGCAACGAGTAAATAAAACTTATAACATGCATAGAGCCCTATAACACCCTAAGAAGCGCATCTCGTAGTAGCCCCAGCCACTGCTGCAGAGGCTCCGACGCGTGCAGTCACAGCCCTTTAAGGACGCAGAACCACTCCTGCATCTCCAAAGACCCTACATCAGGTAGGATGCATGTTCATTCCTGGGTTGGGGAGGGACACACCCCCCCCCCCCGCTAACATACCGTTGACACACTGGCTAGACCAGCTCAACTAAGGCTCTCGGCCAAGGCCGGGCGGTCCAACCCCTACCACCCTATTCCCCCCTTCTAGCGGAATCTGAGGCCTTGCAACAGCCCTTTCCCTTGTGGGCAACCTTGGCTGGTACCAGGACAGCCTATCCTGGGAGTCCCTGCCCTGAGCCCACCCTTTCAGAAGCGGGGTAAGCCCTTCGCGCACACTTCCCTCCTTCCCCTTGTCGCTCTCTAAGCAGAGACCTAGCATACCTGACCCGGAACTTCCGGATCAAGGAACCCAAGGGATAGGAGTCAATGTTGTGTTTATCCTTGGTGAGGAACAGCAGTGGGAGTACTTATCCTGGGCCTCCCGCATCAGAGCCCGTCCCTTTTCTGTGGCGTCAGCCCTACATAGCTGGTACAACACCACAATCCAGGCACGAGAGCCCCTCCACTGAGTTGCTCATGCCTGCCCACCCCAACCCGCCCCCTTGCCCTTCAGTGGCACGTATACAGGCAGAGGGCTCTGCCCCTTAGGCATGAGCCAGCCTCCTACCCTGGGGATCTAAGTCGGAATTGTAAGCCACCCCATGTGAGCTTGGCGATGGCCTTACCACAACCGTTTCCCTCATTCCTTTGAGGGACCAGACGTGTGTGTGTGGGCGTGAGTGTGAGATATATACATATGTTGTGACTGGATAGTGTAGTGGTTAAGCATGCCACCCTTTGATACGGGAGACCGGGGTTCAAATCCCAGTTGGTACCTACCTTCCTTTCCAGTACGGGTCTTTTGGCAAAAGATGCCCTAAC
This sequence comes from Podocnemis expansa, assembly GCA_007922195.1. NCBI lineage: Eukaryota > Metazoa > Chordata > Testudines > Podocnemididae > Podocnemis > Podocnemis expansa. Next base: position 8,118,813 of record ML682022.1, on the reverse strand, counting down.
ACATCACTTGCCTACCTCGAATATGAGAGTGACACGAACAAGGAGAGTCGTGCCAGCTCGGACGTCGCCCGGATTAACAAGGTCTGCGCCAGATGTTGGGGAACCAGGACAATCTGACGATAAGTGGGCTACTGGAACAAACCATACATGGATAAGAGAAGAGAACCTGGAATTTATGGAATGCTACTACAGCAGTAGACCTAATAAGAGGGGATATATGAAATGTATGAGGGAACTATGGATGGACAAAAGACCAACATCCACACTAACTGAGAAACACCTAGTTACCCAACATTTCAACATAGTAAAGAGGAAGCTGCTCTCACAACTTGAAATAGACCAACTCCACATTACATCCTGGACTCGAAGAAGATGCAGAAGAACAGCTAGATGTGCAGCGAATACCTGAAGCTTGAACTTCACTGCCACCCCCTCCATTACAGAGCACAGCAGCTGATATGAGGCATAAGATCATGGATAAACTAGCTACAGTCAACCCTCGAGACTAATTACCAAGGCTTGTTGGAGAAGTACCATCAGATAGTATGCTAGAAGATGCCAATAGAGCCCTAACAACAATTCCTACTACCACCATAACTCAAACCAATGAACTGGTGTACACTACGGCCTCTGTAATCCTGGAGATGGTTGGCTACATGATCAAGAAGAACAGCAGTACATACCCCCCTTGGAAAATGAGGTTGGAGGGATAAGATCAAGGCAACTCAGAGAGAAGTTATTCAGCTGGTGGAACTACAGAAGGGTGTAGAGATTAAGGATAAGACTCGGCTACTGAAAAAATACAAGGGCCTGACTCCATCTGAAGCCCTAGAGACTGCTAAACAAAGGCTCACAGCACTGGCCACCAGGCTAAGGAGATACACTAGAGCAGCAGAGGCCAAAAAGATAAATGCCCTGTTCTCCAAAGAACCATCCAGGGTGTACTCCCAACTGCAGTGCAACACCACAATAACAGCAGAGCCACCAACAGCAGAAACTGAGCAGTACTGGAAGAACATATGGGAGAAAGAGAAGACTCATAACACCAGTTCAAAGTGGCTGCAGGACCTGAGAACAGACCACAGCAATCTCCCAGAACAGGAACCAGTCACTATCACAGTAGCAGACATCCAACAGCGGGTCAAGAACATGAACATCAAGAACATGATTCAATTACCCTGACATCTGCTGGAAGGCCAATACAGCAGTGCACAG
>ML682022.1:7902375-8117198 GCA_007922195.1 Podocnemis expansa | reverse complement strand
GACAAAACACTGACTGGGATGATCTAATGGGAGTGGTCCTGCTTTTTCTGGCAGGGGGTTGGACTAGATGACCTCGTGGGGTCCCTTCCAACCCTATGATTCTATGATTCTAAGAGCTGGACAGCCCCTGGCCCGGACATGATCCACACCTACTGGCTAAAGAAACTAACAGCAGTGCATGAACGCCTAGCAGCACAGATGAACCAGCTGCTAGCAGCAGGCTCCCACCCAGACTGGCTAACACAAGGAAGGACAGTGCTGATTATGAAAGACCCTCACAAGGGAACAGCACCAGCCAACTAGCGGCCAATAACCTGCCTCCCCACAACATGGAAAGTCCTATCAGGCATCATAGCCACCAAGCTACAGGACCACATGGGCCAGTACCTGAGCACAGCTCAGAAGGGCATTGGGAACAACACCAGAGGCTCAAAACACCAGTTGCTCATAGATAGAGCAGTCGCCCAAGACTCAAGGTCTAGACAGACCAGTCTGAGCACAGCCTGGATTGACTACAGGAAAGCCTACGACTCAATGCCGCACACATGGATCTGTGAATGTCTGGCACTATACAAAGTCAACAGGACACTAAGGACCTTCCTCGAGAACTCAATGGGACTGTGGAAGACAACACTGGAAATCAACTCAAAACAGCTTGTACAAGTGGCCATCAAGTGCGGCATATACCAAGGTGATGCACTGTCCCCGCGGCTGTTCTGCATTGGCTTGAACCCCCTCAGCCAGATAATCATAAGGACTGGACATGGATACAAGTTCAAGAGTGGAACTACCATTAGCCACCTCCTCTACATGGATGACATCAAACTGTATGCTAAGAATGAACGAGACATCGACTTGCTAATCCACCTGACACGGATCTACAGTGAGGATATTGGGATGTCATTCAGACTGGAGAAGTGTGGCCGGATGGTAGTAAAGAGAGGGAAGGTAGTCAAGACTGATGGGGTGGAACTACCAGCAGGCCACATAGCAGACATACAGACCAGCTACAAGTACCTTGGCATCCCACAGTCACATGGGAACCACGATGAGGAGGCAAGGAAGACAGCAACATCCAAGTACCACCAAAGGATAAGACAGGTCCTGAAGAGCCAGCTCAGTGGGAAGAACAAGATCCACGCCTTCAACAGGTACGCCCTGCCAGTCATCAGATACGCTGCTGGTATAGTGAGCTGGCCAAAGGAGGACATGGAGGCTGCCGATGTGAAGACCCGGAAGCTCCTCACAATGTATGGAGGTTTCCACCCCAAATCCAACACCCAGAGACTGTACACCAGCCGAAAAGAAGGCAGGCAGGGTTTGGTGAGTGTCAAAGCCACTGTCCTGGACAAAACCCAGAGCATCCCGGAGTACATCAGTAAGATGGCACCCAAAGATGAGCTGCTGAGAGAATGCCTGAGGGCAGCAGCTGACATGGGAGGAAGATCAAGCAGAAGAAGTGCCATGGCAAGACAAGACCCTGCATGGGATGTACCATTGACAGATAGCTGAGGTGGCTGACATTAGGAAATCCTACCAGTGGCTGGAAAGGGCTGGACTAAAAGACGGCACTGAGGCACTGATCATAGCAGCACAAGAACAGGCACTGAGCACCAGATCCATTGAAGCAGGGGTCTACCACACTAGACAGGACCCAAGGTGCAGACTGTGCAGAGAGGCCTTAGAGACAGTCCAGCACATACTGGCAGGATGTAAGATGCAGGCAGGAACAGCATACACTGAACGGCACAACCAAGTAGCTGGCATTGTGTACAGGAACATCTGCACAGTGTATGGGCTAGACCCTCCCAAGACCAGATAGGAGATTCCCCAGAAGGTCATGGAGAATAATAGGGCTAAGATTCTGTGGGACTTCCAGATCCAGACAGACAGGCAGGTACTGGCCAATCAACCAGACATTGTGGTAATAGACAAGGACCAGAAGACAGCAGTGGTGATAGATGTAGCAGTGCCAAGTGACAGCAACATCAGGAAGAAGGAGTATGAGAAGCTGGAGAAGTATCAGGGCCTGAAAGAGGAACTAGAGAGGATGTGGAAAGTGAAGGCCAAAGTGGTCCCAGTGGTGTTAGGAGCATGCGGGGCTGTGACTCCTAAGCTGGGAGAGTGGCTCCAACAGATCCCAGGAACAACATCAGAGCTCTCTGTCCGGAAGAGTGCAGTGCTAGGAACAGCTAAGGTACTGCGCAGAACCCTCAAACTCCCAGGCCTCTGGTAGAGGACCCGAGGTTCAGGAAGACACATACCACCCATAGGGGTGAGAGGGGAATTTTTTTTTTTTTTTTAATAATAGAGGAAGACAGGTCAAGTCTCCTGTTTCCGAAGTACCTAAAACCTCAGAGGCTTATACCCTCCACGAGGAATGCTATTGGGTTTCATCCAGCTGGAAATAACCCTACACGTGGGTTCTCTAGACCCAAGATACCGCAGTAGTGCCACATCTGACTCTTTGCGAACAACTCCATTTCTTGTGTGCTCAGAAGGGGACTCATATTTCCTATGGCAACTGTACTTCTGGGGCAGTTCTGTCTCTGCCTGCCCTTGTTCCTGCTATGCATGTAGGTGCAACGTAGCTGTGGTGTGGTTCTTGTCCAACGATGCCCTAGGCACGCTAGATCGTATCCCTGCTACTGGATCTCCACAAGCCTTCAGCCACCCCCATGGCTTGGCCAAGCGGCAGTTTTGCATTGTTCCCTGCCTCCCCTTCTTCCCTCTTCACATACCCCTGTCATCCGGGCCATCCTCGTGATGCTGGAACCCCACGGGATTATAGGCCAAACGATGGGCCCTCTCCGTAAGCTTGTACACTACTGAGATGCATATAGGTACCAACCATCCGAACTACCTAAGGCCATCATGCCGCCTGGTGGGTGCTAACGTCCTGGGGACCCTTTCAAAAAGAAAAAAAACCCTAAACAACCCCAGTTTTCGGTCCCATACACCGCTAGAAGTGTACACTTGTGCAATAGCTTAAGGTTCCGCGGTCGACAGGCAATGTGCCACTCACCGCACTTCTCTTGCCTTTGGGTTTTGGGTACCGCTTTGAAGTGCCTTCCTCAGACCCTTCTTGCTTGAATCTGGGGTTTTTCTCCCCCCTCCCCTTTCCCAGTGCATCTATGCAATTTAGCCCAGGCCCCCTCGGGCTGGTTGTGACCAGGACAAGGGGTAGCTTCATTCCTCCAGTGACCGTCTGCATAGTCCGCAGCCGTCACGGATAGGCCACGACCCTTTGGCTCCCGGTTTGGACCGGATGTGCTCTGTTCATGGATAATTTTCTCTTCTTCCTTGCTTCCTATGCGGGCTATGGATATTATGGTTAATCCCGTACCTGCTGGCCTCCAGCGTCTCCTTACAGGTCACGCTGGAAAGTCTTATGACCAGACACTAATTCTCTGGTCCCTTTCCTCGTGCTATACCACCTACTATAGCAGCCAAGCACAACCCTATGTTGTCATGTTGCGTTCTTCATCTTCGCCATGGTGACCTTGGTCCATCCTGCCCTCGCATGCCTGCCTCCGTGGGGTTGGACCTACTCCTAACTTTGGGTTGGCCCACGGTTATCGATTCTTCTGCGCTACACCAGGAGCCTAGTTCGCCTCCCGGCTCTGGTTAGAGTCTGGCTTGCTGGGCCTCTTCCCATCTGGGGTATTTTCTTCACTATGCTGAAGGCAGATGAGCCAACTCCACCCGCCATCCATCAGCATAGCTAGTATTCACCTATTACTGAATGCATCCAAGCAGCACTCGAAGAAGAACGGTGGGTTACACACCAGTAACCGTCCTTCTTTGAGATCAGCTGCTCAGATCCATTCACGTCCCTCCCCTCCATCCCCGCACATGGAGTTGACTCCTCCGAGGAACTGAGGAGGGGTCGGGAAGCAGCCATATATATAGCGGTGGGTGGCGCGAGGGGCGGGGGCCGCCTAGTCTCCTGACAGACTGGGACAAAAGTTTTCTGACCAATCTGGCGCTCCGGCACGGAGACACCTGTTACTGAATGCATCCAAGCACCCCATCTCGAAGAAGGACCATTATTGGTGAGTAACCCACCGTTGTTCCAAGTCTCTCTCTTTGTTTCCAAACCCCCATACCCCCCTGCTTCTTGCTGTGCTGCAGTGATTTCCTTACTTCCACCTGAGCCAGGGAGGGCAATTTACATTGCCTTTGTCGTGTAAATCTCTAGCCTCAGAGATGGAGTCCTGAAGATCTGAGCTATGTAACATGCTTCACCTCTGTACACATACATGATGTTGCAGGACTTGACACTAACAGTATGATAGAGCATTCGAAAGGGAAACTTGTGGCGTAATTGCCATAGAATTAGACAATCACAGTGCAAAAGTGAACAGAAGAATCATAGGTCATAGTCCAGGAGTGCATGGATGGGTATCCCATGATAGCATAAAAGCTGCCTTATTCTGTTACGTGAGACTAAAGAGTTGTCATTGCATAATATTGGTCTGAAAGTCCTTGTCTGTTATATGTATTTAAAACCTTATATTGCAAGTGGGCTGCGAAGAGAACTTGGTTCACTGTGATGGGACTTCAGAACATCAAAAAGCATCAGGTTGTAAATTTGCATATTCTGTGTTAACTGCAACTTGAAATTCCTGTAATCTAACATTTTACATCACTACTTTTTGTTTTTCTTTTTTTGCAGGGATATGGTAAAGCAGAGCATGCAGTGACTGTAGAAATACTGAAAAAGGTATACCAAGACTATGAAATCACTTGGTCAGATGACAAGAAATGAAAAACTACTCTGGAATCTGAAATACAAACCAGTTTACGCTCTTGTTACTGATATAGAATTAAAGTCTACATTGTGTTCAAACAAATCACTGTTAGGTGTATTTGAATAAAAAGATTTAGGGTGTATGTTCTTTATTGTTAGAATTAAATCATAGAATCAGAGGGGTGGAAGGGACCACATCCAGGCATCTAGTCCACCCCCCTGCCAAAAAAAGCAGGAGCACTTCCACTAAATTACTCCAGCTAGAGTTTTATCCAGCTGGGCCTTAAACATCTGCAAAGACAGAGGTTCCACCACCTCCCGAGGTAGCCTATTCCAATGCTTTATCACCCTCCTAGTAAGAAAGTTTTTCCTAATATCCAGCCTCAACCTCCCCAGCTGCAACTTGAAACCATTGCTCCTTGTTCTATCTTCTGTTACTACTGAGAGCAGCCAAGCTCTATCCTCCTTGGAGCATCCCTTCAGGTAGTTGAAGGTTGCTATCAAATCCCCCCTCAGTCTTCTCTGCTGCAGGCTAAATAAGCCCAGTTCCTTCAGTCTTTCTTCATAGGGCTTGTGCTCCAGCCCCTTGAACATTTTTCTTGCTCTCTGCTGGACCCTTTCTAATTTGTCCACATCATTTTTGTAGCAGGGAGCCCAAACCTGGACACAGTATTCTAGATGTGGCCTCACTAGTGCCAAACAGAGGGGAATGATCACATCCTGTGATCTGCTGACAGTGCTTCTTCTGATGCAGCCCAGTATGCCATTGGCCTTTTTGGCAGCAAGAGCACACTGCTGACTCATATCCAGCTTCCTATCCACTAGGATCCCCAGGTCCCTTTCTACAGTGCTGCTACTTTGCTGATTGCTCCCCAGCCGGTAGCAGTGCATGGGGTTTTTCCGTCCCAAGTGCAGGACTTTGCACTTGTTGTTGTTGAACCTCGTGAGATTTCTATTGGCCCACTGCTCCAATTTGTCAAGGTCTTCCTGAATCTTCTCCCTGCCCTCCAGCGTGTCTACTGTTCCCCCCAGCTTGGTGTCATCTGCAGACTTACTGAGTGTGCAATAAATCCCATCATCCAGATCACTAATAAAAATATTGAACAGAACTGGCCCCAGGACCGACCCCTGGGGCACACCACTCGTTGCTGGTTGCCAACTAGACACGGAGCCATTGATTCCTACACGCTGAAATCGTTGATGTAGCCAATTAGCTATCCACCTTACAGTCCACACATCTAGCCCATACTTCCTTAACTTGCTGATGAGAATGCTGTGAGAAAATGTATCAAAAGCCTTGCTAAAGTCGAGGTATATCACATCAACAGCTCTTAGACTCATAGACTCTAAGGGCAGAAGGGACCAATATGATCATCTAGTCTGACCTCCCACACACTGCAGGCCACAAAACCTTACCCACCCACTCCTACAATGACCCTCAAACCCATAACTGAACTATTAAAGTCCTCAAATCATGATTTAAAGACTTTAATACAGAGACTCAACCAGTGAGCCATGCCCAATGCTACAGAGGAAGGCAAAAAACCCCAGCGCCCAAGCCAATCTGCCCTGGGGGAAAATTCCTTCCCGACCCCAAATATGGCTATCAGTTAAACCCTGAGCATGAGGGCAAGTCCACAAGAGCCAGTCAAGAAGAACTCTGTAATAACTCAGAACCCACTCCATCTAATGCCTCTTACCAGGTCACATCATACCCATCACCAGTAGTAAAAGACAGACTATGGCCAAGCTACTCTGTCCATCATATCCTTCCCTCCATAAACTTATCAAGCTCGGTTTTGAAGGCACCTAAGGTTTTTGCCCCCACCACTTCCCTTGGTAGACTATTCCAGAACTTTACTCCTCTGATGGTTAGGAATCTGCATCTAATTTCAAGCCTAAATTTTCTGAAGGACAGTTTGTATCCATTTGTTCTTGTGTCCACATTGGTGCTGTATTCAAGTAATTCCTCTCCCTCCCTTGTATTGATCCCTCTAATGTATTTATAAAGAGCAATCATATCTCCTCTCAGCCTTCTTTTGCTCAGACTAAACAAACCAAGCTCTTTAAGTCTCTTGTAGGAAAGATTGTCCATTCCACGAATCATCCTTGTAGCCCTTCTTTGCATCTGTTCCAGTTTGACTTCATCTTTCTTAAACATGGGTGACCAGAACTGTACACAATACTCCAAGTGAGGTCGCACCAGCGCCTTGTATAACGGTACTAACACCTCCCTCTCTCTACTGGAAATACCCCTTCTGATGCACCCCAGGACTGCATTAGCTTTTTTCACTGCCATATCGCATTGGCTACTCATTGTCATTCTGTAATCAACCAGTATGCCCAGGTCCTTCTCCTCCCCCGTCACATTCAGCTGATGAATTCCCAACTTATAAGAAAAAATCCTGTTATTTGTCCCTAAGTGCATGACCTTGCACTTCCCATTGTTGAATGTCATCCTATTTCTAATGCTCCACTTTACAAGGTCATCCAAATCATTCTGTATGCTATCCCGATCCTCCTCCATATTGGCACTACCTCCCAGCTTGGTGTTGTCTGCAAACTTAATTAGCACATTCCCACTTTTTGTGCCAAGGTCAGTAACAAAAAGGTTGAATAAGGTGGGTCCCAGGACCGACCCTTGGGGAACTCCACTAGTAACCTCCTTCCAGCTAGACAGTTCACCTTTCACTATGACCCTCTGTAGTCTCCCCTGTAACCAGTTCTTTATCCATCTTTGTATTTTCATATTAATCCCCATCTCCCCCAATTTAACTAATTCCCTGTGTCAAAGAAAAACAGCTGAACCCAACTTGGGTGCAAAAACCAAACAGCTAATTCTTTATTGACACACTGCAGCAGGGAGAGCAGTTAGATGCTGGTCTCTACCCCTGAGATGCATTACAGAAACTTTTATAGCTTAACAGCAACATTAACATACATGCATACACATAGGCAAAAGTAATAAAATCTAACATTCTCTAATTGGTGCAAACTAATATTATTTCCTTAAAAGGAACCAAGGTCAAAGGGAAAAGAATCTCACATAACAACTTAACAGTGTCAGAGTTAATACCATCTAAGCAGGTTTGATAAGAGAATGTTTAGTATAAGTCAAGGATATCAGCAAAACTGTTGAAGAATAACCATGTCTGGAGCAGGCAGGCACAGAGAGACACTAACTAAAGTCCTGAAGGCCCGCAGTTTTTTCACATTATCTCTAATGGCATTTTGAGTGCATTCTTTTACAATTTTCCCCCTCAGGCCTACTGAGCCATCTGTGTCTTAACACTGTCAGGCCTCAGCTACAGAATTCTTCCACACTGTGGAACTGTATCAAATGCCTTGCTGAAAACTAAGTAAATTAGGGCCACCGCATTCCCATTATCCAAAAAAATGTTATCTTCTCAAAAAAGAGATCAGGTTGGTCAGGCATGATCTACATTTTGTAAAGCTGTCTTGTATTTTATCCCACTTACCATTTTCCTCAATATCCTTAAGTACTTTCTCCTTCAAAATTTTCTCCAAAACCTTGCATACTGCTGAAGTCAAACTGACAGGCCTGTAGTTACCTGGATCACTTTTACTCCCTTTCTTGAAAATAGGGACTACACATCCACAAATCCAGTCATCTCATCATAGAAGGCGATGCGGTTGGTCAGGCATGATTTACCCTTGGTGAATCCATGCTGACTGTTCCTGATCACTCTATTTTCCTCCAAGTGTTTCAGGATGGATTCTTGCAGAACCTGCTCCATGATTTTTCCAGGGATGGAGGTGAGGCTGACAGGTATGTAATTCCCTGGATCTTCCTTTTTGCCTTGCTTGAAGATAAGCACTATATTTGCTTTTTTTCCCAATCCTCTGGCACCTCTCCTGTTCACCACGAGTTTTCAAAGATAATGGCCAGCGGTACTGCTACCTCATCGGCCAACTCCCTCAGCACCCTCAGATACAGGTTGTCCGGCCCCATGGACTTGTGGACATCCAGCTTCTTTAGGTAGTCCCTGACCTGACCTTCTGTCACCAAGGGCCTCTTTTCTTTCCAATCTGCCATGCCCAGTGTAGTGGGCTGGGAGCTGGCCCGCCCTGTGAAAACTGAAGTAAAGAAAGCATTGAGCACTTCAGCCTTTTCCTCATCCTTCATCACAAGGATACCTGCGCTATTCCATAAGGCCCCTACGCCAGCCCTGATCCTCTTTGTGTTATTGACATACTTGTAGAACCCCTTCCTGTTATCCTTCACATCCCTTGCTAGCTGCAACTCCAATTGTCCTTTGGCCTTTCTGATTTTCTCTCTGCAGTCCCTAGCAATATCTTTATATGTCTCCTTAGTCATCTGTCCAAGCTTCCACTTCCTATAAGCTTCCTTTTTATGCTTTAGCTCAGTGCAGAGTTCTCCCTTAAGCGACGCTGGGTTCCTTCCACATTTGCTGTTCTTCCTGCTCATTGGAATGGTATCTTCCTGTGCCCTTAGCAGGGTTTCTTTAAAATGCAGCCAGCTCTCGTGGACACCTTTCCCCTTCAGATCAGCCTCCCAAGGGATCCTGCCCAGCAGTTCCCTGAGGGAGCCAAAATCTTCTTTTCTGAAGTCTAGGGTCTGTGTTTTGCTTTTTTCCTTTTTTCCATTAATCAGTATCTTGAACTCTATCATCTCATGGTCACTGCTGCCCAGGTTGCCATTAACTTCTATGTCCCCAATCAATTCTTGTCTGTTTGCGAGCAGCAGGTCAAGAGGAGCAAAGCCCCTCGTTGGTTCCTTCAGCATTTGTACCAGGAAGTTGTCCTCAACACTCTCCAAAAACTTCCTGGATTGCCTGTGCACTGCTCTATTGGCCTCCCAGCAGATGTCAGGGTAGTTGAAGTCCCCCATGAGAACCAGCACCTGTGAACTGGAAACTTCTGCCTGTTGTCCATAGAATGCCTCATCCACCTCCTCCTTCTGGTCTGGAGGTCTATAGCAGACACCCACCACACCATCCCCCTTGTTGCTCTCTCCTCTAAGCTTAACTCACAGATTTTCAGCTGGCTCGGTTCCACTTCCATAATGGAGCTCTGAGCAGTCATAGAGCTCTTTTACATATAGTGCTACTCTTCCCTCTCTTCTTCTCTGCCTGTCATTCCTGAACAACTTATACCCCATTCATGGCAGAGCTCCAGTCATGCAAGCTGTCCCACCATGTCTCTGTTATTCCAATTATATCATAGTTCCTTGTCTGCGCCAATACTACCAATTCTTCCGGCTTGTTTCCCAGGCTCCTCGAATTTGTGTACAGGCACCTAAGATCCCAGGCTGATTGCCCTACTTTCCCAAGTCAATTTTCAGTTCTATTACATCTACCTCCTTGTATTTTCTCCTGGGATTGTTCTCCTGCAGCTGCCTCAGGTATTAAAGCTTCATTAGAACATGTAACATAATTATTCGATTTCCCCCCCATGCTACAACTACCTTCTCTTTTATCCCTGGTGTTACAGTCCTCATTCCCCCCCAAGTTCCACCCCTTTCCCCAGGTCTCCCACATTGTCACTTACCTATGGGCTTTGGTCTCCTTGCCCCTTCAAACCTAGTTTAAAGCCCTCCTCACTAGGTCAACCAGTCGATGTCCGAATACGCTCTTCCCCTTCCTTGACAGATGGAGTCCATCTCTGCCTAGCAGTCCTTCCTCCTGGAACAGCATTCCATGGTCAAGGAAGCCAAAGCCCTCTTGGCAACACCATCTTCGCAGCCAGGCGTTCACCTCTAGCATGCGTCTGTCTCTACGCAGGCCCCTACCCTTGACCGGAAGGATCAAGGAGACCACCACCTGTGCTCCAGACTCCTTCACCCATGCTCCCCAAGCCCTGTAGTCACCTTTGATCTGCCAAGGATCACCTCTTGCAGTATCATTGGTTCCCGCATGGATGAGAAGCATGGGGTAGTAGTCAGAGGGGCAGATGATTCTTGATAATCCCTCCATAATGTCTCAGATGTGGGCACCTGGCAGGCAGCATACCTCTCGTGAGGCCTTGTCAGGGTGACAGATGGGTGCCTCCGTCCCCCTCAGATGTGACGCCCCAACCACCACAACCCTATGTTTTCTCCTAGCTGCAGTGGCTGTGTTCCTTCCAGCCTTGGGGGTGCATGGCATTTCCTGTTCCACCTCATCCATCTTCTCTAGTGCTGCATAATGGTTCTTCACCACACAAGGAGAGTGGGATGGGAGCAGGCGTGGAGCACTGTCTGCTGCCAGAGGTAACCAGCTGCCAGTGTCCTCCCTCTGCCATAGGCATCGCATCCTTCTCCAGTGGTGTGGCAGTAGTCTCTGGCACCTGGAGAGTGTCCTCCTCTTTGCATCTCTCCTCATGGATGTTATTGAGGAATTTCTCCAGGACATGGATACTCCTTAGCCTAGACACCTCCTCCTGTAACTCTCCTACCTGCCTCCTGAGAGATTCCACCAGAAGACACCTGTCACATTGATTCATCTCCCCAGCCTGTTGGAGACAGGGAACTGCAGGCTGCAGTCTCTGCAAGTAGACACCAGGATCTGGGTAGAGATATCCATGCTCAGGATGCCTGTCTGGCTACAGGCACAGGTGGAGGAGACAGAAGGGGCACTGGCACAAGCAGTGAGGCTCCTCTTCACCATTATGTCCTCACCAAACTCCTCCCCAACTCCCTCTCAAACTCCCCTGTTTGCAGTCCCCCAGGTTGCAAGCTCTCTCTGATCGCTCAGCCACTGGCTTTTAAGGCCTTCTCTGCCTAAGTCAGCCCTTGCTCCTTGTTAAACACACAGGGGAAGGGTGATCATAAGGCTGATGGAAGCTGGTGAGCAAATGTGAGCAGGGAACAATGACCCAAACAGCCCCCAATCACACAGACACCCCCTCACAGTCCCAATTCCCACAGTAGCTAACAACTAACAGAAATCACCTGTAGGGAAAGACACAAACACACAATAATTCACTCACCCAAGCTTCGCTCTCGCCCTTGCTTCTTCAACTAAGAGGATTGCCTTTGCCTGCTTCTCAGGACTTCACCAACTCCTTCCCTCTCAAACTCCGCTGTTAGCAGTCCCCCTGTTCGCAATCCTCTGGGGGAAAATAGAAAGGACCATAAATTCAGATGAGTCAGGTTTAATCAGGCAGGCAGAGAAAGAAAAATGTGAGGCACTGTACCAGATTCAGATGACACTAGTGGAGATTTTGGAACAAACTGAAAAATTAAAACAGTTCTAAGTCAGCAGGACCAAGTGTTATTTGAGGTCCTTCAGAACTCTTGAGTGACTATGAAATTGCAGAACTATTATCTCTTGCTTAAATCAGCATCTGTGGCAGATGACTGAGGGTAGCTTATATAATACTGATTTTTGAGAAAACCTCCAGTGGTGATTCTGGCAGTAAGAGGCCTGCAAGACTATCTTCAGTACCAGGCAAGCTGGTTGAAACTAGAATAAAGAACAGAATTTTCTGACAGAGTAGGATGTGATATTGAGGAAGAATCACCATGGTGTTTGTAAGGAGCAATCATGTCTCCCCCCACCTATTAGAAATCTTTGAGAGGGTCAACAAGTTTGTGGCTAAGAGTGATCAAATGGAAATATTTAGTTGAATTTTCAGAAAGCCTTTGACAAGGTTCCTCACTGAAGACTTTTAAACAAAGTAGGCAGTCGTAGGCTAAGGAAGGTCTTCTCATGGATTAGCCACTAGTTAACAGATAGGAGACTAAGGGTAAGACTAAATGTTCAGTTTTTACAATGGAGAAATAAATAGTAGAATCCACCAATGAACTGCTGGGACCTGTGCTATTCAACATTTCGTAAATGATATGGAAAGAGCAATCAGTGCTGTCAAAATTTAAGGACAATGCAAAATTACTCAAGATAATTCTTGACTGCAAAGAATTACAAAGGAATCTCATAAAAATGAGTAACTGGGTAACAAAATGGTGAATGAAATTCCAAGTTGATTAATGCACATTGGAAAAAATAAACCCAATGGGAATATCTAATATAATGGGGTTTAAACTTCTACTCAAGAGATCCTGTTGTCATCATGAATAGGTGTCTGACAACAGCTGCTCAATGTTTTGTGGCTCACAAAGGCTGTGTCCACACCAGGGTTCTATTTCGAAACAACAGCCGTTGTTTCAAAATAAAGCCTGGCATGTCCAAACAACATTTCATTATTTCAAAACAATGGGACCCTGTCGTTTCAAAATAACGGCCATCGTTTTGAAACTGTTAAACTTCGCATGCAATTGAAATAGCTGTTATTTTGAAAGGGTTGTTTCGAAACAACGGCTTTCGGACATGTTGCTTCGAAATAACGGCTATTTTGAGTCCAGCACGAGTTGATCTTTTTCCTCCCAGGGTGCTCAGGGGCCAGGAAGTGCCCTGCCAGCCTGGTCCGTCGTGGTTCCTCCACAAAGCACACACAATGGCAGAGGCTCGAGGCGCTGGGGCACAGGGGCAACGCCGGGCACCCATCTGGAGCCAGGAGGAGACCCTGTCCCTCCTGCACATCTGGGGCAGGGAGGACGTCAGGCCCCGGTTCCGGGCACGTCATTGCAGTGTAGACATGTACCGGGACATCACCGAGGCCCTGTCAGCAGACGTCTATGAGTGCACCACAGAACAGATGCATTCAAAAGTAAAAAGCCTCTGCCAGGAGTATGCCCGGCTGAGGGAGGCCAGGCAGTTCCAGGGGGCAGCAGCTGCCCCCAGCTGCCCCTTCTACAATGAGCTGGACGCCTTCTTGGGCCAGGATCCCAGCGGCCTGCCTTCTCGGCCAGTGGACTCCAGTGAGCCCTGCACCCTGGCCACATCACTGGAAGGGGCCCCCTCAGATCCCGAGGCAGCGCTGGACGTGGGCGAAACCAGCCGACCCAGCAGCACACTGCCTGCCAGCCTGGAGCTGATCCCTGCAGGGGAGGAGCGCACCAGCAGCCCCGAGGAGGAGCCAGATGAGGAGGAAGCTGCTGTGAAGGGGAAGTCCAGCCGGACATCAGGCATGCCAGTCGGTGAGTGTTTCCCCCTCCCCCGGCAGGGAGGCCCAGGAATGCAAGGCATGGGTCCTCAGGGGAGCACGGCCCTGAGAAGGTGGGGCTTGGGCCCAGGGGAGTGCACAGGCTCTCCCATGGATGCAGGTGGCAGGGAGGCATGTGGAGATAGGGTCCCGGGTCCAAGCAGGATAGGAGTTCCTCAACACAGGGGTGGTAATAGGCAGACGTGGCAGCATGCAGGGCAGAGAGCCTGCAGCCAGCACTGCTGTCACATGGCCTCAGGAGACTTCCCAGGCCACATGCTGCCAAGTACAGCTCACTACTGTGGGCCACGTGCCCCCTGAGTGCAGTGTACGCAGCACACAGCTTGGGAATCCTGCTGGCAGTCCAGGCAGAGGTGTTCGCAGCTCACAAGCTGCACTCACCAAGGCCAGTAGGTTGACAGTAACTGTTCTCCCTTCTGCCCTGCAGCTCGTCCGCCCACCCACCAGCCTTCTGCTGTGAGCTTGCCAACCACTGCAAGGTGCAGGAGGAGAGCCTACCCGACCCGAGATGAGATCCTTGCCAGCCTGCTCCACCTTGGGCAGTGAGTGAAAGACTCATCCCAGGCTTGGCGCATGAAGCAGGGGTGACTCCAGGACACCACTCTCCAGCAGCTCCAGCATGCTGCAGGTGCTGACAACCGCGTTGTGGCTGCCCTGGAGCACCAGGCGATGGCCCTGGAGCACCAGGCGATGGCCCTAGACAGCCTGAACCTTACTGTCCACTGCATCACCACCTATCTTGCCCCCCAGGACTCCAAAGGACCTGCCGCTCGGGACCTCACTGTCCCTCGCCACCAGTGCCCCCAGACCCGGGGTGGCCGCGGGGAAGAGCGTGGGGCAGCAGGCCCTGGCCCAGGGGTGGCTCCCTCCTAATATGCATCCCCAGCTGTCCCCAAAGCCCCACCCCACATTCCCTCTCCCAGTTCAGTCCCCCCCCAGTTCTGCCCCCACACCACATCCCCTCTCCCAGTTCAGTCCCCCCAGTTCTGCCTCCACTCGACCCATGCTGCCTCCCAAGCTCCGCCTTCCCTGACCCCTTTCTTTGTGTAAATAAAACAAGTTCACCCACGTTAACAGTTGTACTTGAGTGTTTTGTTGGGTTGGGTTCAGGGTGTGGGTGGGTTGCGTGGAGGCTGGCTGTGACAGAACGGGGGGAGCAGGCAGTGTGGTAGGACTCTCACGGGGATGTGGGTGGCAATGAATATCCCCCCCGCAGTTTGGAAAGCCCAGGTGGTGAAACCGGCGATGGTGTCCTGCAGCACTCCCTGGGTGAGGAGGTGGGGCAGCAGGACCGTGTTGATGGTGTGGGCAAACTGCAGCAGCATTTCCCCAATGGTAGACCTCCCGATGCTGGAGAGATGGGCAATGGACCTGTGGGACTCAGGCGTGGCCATCTGCCAGAGAGTGATGGCCACACTCTTCTCCATGGGGATGGCTGCCCTCATCACCATGTCCCTTCTGCTCAGGACTTGGGATGAGCTCAGCAATGAGGTTGGTGAAGGTCTCTCTGCTCACCTGGAGGTTTCTCCTCCGCTGCTCGTTGCTCCAGGTTTGCCGAACAACCCACTCCCACCAGTCTGTGCTGGTGTCTTGTGCCCTGATGCACTGTGGCACAGAAGGGGAACAGGGAGCTATTGCTGCTGTGAGTAGAGCCCTGTGCGGATACAAATAAGTGGATCCATATCTGACCTGCATCCACAAGAAATGGTCCGTGCATATCCGTGTTGTATCTGTGGATGCAGATATAATGCGGATATCTGCGGATATCCGCATATTTGCACGGCTCTAGCTCTGTGCAGATAAAAATATGTGTATCCGCATCCAATCTGCATCCGCAAGAAATGGTCCACGGATATCCGTGTTGTATCTGCAGATGCGGATATAAGGCAGATGTCTGCGGATATCCACGGATTTGCAGGGCTTTAGCTGTGGGGGCCACTGAAATGAAGGTCCAGGACTCAGCTCTAGGCTCATTGGGCTCAGGGAAGAGTATCTCACAGCAGGGCAGCACCCTGCAGGCTAGCAGTGGGTTTACCAAGTGCTCGAGGATGGTATGGGGGCTGCAGAGCATTCCTAGCTATCTCTTATAGTGTAGCAGTTAGCACATCTGCTTTATGTGTAGAAGATCCTGAGTTCAAACCCGAAGGGGTTGGAATAGATGATCTCATGAGGTCCCTTCCACCCCTATGATTCTAATCTATTCTATTCTCTCTCACAAACACTTGGGAGTCACAATGGATAGGGAGGGGAGGTCAGTGCCTGCTTTTATGCGAATGGCTGGCAAAATGGCTGCCAACATGGCCACACCTCCCATGCTGCCCCTCTCCTAAAGCGAAATAGCATGTCTGCACACAGGGCATGCTATTTTGTTTTGAGGGCTTCCCTTATTTGGAATTAACATTTTCTTATTTCAATTTAAATTATTTTGAAATAACGATTTTATTTTGAAATAACTCATTTCAAAATAACTTATTTTGAAATAACATTTAACGTGTGAACACAGCCAAAATGAACAAAGTCAGGAAGGGGATCGATATAATGCCACTATAGATCCTGGTTACAACCATACCTTGAAAACTACATGCATTTCTGTTTGACCCATCTCAGCAAAAGATGCTAGAATTAAAGGAGGAAAACAGAAGTGAATAGAGGTATGAAACAGCTTCTTTACAAGGAAAGATTAAAAAGACTGGGAGTATTTGGCTTACAGGAGAGACATCTGAAGTGACAGAGGTCTGTAAAATCATAAATGTGGAGAAAGTGAATAGGGAAACCTTTCCTACACATAACACAAGAAACCAGGATCACCCAGTGAAACTAATAGGTAGCAACCAAACAAAACAAATTAACTGCTTCACACAGCACACCATCAACCTGTGGAACTTACTGCCATGAGATGTCATGAAGGCCAGAAATATAACAGGGTTAAAGAGGGAATTAGATAAATTTGTGGAGGACAGGTTGTTAGCCAAGATGATCGTGGACTCAACCACATGCTCCAGGTGTCCCTAAACTTCTAGCTGCCAGAAGGTGAAACTGGTCTCTAGCATGAATCACTGACAATTGCCCCATTTGGTACAGTCCTGCTGAAGTCTCTAACACTAGCTACTGTCAGAGTCAGAATACTGTGCTAGCTGGTCTGTTGGTCTAACAGAAATGACCATTTTTTATAAATACTGACTAGTTTGATTCTGCTTCAGTATAAAATAGCCCATATTGAATTGTGATAATTTCCATCTGCCAAGATTTCAATGGCCAAGAGAAAGCATTATAATTTGTACATTTGTGGGAGAAAGGTGTTTCAGTTAGCTACAACTAATGAACCTAAGCATCTCTGGAACTTCTCAAAATGCTTTCTTTTGAGCCAAACTGCCTCTCCCATCTACTGCTCTCTTTCGTGTTCTCCAGTTCTAAATCAAACATTCCACTTCCTGAGATCCCTGCCAGTCTGACTTCAAACCCCTTTGCTCTATTGAAGCAGCTCTTACCAAACTTTATAATAAACTCTGCCTGGCTGAAACACAATATATAAATTCACTCATCTTTCACCTTCTTCCTATTTTTTTAAACGTTGTCAATGACACCCTCCTTAGAATTTTGCCTTCCCTTCCCTTTCCTTCATAACTTTTGTCATCTTAATTCTCTAATCATTCCTTCAGTGTACTTTCTTGGTTGGTGGTGATCCCACAGTGCTGAGTACCAGGTCCCATTCTTTTTCCTTTGTGCTATACCTCAGGATAATATAGCTGGTTGCATAGCTTGAACTGCCACCAACACCATACTCATATATGTACCTCTTCACTTCTGACCAGTCTCTATTCCTCCAGGCCTGCTCTTCAGCCTATCAGACATCATTTCCTTTGATATCTTTCCATCAGCTTAAACTTAACATGCTAAAACCTGTTGTCTTCACTTTTTCTTCCAAAATTCTGCTCCTCTCATTCAGCATCGCTGCTGACAATTGTCCTTATCAGCTGGTAGACTTTGGCTTCTCTGTCTACTCCAGAAACATCCAAGGCTGCATCCAAATCTTTCATTTGCTCAGCAGCATACTGAAGATGCAATCCTTCCTTTCTCTTCCAGCTAAAAATCTTGGCCACTTCTGTGGTTATCACATCTTGATCTTGGAGCTTTTGTGACACTTGCATCTCAACTCTCCGTGCCATACAGCCTATGACCCATAAAATTTTCTCTCAACCATTTGGATAACCATGTTGCCATCCTCTTCAAATTCCCACTTGCATCTGAAGTTTTCTTTTACTGATTCTTTCCCTGATTTCCTCCCATGGGATCCTTAATTCCCTGCTAACCAACATACCCCATAATCTTCTCAGTATCTTTCCTCCATGCCACTCCTCACCACAGAATGCCATATTATCTGTCAATATAATTCCTTGGTTCTTAGAAATCTCCCTGAAGACTACATGTGTGTTTCCTACAAGTAGTAAATCAATGATGTATGCATAAAGAAATCCTAATTATTTCTTCTACTGGGATTTACAATGCATCTTTCATCCTTGTTTTGATGTATTCAAGTGGTAAGTTTCCTCCCTGATTCATTTACTGTCTAATACCTGTTTGGCAGCCTATGTAAAATGCATGTGTAACCTCAGACCTGTTTCTACTATTCAGAAGAGTACACATCACAAAAACTACATGGGTGCCACTGTTGGTAGGGAGGCCATGATGTCAATTAATCATTGGTAATCAGAATCCCACATCTTAATTCTAGACAGCACAAAGCTAACTCTTGTGAATTAACTAATAATAATTGATGTCATGATAATGCAGATCCCAGGTTCTATTTCTCTACAAGGATTATGACTTCAGAACACATTTCCATGTAGCATGTCTGGTAGCCAAGAATGGGGTAAGAGATTTATAAGTTTCTAAACAAAATTTCTCTTGCATTTTCCCTTTGTTTTTGCTTTAAACTTCTCAGTAGAAACAGGTAACTCTTAAGTGCTTCTATTATACTGCCTCACTTGTCTGTGTGAACAAACTTGGACAGATTGATGGTCTCTGTTCCTGGAATCAGCAAATGCTCTCTTCAAAGGCAAATTGTCAGATAAGGCAAACACTTTAACAAAAACAAACTCACTTTAAAACTCAGTTTCCTGAGAGAATTGGAATAGGATTTTTATGTTTCCTTGCAGTACTGATTTACTGGAAAGAAAAGTGTGACCGGATTTCTGATCATACAAGTCAGATTTCCAAAACGTGAGGGTGGGGTTGAGATGACTTCTGGGAATGGCTAGATGAGCTAGAGATGTTGGTCTGCAATCTTCAGTGTAATGTGTCATGTGTGAAATTGTACATGGCTTAGTGGTGCATCATGTCCCCATAAGAAAGGGATTCTTGGAAGGGAAGAAACCCCTGGCTTCTATCTTCCAATCTGGTTGTGGGGCCAGGGGGAGGGGGGTTGATGTGCGCATAGGGAACACTGATCACTTGCGTCCCTCACTTACCAAGGAAAAGCCTGTGCATTGCAGATTTTGAAAAGATAATGTATAGCTGGTCTGTAGGATTGGAAAGATTTCCCCGTTGGGGAAGGCAGAGTTGCACTCCTCGTCTAAGGGTACCCTTACACAGCAACAGTTGCACATGGATTAGCGTCCCCATATTAGCTCGAATACAGCTTGGGCCTGCAGTGCTAAAACCAGAAAGGCCAAAGGGCAGTTGGAGTTGCAGCTAGCAAATGATGTGAAGGATAACAGGAAGGTGTTCTTCAAGTATATCAGTAAGAAGTGGCTCAGGGATGGTGTAGCTCCTTTACTGAATGAGAAAGGTATCCTCATGGGGGATGATGATGTGGAAAAGGCTGAAGCACTCAATGTATTTTTTACCTCAGCCTTCACAGGCAGGGTCAGCTCCCAGACTACTACACTGGGTAACAGAATGGAGAGAAGGAGACCAGCCCTCAGTGATGAAAGATCACTTAGGAACTACTTAGTGAAGTTGGATGTGCACAAGGCTATGGGGCCAGATAAACTGCATCTGAGGGTGCTGAGAGAGTTGGCCTATGTGATTGCAGAGCCACTAGCCGTTATCTTCGAAAACTCGAGGCGAAAGGGGGAGGTCCCAGACAATTTGGAAAAGACAAAAATAGTGCCTATCTTTAAGAAAGGGAAAAAGGAGGACCTGGGAAACTACATACCAATAAACCTCACCTCAATCCCTGGAAAAATCATGGAGCAGGTCCTCAAAGAATCCATTGTGAAACACTTGGAGGAAAATAGAGTGATCACGAACAGTCAGCATGGATTCGCCAAGGGCAAATCATGCCTGACCAACCTGATTGCCTTCTATGATGAGATAACTGAATGTGTGGATGCAAGAATAGCCATTGATGTGATCTATCTCAACTTTAGCAAAGCTTTTCATACAGTTTCCCACAGCACTTTTGTCAGAAAGTTAGGGAGTCTGGTTGGATGAACAGATTGTAAGGTGTGTGGCTAGGTACTGGCCCGCTTCTGCCCCGCACCGTCCATCCTCCCTGGCATCTCAGGCCTGGGGATAAATCCGCCAACTGGTTAGGCCCCCTACCCAGGCAGGTGTTGCAGGCTCATGGTCCCTCTGGCTGAGGCCCCTCTAGGCAAGGCTTCTAGTGCTCCCCTTCCCCTTGTAGAAAGGGGAGGAGAAAGGGATGTGCCCTGCTTTGGCAACTGCTGAGAAGGGGGTTTTCTTTCCCTTCCCTGTGCTGCCACTCTAGCCTCTTGGCTTCCTAGAGCTCAGGCAAGCTTCCTCGTACTCCTATCCTTCCCCTTGTTTGCTAGAGGAAGGGTGGCTTTTACAGGGCCTGGGCAGTGCTTAATTGGGCCCAGGCATCCCTAATTGTCCTGCAGCTGTTTCTTCTTTCCCTGCTGGGAACAGGGCTTTCAGCATTCTGGGGCTGACAAACCTACCTTCAACACCATTCTCCTGGAGAAGAGGAGGAAGAGGGACTACTGCTGCTGCTGCTTGTTGGGCTCCTGGACCCTGCTTCACCTCCACCTTCTCCTGCTCCTGGCTTGCCTGCCCCGGCTCCAGCTTCTCCTGCCCCTGTTCCTGCCACCTCCACATCGCTGCTGCTGCTGGCTGGCCTCCTCCCACCCACTCCCCTCCTCTGTGGGGAGTGGGGGGAGTGACAGAAGACTCCACAACACCATCATCTGGGAAGACCACCTTGCCAGCCAGCCAGTCCCTGCTGCTCCTGCGTTTCCTGGGACCATCTGGAGCCTGCTGCCTCTACAACAGCATAACCACCACCACTACTGAGGGGAGGCCTCTACAGACAGAGACATTGCTGTTTGCAGCTGGGGGTGAGCCACTAAGGACTGTGACTTTTGCTACCACCACCCCCAGCTGCCACTTCCCTGGCCTCCCCTCCCTTCCAGAGGGCAGCAGGCTCCCCAGCCATCAGGGACTTTGTGGGACTGTTTGAGCAGCAGGGACCTGAATACCTGCTCCAGTAGCAGTAGCTCCCCGTCCCCATTGCCCAGCCCCTGGTTCCCCACCCAGCAGTGGCTGGAGGGCCTCCCACCCTCTGTTCTGCCCTCCAGCCGGTTCAGTGTCCCCCTACTCCCACCAGACCCCACTCCCCAGGTTAGGAGTCCCCCCCAGCCCCGCAGTTTGTTTAGTTCCCCTGCCCCACCCCAACCCCAAAGCTTGTTTGTTTGGTTTACTCACCCTCCCCTGCCCCACCCTTCAGCCTCACTGTTTGCCTCCTCTGCCTCTCCCTGCCCCGCCCGCGGTTCCCTCAGCCCCACCCCAGCCAGGAGCTCAAATCTATGCTCCTCCCTATCTGACTGTTTTGTTTAGTTTCCCCCTGGTTCACTGCACCCCCCTCAACAACTGACTTCCCCTCCCCTAAGTGCAGCCGGAGGAGCCGGCTCCCCCACCCCATTCGAGCCCCTGTTCCCTTCCCAGGCGCCCTCCTCCCCAGCCTCCAGCCTAGCGGGGAGGAGTGGTCTGCCAGTCCCTCCCTCACCCCGTACCACGGTCCCCTGCCCTCCCATTGCTCATCTCCTCTCCCCTGTCCCTGTTCCTGTCCACGCCCTCCTCCCCTGCTTGCAAACTCAGTGGGGAGGAGCGGTCTTCCCCTCCCCTAGCCTTTGTCCCGAGTCACCCGCCCCGGCCTTTCCCACCCCCACTACTGGTCTCCTTCCCAGACCCCTCCCACCCGAGGGGAGATGGATACCTCCTCAGCCCCCTCTGCCCCTCTCCCTCCACCTGCTCCCCCGTTCACCTCTGCGGCTATCCCTTCGACCGCCTCCGCTGCTCCTGTCACCATCGGTGCCCCCAACCTAGGGGCGCCAGTGGCAGCGGCGGGCACAGGAGCGGCCTCCAACTCTGCTGCTGCCCCGACCACCTCAGCTGGCTGCAAAAGCCAGCAGAAGGGGGCAAGCAAGGGCCATGCCGTCACCGCAGCTGCGTCATCGGCCATGGCCCCCTCGTCCCCTGCCGTTCCCTCCACCAGCTCTGGGGGTGTTCCTGCCCCCAGGGCGTACACCCAGGTGGCTGCCATCCCTCCACCCACCGCCGCACCACCTGTCCGAGCCGCCTCCTTGCCTACCACCTCTGGCGGCCGGGGCCCCTTCTCCACCTTAATCAGGAGGCACGGGGTCCGTTGCCTCCTGGTGGCCGCCTCTCCACATGTGGAGACCTACGTGCGGGCGATGGCGAGGGTGGTGGGGCCCTCGGCGATCATGGCGGCCTCCAAAATGTATGGTAAGGTCATGTTCTTCCTGTCCACGGAGGCCGCCGCGCAGGAGGCGGTGGTGAAGGGCCTGGCGGTGGGGGGTGTCTACGTCCCTATAGAGCCCCTGGAGGACCTGGGCGTACGGGTGTTCCTCACCTCTGTCCCGCCCTTCCTCCCCAACTCTGCCTTGCTTCCCCTTCTCTCCACCCTGGGGAAGCCGATTTCTACGATCAGCCCTCTCCCATTGGGCTGTAAGGACCCCACCCTCCGTCACGTCCTGTCCTTCCGCCGGCAAGTGCAAATCCAACTGCCGCCAGCGGGGGCGCGTGACGGAGTGGCTCTGGAGAGGTCCTTCCTAGTGCCCCACCAAGGGACACTGTATGGGATTCATTACGCCTCGGGAGAAGCCCGGTGCTTCCTGTGTAGGGCCACGGGGCACGTCCAGAGGGACTGCCCCCTGGCCCACACTGGAGAGGGAGCAACCGGGCTCCCCGAGGCAGCAACAGGCGCCGGCCGCAACATCGCCGGTGACCCTGAGTCTCCAGCCACCGGAGCAGTCCCTCCTCCTCCTCCTCCTGGCCCCCCGCCACCTGGGCCCTTGGAGGAGAGGGGGGAAGAGGTGGCCGGACCCCAGCAGGGAGAGGGCTCACCCCAGGGGGAGGGTTCCCATCCCCCTGCTGTCCCGCCCTCCTCCCTTCCCCCCATGGCATCCTCGCCCTTGCCGCCTGCTTCTGCCCCCTCCGCTGGCCAGCCCTCCACCACCACCTTGGAGGGCTGGGTTCTCGTCGTGGGGTAAGGTGGCAAACGCCGGAAGGTCCAGGCCCTCCCGAGTGGGGGGGAGGCCCCCCAACAGCCATCAAGGGGGGCCAGTAACAACAATGGACCTATGGAAACCGATGGGCCTTCCGGTGTGACCCCCGACGAAGGCGGACAGGAGGCCCCAGCTGAGGCCATGGAAGCAGCAGCGCAGGGGGGCAGTGCTGCCCCCCTGCTGGAGGCCCTCCCAGATCCCTCCCCCGGGGAGGCCGCAGAGGGAGCCGCTCGCCCTACCGCTGAGCCACCTGCACCACCTCTGCCCGCCACTGGCACCGAGGTGACGCCCCCCCCCCCGGTACCCGCTGTGGCGGCGCCTATCGTGGCGGGGAGCGGGCTCGGCTCCATCTACACGGAGATCGAGGCCCTGGATCTGACCCCGGTTGTCTCGGGGGAGGACGATCCCCCGCCAGTGGGCCTCGATCTGGGTGGTGATTTCCTTCTGCCGCCCCCTCCCTTCCCCCAAACCCATCCACCGCCTGCTATCCCCACCCTTACCCCAGGGACACCCCCGGAATGCTCCACCTGCCCGGCGGCGCTCGGGGTCCTGTTTCCGCTTGTGGACACCGAGCAGCCGGGCCCTAGGGGACTGTCCCTGGTTGAACAGCTGCCCCCTCTCCCCCCTAATAGTCCCGACCACTGTCCCCCCCCAGTCCGGCGCTGAGGCGATGGACACCGCCCCCCACCTGCAAAATGTGCCCAGCGTTGGCGGGGATCCCTTACCCGACCCATCATCTCCTGTTCCCGTGCCCGGTCGAAGGGAGCCGCACCCCAGTGATCAGACCACCAGGGACCCCATCCCCATTCCCGGCCCCACCCTTGACTCTGTTCCCGCCCCTCTCGTTACCCCGGTCCCTAACGTTGTCCTCACTGCCCCACCCACTCGCACCCCAAACTCTGCCCTAGACCCCTCCCCTGTTGCTGCCCCCCCCGGGGTCATGTCACCTCTCCTTTCTACCGATGACTCCCGGGGGGTGGCATTCGGGCCCCCACCCTGACCAGGGCCGCAGTTCTCCCTCCGCTGCCCCTTCCCCTTGTGCCGGGGCTCGGATTGGACACCGCGGCGCCTCTGCCATTGGCGCCGCGACGGGGGTCTGTGCCCTCTCTGTCCATCCCGGCTGGTCGCAGGGCCGACACGGGGACCCAGCTGGAGGACGGCCGGGACCCCTTCACCCCGGATCCCCTGGCACTGCGGGACGAGCTCCGTGCCTTCCTGGCTGACACTCGTGGGGCCAGGAACCGGGTGGAGCTCGCCCTGCAGCGTTGGGGAAATTTCCACCTCGTCCTCCAGGGCATGAGGGCCCTACTGAAAGAGGGAAAGGGGACCGGGAAGCAGGACAACGCAGCCTACCAGAGGGCTCGCAGCTTCCGTGACTCCCTGATGGACTTTGGGGTAGGTCACGGACTGTTGCGTGGCCCGACGGAGGCTTGTGTTGCTCCTGGCGCCCCTGTGGATCCCCCCCAGCCCTCCTCATGCCCCAATTACTCTCGCCACCTTGAACGCCAGGGGCTGTAGGATGGGTCTCCGCAGGACCCAAGTGCTCTCCTTCCTTCGGGAGGGGGGCTACTCTGTGGTGTTCCTGCAGGAGACCCATACGGATCCAGCTGTCGAGGCCAGCTGGCGGCTGGAATGGGGGAATGGGGTGTTTTTCAGTCACCTTTCCACCCGCTCTGGTGGTGTGGCCACCTTGTTCTCCCCCGACCTACAGCCCGAGGTGCTGCGGGTTGCCGAGGTCGTGCTGGGCCGCCTGCTGCACCTCTGGGTCTGCATGGAGGGGCTGGCGTTGAACCTGATCAACGTCTACGCCCCGACATCGCACCCGGAGCGGGCGCCCTTCTTTCGGCAGGCGGCCGCCTTCCTCAGCACCTTAGATCCGCAGGAGTGCCTGGTCCTGGGTGGGGATTTTAACATCACCCTTGAGGACCAGGACCGCTCGGGCACCGAGCAGTACCAGGTCGCCGCAGACGTCCTCTGGGAGATGATCGACCATCACTCCCTGGTGGACATCTGGCGCAACCACCACCCGGACGATGAGGTGACCTTCACCTTTGTCCGGGTGGGGGCAGCCCGGTCGCAGCACTCCCGGTTGGATCGCATTTATCTATCCCGTCGCCATCTCGCACGGGCCCACTCCTCCAGCATTAGGCTGGCCCCCTTCTCGGATCACCATTTGGTGACCATGACGGCCTCTCTGACGGCGGAGAGGCCGGGGCCAGCCTACTGGCACTTCAACAACAGCCTGCTGGAGGACATGGGCTTCGTGGCGTCCTTCCGGGAGTTCTGGCTGGCTTGGTGGGCGCAGAGGCATGCCTTTCCCTCGGCGCGGCGCTGGTGGGACACGGGGAAGGTGCGCGCCAAGCTCTTCTGCCGTGACTACACTCGGGGGGCCAGCCGGCAGAGGGATGCGGCAATAGAGCAGCTGGAACGGGAGGTCTTGGAGCTGGAGAGGCGCCTGGCCACCAGCCCCGAGGATCCGTCCCTCTGTGGAGCGTGCCGGGAAAAGCGGGAGGAGCTCCGAGCCCTCGAGGACCTTCGGGCCCGGGGAGCCTTTGTTCGATCCCGCATCCACCTTCTCTGGGAGATGGACCGTGGCTCCCACTTCTTCTATGCCCTGGAGAAACGGAGGGGGGCTCAAAAGCATGTCACCTGCCTCCTCGCTGCGGATGGCACCCCCCTCACGGACCCGGAGGAGATGCATGGAAGGGCCAGGGCCTTCTACGCCAGCCTTTTCTCCCCGGATCCGACCAAAGCTGATGCCCGTAGGGTGCTCTGGAATGAACTCCCCGTGCTCAGCATGGGCAACCGAGACCGGCTGGAGCTTCCTCTCACTCTGGCCGAGTTCACGGAAGCCCTCTGTCGCATGCCCAATAACAAGTCCCCAGGCATGGACAGGCTGACAGTGGAATTCTACCGCGTGTTCTGGGACATCCTTGGCCCGGACATGGCCGTTGTCTGGGCCGAGTCCGAGGGAAGCGGGGAGCTCCCCCTCTCTTGCCGGCAGGCCGTGCTAGCCCTTGCTGCCCAAGAAGGGGGACCTCCGCGACCTTCGGAACTGGCATCCCATCTCGCTCCTCTGCACGGACTACAAGATCATGGCCAAGGCCATCTCGCTGTGGCTTGGGTCCGTGCTGCAGGACGTGATCCATCCCGACCAGACCTACACCGTCCCGGGACGGTCCACCTTCAACAACCTGTACCTGGTCCAGGATCTCTTGGAGCTCGGGTGTAGGGACGGTCTGTCGTTCACCCTCCTGGCCCTGGACCAGGAGAAAGCGTTCGACAGGATGGACCATGGGTACCTCCTGGGCACCCTGCGGGCCTTTGGCTTCGGGCCACGCTTTGTGGGTTTTCTCCGGGTGCTGTATGCCTCCGCAGAGTGCCTGGTCAAGCTCAACTGGACCCTGACTGAGCCGGTCAGCTTCAGGCGAGGAGTGCGTCAAGGCTGCACACTGTCGGGCCAGCTGTACGCTCTGGCCATCGAGCCCTTCCTTTGTCTCCTCCATCGGAGGTTGACAGGGTTGGTGCTCCGTGAGCCGGAGCTGCGGCTGGTCCTGTCAGCGTACGCCGATGATGTGCTCCTCGCGGTCCAGGACCCGGGCGACCTGGGTCGGTTGGAGGCTTGCCAGGCCATCTACTCGGCGGCCTCCTCCGCACGGGTCAACTGGGTCAAGAGCTCTGGCCTCACGGTAGGGGCCGGGTGGTCGGCGGGCCCCCTCCCGCCTGCGCTTCAAGCCATCCGGTGGAGCGCGGGTCCGCTGTTCTATCTCGGCGTTTACCTTTCTGCCACCCATCCCTCCCCGGATGAGAACTGGCGCGATTTGGAGGACAAGGTCATTGGGCAGCTGTGGAGATGGACGGAACTGCTGCGGTGCCTCTCCCTCCGTGGGAGGGCACTGGTGGTCAACCAGCTCGTCCTGTCCATGCTCTGGCACCGGCTCAACACCCTGGTCCCGCCCCTGATGTTCCTGGCCCACCTCCAGAAGACAGTTCTGGAGTTCTGGCCAGGACTGCACTGGGTCTCTGCAGGGATTCTGAACCTCCCCCTGGAGGAAGGAGGGCAGGGCCTGTGCTGTGTCCACAGCCAGGTCCACACCTTCCGCCTCCAGGCCCTGCAGAGACTCCTTTATGGTGCAGGTAGTCCGGTGTGGAGCCACCTGGCGTGCACTCTCCTCCGCCACTACCGAGGGCTCCGATACAACCGGCAGCTCTTTTATATCCAGCTGAGAGGTGGTCCACAAGACCTCTCTGAGCTGCTGGCCTTCTACCAGGACCTCCTCCAGACCTGGAGGCTCATTTCAGCCTCCAGGGCCCTTGTGCCCACTGAGGGGGAGGACCTCCTTGCAGAGCCCCTGCTACACAACCCCCATCTACGTGTGCAGGTGGTGGAGGCCCCCTCCGTGAGGCGGAGGCTGGTCCTGGCAGGCGTCACCAGGGTCAGAGACCTCCTGGACTATGCCCAGGGGGGACTGGGTGGACCCCCTCGCGCTTGCCCGGCGCATGGGGCTCTCCACCCTTCGTACCCCCCCGGTGCCTACTCCAGGAGGTGAGGGCGGCTCTGCCCCCCTCTGGTCGGGCCTACCTCGAGCGGGTTCTGCAAGAGGGTACTCCCCACACCCCTCTCAGTCCTGGCCCTCCGGAGCTTGTCATTGGGCCCTGGCCCCGCGAGCCCCCCCCGGCAGTCCCCGTTCCATACCCCGAGCCGGCTGCTGGACTGGCAGCCGGCCCCCTTCCGTACCACACCCCAACAATATCTGTACACGCTCGTGCTCCACACCATCCATTTCCTCACCCTTGCGTCCCGCCCCGATACCAAATGGTGGGACCTCGCCCTCTGCAGGTGGAAGGAGGACCCCCGGTGGGCCAGCCTTTATTCCACCCTGACCCCACGGCCTGCCGGGGACATCAGTTGGCGGCTCCTCCATGGAGCCGTGAGCATGGGTGTGTACTTGGCGCGGTTCACCGCCTGCCCCGAAGCCTGTCCCTTTTGTGGTGTGAGGGAGACCCTGGCGCACGCTTACTTAGAATGCGCCAGGTTGCAGCCCCTTTTCTGGCTCCTCCAGAACCTCTTCCTGAGGTTCTGGCTGCACTTTTCCCTGCACATGTTCCTCTACGCACTCCCTATCCGAGGCCCCACAAAGACCTCCTCGCCAACCTCCTCCTGGCCTATGCGAAACAGGCCATCTACAGGACCAGAGAGAGGAGGTTGGCTGAGGGAGGGGCCTGCAACTGTGGGGCTTATTTCCGGTCTCTCGTTCACGCACGTCTCCGGGCAGAGTTCCTCTGGGCGGCGTCCGCTAGCTCCCTTGACAGCTTCCGGGAGCAGTGGGCGCTGTCTGGGGTTCTCTGCTCGGTGTCCCCTTCCGAGTCCCTCGTTATATACCTATGACAGAGACATTGCTGTTTGCAGCTGGGGGTGAGCCACCACAGACTGGAACATTTACTACCACCACCCCCAGCTGCTGCCCCCCTGGCCTCCCCTCCCTTCAAGAGGGCAGCAGGCTCCCCAACCATCAGGGACTCTTTTTGGGACTGTTTGAGCAGCAGGGACCTGAATACCTCCTCCAGTAGCAGGAGCTCCCGTTCCCCATTGCCCAGCCCCTCTTTCCCCACCCTGCAGTGGCTGGAGGGCCTCCCACCCTCTGTTCTACCCTCCAGCTGGTTCAGTGCCCCCCCCACAGACCCAGCTCCCTAGGTTAGGAGTCCCCCCCAACCCCTCAGTTTGTTTAGTTCCCCTGCCCCACCCCAACCCCAGGCCTGTTCATTTGGTTTACTCACCTTCCCCTGCCCCGCCCTTCAGCCTCACTGTTTGCCTCCTCTGCCTCTCCCTGCCCCGCCTGCGGTTCCCTCAGCCCCACCCCCAGCCAGGAGCTCATAGCTATGCCCACCCCTGCCTGACTGTTTTGTTCAGTTTCCCCCTGGTTCACTGCACCCCCAACAACTGAATTACCCCTCCCCTAAGAGCAGCCGGAGGAGCCGCCGCCCCCCCCGCCCCATCCGAGCCCCTGTTCCCTTCCCAGGCGCCCTCCTCCCCAGCCTCCAGCCTAGCGGGGAGGAGTGGTCTTCCGGCCCCTACCTCACCCCCTGCCACTGTCCCCTGCCCTCCCATTGCTCATCTCCTCTCCCCTGCCCCTGCCCCTGCCCCTGTCCACGCCCTCCTCCCCTGCTTGCAGCTCAGTGGAGAGGAGCGGTTTTCCCCACCCCTAGCCTCTGTCCCCACCTCATCGTCCTGAGTCACCCGCCTTGGCCTTTCCCCCTCTGCTACTGGTTTCCCTCCCAGACCCCCGCCCAAGGGGAAATGGAGACCTCCTCAGCCCCCTCTGTCCCTCTCCTTCAGCCTGCTCCCTCGTCCACCTCTGCGTTGAGCCTCTTAGGCCTTCTCCAGGTGCTCCTGGACTATGGGGGTAACCCGGGCAATCCTGTCCCGCATTTGGCACACATGTTCAATGATGTTTCTC
Organism: Podocnemis expansa; assembly: GCA_007922195.1. NCBI lineage: Eukaryota > Metazoa > Chordata > Testudines > Podocnemididae > Podocnemis > Podocnemis expansa. The sequence continues at coordinate 8,087,469 of ML682022.1, read as the reverse complement.
CCCTGGTTGGGCTGTTCCTCCCAGATTTCTCTCACTATATCCAGGATTCCTCAGGGGTGACGGCCATATAATAGGTTGAATGGGGAAAATCCTGTGGACACCTGGGGAACCTCCCGGATGGTGAACATCAAGTAGGGTAGAAGGGTGTCCCAATCTCATCCATCTCGTACCACCACCTTCTGAATCATGGCTTTTAATGTCTTGTTAAATCGTTCAATGAGGCCATTGGTTGGGGTTGTAGACAGAGGTCTGTAAAGTTTGGATGTAGAGACTTGGAGACGAAAGGTGTTCCTTGATCTGTGAGGATCTCCTTGGGTATTCCTACCCTTGAGAAGATACTGACTAATTCTTTGGCTATTGATTTCGACATTGTATTGCACAGTGGAACAGCTTCTGGGTCCATGGTGTTATAGTCTAGCACCACCAATATATACTAGTGACCTCAGGCCGACCTTTCTAGTGGGCCGATCAGGTCCATGGCTATCCTCTCAAAGGGAACCTCATTAATTGGTAGTGGCACCAGTGGGGCTCGTAAGTGTGACTGGGGGCCATGAACCTGGCACTAGGGGCAGGAAGCACAATACTGGCAGACCTCCTTATAGACCCCGAGCCAGAAGAATCTCCTTAAGATCCTCTCAAGGGTTTTGTCTACCACCAAATGTCCCCCAAAGAGATGGCTATGTGCAAGGTCTAGCACGGTCCACCAATGTCGTCGGGGTCCCAGTAGTTGTTCTACCACTTCCTCCTGGGTCTGGGTAACCTGGTATAACATGTCCCCTCGAATTATGAAGTAGGGACCTGTCCCTTTGGGCTTGCCCTCTACCTGAGTTCCATTCACCTCTACCACCTCTTTCCTGATGTTATAATATATTGGGTCACTGGTTCAGTCCTAGGCAAAACTCCCCAGGATGGGCCCTATGTCCTCATTCTCAAGGGATGTTGCTCCCCTTTCCCTCTCAGGAGTGGAGCAGGTAGGGTTCAGCCTGATCTCGGGCTCAATGCTAGGTTGTATAGTAGGTCCGTCAGCAGGCCCTGGTTGATTGCCCACAAGGGCAGCCTGTTGGTTCTGAGCTAGGATTCGTGTTCCTAGTTTTTTGTCTGCCTGCCTCTCACAGCGGGTTTTCCACTGCCCGTCTGTAATGCAAAATAGGTCCTGGTCAAACTCTGAGAACAGGACTGACAGGTCACTAGAGGGCCCCACACACACAGCTGAAGCCCCCATCACCACTGGGCCCTTCCAGTGGAAGCAGGCATGCAAACCCTGGGAAGTCCCGGCTGATGAGGACTGGGTAGGGCAGTTTAGGAACCACCCCAGCTGCTACCTTGGTTACCTTTCCTTGTATTTCAATCCTAACAGGGATGGTGGGGTAGTATTTAACTGTGCCATGCACACATGCTACCCCTGTGTTTTTGGCTCAGATCAATTGGTCCTGACCTACCAGCTTTCCTGAGACTAATATTACTGCACTTCCCGAATCTACTAACGCCTGGGTTTTAATGCCATTCATCTTAACGATCCAGGTATACTGATGTGGGGACTCAGCCACCCCTACCATGTGGACCAGGTGGCAGGAGCGGCCACGTTGGCCAAAGCCACACTGCATGGCCTCCTTGATGTTCGGTCACTGGGCTGCAGTGTGCCCGAACTCCTCACATGCGTAGCATCTGTACCCAGCCCTTGCCATCCCCTTGCTCGTTGGGCTGCCAGGTCTCTGTCCATAGCCCTTGTGTGGCGAGCCCTCAGCTATCTTCACGGAGTTAGGGCGTTCTCTGGCCACCCTTCTCCCCAGCACAGGCCAAGCTGGTGCCTCCACTGTCGGGGTCCTGGACCTGGGGTTGTGTCGTCGATTCCGGTGCCAGTGTTCCTCAGCCATCCGTGACATTTCCTTGGCTGCTAAGTGCCTCTCAACCAGGTCCACAAGGCTGTCATACATGGAAGGGTCTTGACTGCTAACCCACTCACGTAGGTCCAGCGGTAGCCCTTTAAAGAATCGGTCAAGGACAAGGATCTCAACAACCCTCTCGGCACTGTGGAGATCGGGCTGCAACCGTCTTTGGGCCAGGTGGGCAAGATCAAAGACCTGGGCCCTTGGTGCTGGGCCCTCATGGTACTTCCACTCATGGAACTGCCGGGCCCTGGTGGCTGTCGTCACGCCAAACCTAGCCAGTATTTCATCCTTGAGCTGTGAATAGTCAGCTGCAGCTTCCTGTGCCAAGTCAGAATAGGGTCTTTAGGCTTCACCAGACAAGAATGGAGCAAGAATACTGGCCCAGTGCTCTTGAGGCCAGGCCTCCCTCAGGGCAATCCTTTTAAAAGTGACCAGGTATGCCTCTATATCATCTTCAGCTGTCATCTTCTGGAGATAATAGTTGGCCCGCAGGGGGTGCCCTCCCTCTAGGCCTCAGGTCTGGGTGGTCAAGGTTTTCAACTGATTCATGACCTCCTGTAGAGTGGCATGGTCTTGTGCTGACTGACTGATCAGCAACTGGTTGGTCTCCTGTTGAACTCATACGGACTCTTGTTGGGCCACCATCTGGACCCATAGGGCCTCCTGCTGGGCAGCTGTGGCCTGCACTAGGGCTTTCACCAGGTCCTCCATTCTGGCTGATTCACCCTGCCTCTGGGCAGTTCTTGCTGTCCTCTTGGGATGTTAATCCCTCCCCTGACACCACATGCGGCCAGGTACTGGCCCACTTCTGCCCCGCACCGTCCATCCTCCCGGGCGTCTCAGGCCTGGGGGTATATCCGCCACCTGGTTAGGCCCCCTATCCTGGCAGGTGTTGCAGGCTCATGGTCCTTCTGATTGAGGCCCCTCTAGGCAAGGCTTCTAGTGCTCCCCTTCCCCTTGTAGAAAGGGGTGTGCACTGCTTTGGCAGCTGCTGAGAAGGGGGTTTTCTTTCCCTTCCCTGTGCTGCCACTCTAGCTTCTTGGCTTCCTAGAGCTGAGGCAAGCCTCTGAAGCCTCCTCCCACTCCTATCCTTCCCCTTGTGTGCTAGAGGACGTGTGGCTTTTATAGTGGCTAGGCAGCCCTTAATTGTGCCCAAGCATCCCTAATTCCCCTGCAGCTGTTTCTTCTTTCCCTGCTGGGAACAGGGCTTTCAGCATTCTAGGGCTGACAAACCTACCCTCAAATACCCTTCTATAACAGTCAGCCCTGGCTTTGTTACAGGTGGATAGATAACTGGCTAGAGCATTGGGCTCAGCAGGTAGGGATCAGGCTCAATGTCTAATTGGCAACCAGTAACTAGTGGAGTGCCCCATGGGTTGGTCCTGGGGCCAGTTCTGTTCAACATCTTCAGTAATGGTCTGGATGATAGTATAGATTGCATGCTCAGTAAGTTCATGGATGACACCAAGCTGGGGGAATGCTAGACAAGCTGGAGGGAAAGGATAGGATGCAGGAAGACCTAGACAAATTGGAGCATTGGACCTAGTGAAATTTCATGAGATTCAACAAGGATAAGGGCAAACTCCTGCACTTAGGATGGAAAAATCCCATGTACTGCTACAGGATGTGTACCAATTGGCTAAGTAGCAGCACTGTAGAAAAGGGCCTGGGCATTATGGTGAATGGGAAGCTGATTATGGGTCAACAATGTGCTCTTGTTGCCAAAAAGGCCAATGGCATATTGGGCTGTATCAGTAGGAGTATTGTCAGCAGCTGAGGGATGTGATTATTCCCCTCTACTCGGCACTGGTGAGGCCATGTTTGGAATACTGGGTCCAGTTTTGGGCTCTGCACTATGGAAAGGATGTTGACAAATTAGAGTCCAGTAAATGACTTACAAGGACAAGCTGAAGGAACTAGGCTTATTTAGTCTTCAGAAGAGAAAACTGAGTGGGGGGGTGGTGATAGCAACCTTCAACTACTTAAAGGGGTGCTCCAAAGAGGAGGGAGCTTGGCTGTTCTCAGTAGTAACAGAGGACAGAACAAGGAGCAATGGTTTCAAGCTGCAGCTGGGGCAGTCGAGGTTGGATATTAAGAAAACGGTCGGTTACTTACCAGTAGCCGTTCTTCTTTGAGATGGGCTGCTCACATACATTCAGTTACAGGTGTGTACATGCCGCAGTGCATGGTAGCTCGGAAAGTCTTTAGCATTAGCGTGTCAGCTCAGGGTGCACAGCCAATGCCCCCTCCACACCATGACCACAGCTATATAGGTGACGGTGACCCTGACCCTCCCCGTCCCATATACCTTTGCCAACTCCATTAGCAGGGACGGTGGGAAGGACCTGAATGTATGTGAGCAGCCCATCTCAAAGAAGGACGGTTACTGGTAAGTAACCAACCGTTCTCCTTCGAGAGCTGCTCACATCATTCAGTTACAGGTGACTGCTAGCCAAACCTAAGGATGGTGGGAGGAGTTACAGTCTGCCCACAGCGGCATCATCTCTAGCCTGCTGGGCAATGGCATAGTGCGTTGTGAAGGTATGAATCGATGACCACGTAGTGGCCCTGCAGATCTCTTGGATCGAGACCTTAGCAAGAAAGGCCATGGAAGATGCCTGAGCTCTGGAAGAGTGGGCTCTCACAGTCTCTGGGAGAGGCGTGTTTGACCTTCCATAGCAGTCTTTAATGCAGTTCACGATCCATTTGGAGATGCACTGAGAGGATACTGGGGAGCCTGTCATGCGTTCAGCTACCACCACAAACAATTGGGAGGTCTTGCAGAGAGATCGTGTGCACTCAATATAGATTAGGAGTGCTCTCCTCGCATCCACAGTGTGCCACCGTCTCTGGTTTTCTGTCACCTGAGGGTCTGGATAGAAGACCAGCAGGCAGATTTCTTGATTCATGTGGAAGGGGGTGGCAACCTTGGGCAAGAATGAGAGGTGGTGACGGACCACCTTGTCTGGGAAGAAAACTGTATATGGAGATTCAGAGGACAGGGCTTGTAACTCTGAGACCCTTCTGGCTGAGGTATTTGCTACCAGGAAAGCCATCTTCCAGGACAGTACAAGCAGGGTGGCTGAGTCCAAGGGCTCATATGGCGGTTCTGTCAGAGTCCCCAGCACAACATTGAAATCCCACTGTGGAGTGGGTTTACGGGTGTTGGGAAAAAGTTTTTCCACCCCCTTCAGGAATCTATTGCAGATGGGGTGTGAAAAGAGTGGAGCCCCATCTACTCTTTGGTGAAAGGCCAAAATTGCCACCAAGTGGCTTTTTAATGAGGACAGGGATAGGCCAGAGAGCATCCAGGCTGTCAGATACAGGAGGCCTGGGTTTGGGTGCCGAAGGCAGCCCGAGTCCTGTGTCAGGAGGTCCGCCCACCGTGGGAGGTGGAGCGAGGTCCTCATGGACATGTCCTGTAGGAGGGAAAACCAGTGTTGTCTGGGCCAGGCTAGGGCTATCAGAATGATGTGTGCCTTGTCCACGAGGGCCTTCAGTAGCAGCTGGTGGATCAGGGGGATTAGAGGGAAGGCATACATTAGGGCTCCTGACCAATTGAGGAGGAAGGCATCGCTGAGAGAACCCTCCTCCCGACGCCGAAGGGAACAGAACTGGGGACATATGCAGTTCTGCCCCATGGCAAAGAGGTTGATCTGAGGGGTTCCCCATCTGTTTGTCAGCAGGGAGAAAACCTCATTGTGGAGGGACCACTCGTGATTCACCAGGGGTTTCCTGCTGAGTGAGTCCACTATGCCATTGTCTACCCGGGGTAAGTGGGAGGCAGTTGGCGTGAAGTGATGGTCTATCGCTAATTGCCAAAGCTTGGTCGCTACCTCGCATAGAGCCGAGAAGCGGACTCCCCCTTGACGGTTCGTGTAGAACACGGCCTCTGTATTGTCCAAGAGGATCTGGACCACCCTGCCTTGGATCTGGTCTAGGAAGGTCATGCAGGCCAGCCTGATAGCCCGGAGCTCCTTCACGTTTATGTGGAGGAGACTGTCCATGGGATTCCAAACACCTTGTGTGGAGAGGCCCCCGGACAGGTGGGCTCCCCAGCCTGAGTCAGATGCATCTGTTATCAGGGTCACTGGGGGCTTGGACTCCCTGAACGGAATTCCCCCCATCGCGAAGTCGGGGTCCTTCCAGATTTGGAGGGACTGCAGGGCATATTGATGGACTGAGAGTACCTTGTCCAGGCAGTCCCTTCCTGGTCTGAAGCCTGTGGCGAACCAGAGCTGGAACGGTCTCATGTGCAGGCAGGCTGTTCGGATTACTGACATGGCTGCTGCCATGTGTCCCAAGAGCTGCGTGCTGTGGTCAGCCCAGGCACTTGGAGCTCTGTGATGATGGTGCAGATGGACCGAAAGCTTGAGAGGGGCAAGGACACAGTGCTCTGTCGGGCATTTAAACATGCCCTGATGAATTCTATGTCCTGAGTGGGGCAAAGTTTGGACTTCTCTGAGTTTATGCGGAAGCCCAGGAACTCACACAGGTTCATTACCAGGTCAACATGGTTTTGTACCTGTCAACTTGACTTGCCCACTATGAGCCAATTGTCTAGGTAGGGATAGATTTTTATACCCCTCCTGTGTAGAAAAGCTGCAACCGGTGTGACACACTTTGTGAACATCCTGGGAGCTAGCGATAACCCGAAGGGGAGGGCAGTGAACTGGTAGTGGTGTCGTGCCACTATGAACCTGAGAAAACATCTGTGATGGGCTATGTGGAAGTAAGCGTCCTTTAGATTGAGGGCTGTGAACCAAACTCCTGGGGAAAGGGAGGGGATAACCTGGGGTAGGGAAACCATGCAGAATTTTATTTTCTTTATGTGTTTGTTGAGTGCTCTGAGGTCTAAAATGGGTTGTAGGTACCTGTTGGGCTTAGGGACTAGGAAGTAGCGGGAATAGAACCCTTTGCCACTCTCTCTTTTGGGAACCATTTCTATGGCTCCAAGGGAGAGTAGCTTCTGGCATTCGACCTCGAGCCTGCCCAGCAGATCTGGGTTTTCTGGTATTGTGAGAGGGGGCGGTTTCCTGTCCTGAGGGATTGAAAGGAACTGGATGTGGTATTCTCTCGCCACTGTGTCGAGGACCCACTGGTCTGACATGACACGGGTCCACTGTGGGGCGAAGTGGTGGAGGCAGTGGGAGGAGAACAGGGGTTCTGGAGTGCTGCCCTCTGAGGGACCATCAAAAACATTGTTTGTGGCCTGGATTTGACGGCACCGGATTGGAGAAGGGTGAAGAGGCCCGCGACGGTACCAGTATCAGTGTGGGTGTTGTCAGTACCAAGTCTGACGGTACCAAGTCTGTTTGATGGCAGTACCGGGCTTAGAGGTGGTACCGCCAGGGACGGTACCGTGTCCAGTGGTGCCAAAGGGGGCAGTGCCGCTATGGTCCACTTCTTCTTCTTCTGCACCAGAGCAGGGCTTGAATGCCCTTGGCAGGTCGGTGCCTGAGCCGGTACCCTACTCAGGGTGGCTGAGAGGCTACCAGAGGACAGGCGAGGTCGGTGCCGAGGCAGTACCGTAGTGGGCCGATATTTTGAGCCCGGTGCCGGTGATTGGCAGGGATCTTGAGCCTGGGCCAATCGAGGGTCCGGCAGAGTGCTGGTGGCTCAGCCACCTTTGGGGGGAACAGCTCCGTTCCCTGAAATTGAGAGGAGATGACACTCTCTTTCCAGCCGATTCCTTTGCTTGAAGGATCAGCAAATAGAGCACTCCACCTTGAGGTGGGACTCACCCAAGCAAGCAAGGCTTTTCTCATGTGGGTTGTCCATCGGAAAAGCCTTGCAGCATCCTAAGCATGGCTTGAAACCTGGCATTTCGAGTTTCGTGCAAAAGACAGGCACTTGAATTTCACAAGATAATGCATGGAGGGGGCATTGGCCATGCACCCTGACCTGACAGGCTAACGCTAAAGACTTTCCAAGCTACCGTGCACTGTGGCACGTAGACACCTGTAACTGAATGATGTGAACAGCTCTCGAAGGAGAAACTTTCTTACTAGGAGAGTGGTGAAGCACTGGAATGGGTTACCTAGGGAGGTGGTGGAATCTCCATCTTTGGAAACATTTAAGGCCCAGTTAGACAAAACCCTACCTGGGATGAGTTAGTGGGAGTAGTCCTCCTTTTAGCAGGGGTTAGACTAGATGACCTCATGGAGTCTCTTCCAACCCTGATTCTACTGAAAAGAACAACAGCTGTGAAGCAAACAATGAGTCCTGTGCACTTTTAAAGACTAACAAATTTATTCATCACATCAGAGGCGGCCTTAGGCAGTTGGGGGCCCTAGGCAAATGCCCATTTTGGGGCCTCCTAACGGGCCCACTATTGGCCCCCACTGCTACCCTCCCTGTGGCCCCAGTCTGCCCTGCACTGATAACCACCTCACCCCACCTCCCAGGACTCCTCGTTTGTTTTGCTGAACTGGACTAACATGACTATCCCTCTGGAACTCATAAATTATTCTTGGGTATGATATTTTTAAAGATTTTCCCATCATGAAGCTTGTAAGTTGATCATCTTTCACCTAACATAAATGAGCTAATGCTGAACTACAAAGTTAAAATGAACATTTAAAATTTTCTTTAAAAGTGTGAGCATTAATTAATAAATAAAAAGTGGTAACATTAATAATGGCTCAAAATAATTAAAATACCACATTTAAAATTTTGGCAGCCAAATCTTACAAATTTTTCCTATAGGCTTGGGTTTAAGGTCACTAGACATTTAATACAAATAATTATAATAAATAAAAACAAGTAAAAAGAAGGTTTCCAGTGTGTAGCTATAAATGAAAGACACCAAATTTCAATGAAATTCTCTGAAATACTCAAGTTTATAAGACTCTGGTCCCCTCAAAAATATTAAATAGTAAGTACAGAAGAAGCTAAAAAATTACTTACTAAAAGAAAGACATACAGCACAGACATCACACACAGCTGTAATGATTCCCTAAGCGCAGCACTGTATTTATATGTAGCAGCCTGTATGGACCTACCTGGTAATGTGAGCTAACTAAAGCCAAAGTAAAAATTGTCACAAAGTCAAGTGAAAAGGCAAAAGAGCAAGTAAAAAGAAAAGGAAAAGGCAATATTTTACGAAATTAAAAAATGGCAGATTAAGTGGCCAGACTGAGGCATTAAAAGCTGAAGTCACTGGAAAAGTTCCTGCTATTGTGCCATCTGTTGCTTGCTCCTGCTTTTTTAGCATGTCAGTGTGAAGGTGATGGGCAGATAATGGTGAAGTCTGCAACTCAGACGAAGCACAGATCCTAAGGATAGCTTGCCTTGATGAGCCCATAGTGAAAAGTGCTTAGGCTTCCAGCCCTACTAGCTCTGCTTGATGGGAACAATGGGTATGTCCACACAGGCTTCTTATTTCGAAACAACAGAGGTTGTTTCGAAATAAGAAGCAGCATGTCCACACGATGCACCATTATTTCGAAACAACGGGACCCATTGTTTCGAAATAACAGCCGTTATTTTGAAACCGTTAAACCTCTCATCTAATTGAAATAACTGTTTTGAAACAACGGCTGTTTCGAAACAACGGCGTTCAGACACGTTGTTTCAAAACAACACCATTGTTTCAAAACAACTGTTTTGAAACAATATGTCCGAACGGCCTTGTTTCAAAACAACCATTTAGAAACAAGGGCTATTTCGAAAGCAGGCTTTCCCTTAATTTGAACTAACAAACTGTTAATTCGAATTAACTTATTTCGAAATAAGGCCTTTATTTTGAAATAACTCATTTCGAAATGGGTTATTTCAAAATAATGATGTATGTGTGGACATAGCCAATTTCTCTCTTTTTCTATATTTTCACTTCTTTGAGCGCTGCTTGGGTGCATTCAATAATAGGTGTCTCCGTGCCAGAGAGCCGGATTGGTCAGAAAACCTCTGTTCTAGCCTGTCAGGAGAGGGTAGGCGGCCTCCGCCCCTCACGCCACCCCATGGCTATACATACGGCCACCCCCTGACCCCTCCTCCTCAGTTTCATTTCTTCCGCCTTGCTCATCAGATCTGGAACGTCCACTCCTTGTGAATTGCAAGCAGCCTGCCTGTCGTCTATGAGCTTTTTGCCTGACTGGGAACATCTCTTCATGGATATAATTCCACCATGAGAGCCTCCCACCATCGGGCTGGAACATCCTACGATCATTCCAGGGTTTAAACCCTGTGCCAAGTGTGACAAGGCCTTCCCCAGGGACAACCCCCATGGAAGGGCCTTAGGTGCCTGGACAAAGACCACATGGTCTCAGCCTGTTCCATCTGTCTCTCCTTCAAACCGTGAACTATCAAGGAGAGGGAACAACGGCGCCATGTCCTAGTCTCAGAGGAGGCTCGGCACTCTTCACCCGAGGCTTTGGGTTCCCGCCCAGCACCAAGACCCAGCTCGGCACTGGAGCCGGCGCAGCACTGCACTGCCAGTAGCTGCCGCCGCACAACCTTAGTGCTGACCCCAGTGCCCTGGCACCTTGGCACCGCTCAATGTCACCTTCAGGCAGCCCGGTACCGCCGGGTACCTGGATCACCCTGGCACTGCTCACCATCATCTCCAGCACTGCCCCAGCACCGACCCGATGCCCCAGCACCTTGGCACTGCTTGAGGTCACTTTCGGGCAGCCTGGCCTCGCCGGCACCGAGCTCACCTCGGCGCTGGCCGCATTCACCCTCGGCACCACAGAGCCCGGTGCCGCAGGAATGGGAGCTTACCTGCCCAGGCAGTCCCCCTTCTCTGGGTGAGGACTTACCATGGAGCCACACGGAGTCGCTCCTTGTGCCATCCACCCTGGAATCGGTGGAGGCTGCGCAAGCCCTCCTCTTGCTCCCCACACCTCCTGCCCCACTCCCAACCAGAAAGGGCAAACCAGCCTTCATATCCGAGGCCTGGGTCTACCGGGGGTGTTCACCCTCACCACCCCTGTCTTCCACTCCTCTGGGGGCCGGCGCCATAGAGCCATCCTCGCGACAGCACATCACTCTGCCATCACCAGTACTGCCCCAGGTGTCTCGGTCCCCTCCTCCTGTCTCCAGTCCAGAGGAAGGACCTTCAAGGGTCTCTAAGCGGACCCAGCGCCATACTTCGTCTCCGTTGCTGTTTCACTACCAGCCACAGGAATAGTCCCCTTGGGAGACTCCCTCTCCACCTCGGTGAGCTCCTGGTACTGGCCTCTCCCCGGCACCAGAGTCCTATACGGAAAATCTGTCGGCGCACTTCAATCTGTTGCACCGGGCCACAGCCCATCTAAGAATGGAGGTGTAGCCCTTGGGTCTCCCTCCTGATACCCTCTTTGGGACGGCCTTTGCCTCCACAGAACCCCTGACAGTCCCGCCCCCACCCAAGTGTTTGGGACCTCGCCCATTCCCAGTGGCAGAGCCCAAGCTCTATTGCCCCGGTTTTGGACACAGCAGGAGTTAAGTATTGGGTTTCCGAATTGGATTTCCCCTCTCATGCTTGTCACCCGGTTCCCCCAAGTGAAGTGGTACAGATGGCACTGGGCCCTGGGGAACCCCCCAGCAACCCCCTTCCATCCTCCAGGGAAGCCAGGGAACTGGACCTCTTGGGCTGTAAGGTATATTCCTCAGCGGCCTTTCAATTGCGAGTGGCGAACAACCAAGCCATTACCAGCAGATACTTGCTGGATGTGTGGAAGTCAGTACCGAAATTCCGACTCTTGCTCCCACCTGAGGCCAGGGAGGAATATGATGCCTTTCTAGAGGAGGGTAACATAATTTCTCATGACCTCCTCCTTTCGGCCCACGACGCGGTGGACACAGCTACCCGCACCATGGCCTCGGTGATAACCATTCACCAGGTGGCCTGGCTTAGGGAGGCTAGGGCACCCCCTAATGCGCAGCAGGCAATTCTTGACCTGCCTTTCGAAGGGGACGCTTTGTTCCCCCCATAAACCTTATCTGTGGTGGGCACTGCTCGAGATCCCAGGGGAGAGGCCAAATACTTGGGCCCACTTCCTCCTGGGCCTACCCCTCCCACATAGGCATCTGAGGCTCTACCCTTTTTTCCCCTAACCCCTCCTTATCCCTATCATTGTGGGATGACAGAAAACTTCCTTCCACCGCTATTATCTGCTGCAAGGGCTGAGACCCCCTTCTGTTCCCTCCTGCAGGGTAGGGGCCTACCCAACTTACCACCACCCACTCTTGGGCAACAAGGAGCAAGCACTTCATGACATCACCACAGTAGACAGTGGGAGCCATCCCCCCCCTTGCGGGGAATGACACTGGGTGGGAACCAACCCCCCCCTTCTTCTTTTGCTTCTGTGCCCACATTACCCCTACTGGGGTTTTTTTCCCTTGCCCTCAGGTGGCATGGGCCTCCTCAAGGCACGAACTCCCTGCCTGCACTTTCTCTGCAGTGGCTATCCTGCCTGCACCTTCTCCGCAGCAGCTATCTCTGGCACTCATGGGGAATCCGCCCCCTCCTCCTTCCTCTGGTATCCCTCAATCCTGTGCTGTCACGATAAATCTTTGCCGGGGACAAGGAGTGCATCTCGTAGTAGCCCAAGGTTTGCTGCAGAGTCTCCAAGACATGCATTTGCAGCGTTTACTCGGAAGTGGGACCATCCCTGTTACCCTGATGCTCTCCATCAGGTAGGCCCTTTCGATTCCTGGCTGGGAGGGGGAATGCCTTCGTTCACTCACGATGAGTAACCCGCCCTATTGTGACCCCGACAGCTCGATGGGACCCTCCATCCTACTCATCACGTGAGATGCGTTCACACGGTCTTGGCGGCTCTTAGCCTCCACGGAAGGCCAAGGCAGAGCAGTCCATCCCTGCCTTCATATACTCCCCTTCTTCACAGAAGCTGAGGCCCCTTACGGCTCCTTTCTTTGCTGGCAACCTCAGTTAGATCAGGACACATATCCTAGGAGTCCTTATCATAGGCCCCACCCTACTAGAAGTGGTGGCCAGCCCCCCCCCCATATCTCCCCTCCCTTTTCGCCCTTCACACTCACAAAGCAGACATCTAGTGTACCTGTCTTGGAGCCTTCCAGATCAGGGAACCTACACGGACAGCGCCATCGTCGTTTTCCCATGGGAGGGGAACAGCAGTGGAATACCATATCTTGGGCCTTCCGCACTAGCATCCGCCTTTGTAGCATCAGTCCCCCAGCATAGCTGGGCAGAAGGCCGCACTCTGAGCATAAAGCTCCTCAATGATTTGCTTATAACTACCCACCCTAACTTCCCTGCTGTTAGGTCACGTGTACCCTGGTAGAGGACACTGCCCCTTGGGCGCGCGTTGACCCGCCTATCTGCTCGGGGACCTACAGTTCAATCGGGGGCACACCTCCATGAGATGTTGGTGGCAACCTCACCAGGACCATTGTTCCCTTCACCTTCCCTGAGGGACCTGATAATATATGCCGCCATATGTATATATAAAGGAAAATAGGTTAGAGCTCCTGTCTCTGGAACACTAAGAAATTCAGAGGCTTGCCCCCCCCCCCCCCGGGTGGCCATCCGTTTTTCCCGACTGGAGATAACCCTCCATATTGGGTTCTCTAACCTCAAGGTACCTCTACAATACCGCAGTTGATACTCCACGGGTGGCTTCTCTTTCCCCTGGTGCTCACGTCTTGCAATGTAGCCGTGACACTACACCTTCTGATGGTGCCCTAGACACACACGACTGTATTCCTAATACGCCATCCCGTCGAGCCCTTGAGCCACCTCGACTCGGTGGGCGAGGGGTAGTTGGTATTGTCCCCGCCTTCCCCTATCCCTCTGCGTACAACCCTCCTATTGCTGGAATCCCATAGGATTACAGGCCAAGTGAGCTCCCTCTCTTTCTCCATGAGTTCTCATGCTATCAAGGTTAGTATAGATACCAATCCAGCAGCACCGTCTGGGCCATTACATCGCCTTGTGGGTGCCAGTGTTCTGGAGTGCCTCTCCAGCAAGAAACCCGGGGTTTGGTACCATTCTTAGTTGGAAGAGTGTGCTTTGTGCACTAACTTGAGATTCTGTAGCTGATATACCTGTGCCTCCCACTGTTTTCACTTTAGGCCTTTGCCTTCAGTGTACGGGCTTATAGTGTCTTGCCAGACTGTTCTTGATCATTCGCAGGGTCCCCTTTTTTCCCCAGCTCAACTATGTATTTTATTATTACCTTCATCGATCAGAACCCGCTGGCACTGGCTGTGCCCAGTCCAGGGGATAAGGCTCATCCCTTTCGTGGCTACCTGTGCAGCCAGCAAGCCTCCAGGTGAGACCGTGACCCTCTGGTTCCCGACTCGGGCTTCAAAGTACTCAATCCATGGGATACTGTTCATTCCCTCCATTACTTCCTGTGCAGGCCACAGCCATTATGGTTAGCTTTGTTCTTGTTGGCCTCCAGCGTTTCCTGACGAGCCCATGTGGGAAGGTCCTACAGCCAGACACTTTTCTTCTGGCCTTCATACCTTTGTGTTCTGTCACTTAGGTGGAACATCCAGTGCAACCTTCTATGTTTTCATGTTGCATTCTTCATACTCATGGTGACCTTGGTCCATCCTGCCCACTTTCTTATGTCTCGGTGGGTTCGGCCCTGCCCCTGTCTTGGGTTGGCCCTTAGTTGTCGATTTTCTGTGCCACATCAAGAGCCTAATTTGTCTCTTGACTCTTCCCATTCGGGGCGTATTGCTGTGCTGAAGGCGGAAGACCCAACTCCATCCGCCATCCATCAGCATGGCTAGTAGTCACCTATTACTGAATGCATCCGAGCAGCGCTCGAAGAACAGTGAGTTACTCACCAGTAACTGTCCTTCTTTGAGATGGGCTGGTTGGATCCATTCAGGTCCCTCCCCTCCATCCCCACATCTGGAGTTGGCGACTCTAAGGAACTGAGGAGGGGTGGGAAGGCGACTGTATGTATAGCCACAGGGTGGTGCAAGGGGCAGAGGCCACCTACCCTCTCCTGACAGGCTGGAACAGGGGTTTTCCGACCAATCTGGTGCTCTGACACGGAGACACCTATTACTGAATGGATCCGAGCAGCCCATCTCAAAGAAGGATGGTTACTGGTGAGTAACCCACTGTTCTGTCCACCAAATGGAGGATGGGGCCCCTTATTGCTTGGGGTCCTAGGCGGCCGCCTGCTTCACCTACCCCAAAAGGCGACACTGCATCACATAACCTTTTGTGAGACAAAATCCCACTTCATCACACGTTTTGAATAGCAGGGAAGACAGTGCTAGCAAGCTAGTAAATCAAATCCATAGTAAGGTGCTTGCCAGGCTGTCTTCAGCACAAGTAGTACAAGCCTGGCATGGATGCATGGTGTTTCTTGGCTTATTAGGCCATTTATATACTATTTTCACAGCTATTGTTACCTGTGCTATCTCAATTCCAACTATCTCAGGCAGGGCCGTCCCTAGGGGGGCTGGGACCCTGGGCGAATTGCCCTATGTGAGACTCCCACTCAGTCTCCCCCCAGCACTGGGAGGGCAGGGCCAGCTGGCCCAGGGAAGGGGCAGACTCCTTTGCCCCTGCACTGGCAGTCCCATGCCGTGGACCGGGCAGGTTAGCCAAAAGTGCTGCCTGGTTCATCGCTGCCAATCCATGCCTCATCCCTACCCCCCGCCCCTGCCATGCATGCTGCTTTTGGCTTTGTGCTGGCGGCAACGGGGAGGGACTGGGCGGTAGCGCGGGCATGGCTGGTAGTGATACATGCCCTACGCTGCATCCTGCCCCCTCCCTGCTGCCTCCAGCACAGAGCCGAAAGCAGTGCAAGTAGTGGGGGATGAATCGGGATTACTGAACAAGGCCACCGCTTTTGGCTGGCTAGCATGGTCTCCAGCATGGGAAGGGAGGCAGCTGTGCAGGCCCTGCACTGTCCTGCTTGGGAGGTCAGTGCGAGGCCCCCAGAACTCTGGGGCCTGGGGCAATCGCCTCTCTTGCCCTGCCCCTAGGGATGGCCCTGATCTCAGGTAGGCCAGCCAATTGATGGCTTTTGCTGTGTTGGCCACAGCTCAACAAATCCTGTGTGCCAGGTTGCCATGGCACTCAGCATTTTGCCCTGGCACCTAAGAGCGCTAAGATAGCTAAGGAGGTGAATGCCCCCTGCTCCACCACCACCAAAAGTGCTGCTGGCAGTGGCTTTTTTTTTGTTATGGGGAATGGGGGGGGGGAACGCTGCTGCCATCCCCCAAAAAGGAGCTGGCTTTTTGGCAGTGGGGGACCCTCCATCCTCTGCACCACCATTGCAAGAACTTGTTGTGGTCTCCTATGACTGGGGGCTCCTTCATTGCCTCATACTATGGGCACCTAAGTTTTTGGGCTGGCCCTCAGGTGTGAGGGCCATTTGTCAAGGCAGGACATAGACATATTCAAAAGGGGAAGAACGAATCCCATCTTCAAACCTCATATTTACCAGCTTCCAAGACCAACGGTTAATTTATCTCCCTTGAAATTCATGACTGTTGCTGCTGACTTTAACCAGAGTTGGATCAGGGAAAACAAAACATAAACAAAGCTAATGGGAAATTGAGAAGCTCCAGAGTTGTTTTTATGGGTTTCATCTCAAACAAATACCAATAACCATCCTTCTTTGAGATGGGCTGCTCGGATTCATTCAGTAATAGGTGTCTTCATGCTGGAGCTGCTGATTGGTCGGAACTTTTTGCCCTAGCCTGTCAGAAGAGGGCAGGCGGCTGCCGCCCCCCCTTTACCACCCCGTGGCTATATATGGGGCCACCTCCTGGCCCCTCCCCAGTTCCTAGGAGTCGCCAATTCCAAATGCAGGACGGGGGGAGTTCTGAATGAATCCAAGCAGCCCATCTCGAAGAAGGACGGTTACTGGTAAGTAACTCACCTTTCTTCTTCGAGCGCTGCTTAGATACATTCAGGAATAGATGACTGCTAGCCATGCTGATGGATGGCGGGTGGAGTTGGCTCTTCCGCCTTCAGCACAGCATATCTCCAGCATGGATAGTTGTCCAACAAGCAAGGTCCACAAGGGGTCTAAGGGATTGGCCTAAGGACCTTCATCCAGGCAAGGGTAGCCTGGGATTGTAGGACCTAACCCAGTGGAGAGAAGTAGGCCCAGTTTGTCTGAGCACCAATTGGTGTGTGTGGACAAGACGGCCTGAGGTCACTCTATGCATAAGTGTGGTACCAATGCATCGTGGCTGTGGTCAAGGAATGCATCTCTAATTGCTCTACCTGAGAGGGCACTGGCAGAGGCTTGTGGAGGCCAGAGGATTTAGTGTTCTGGCAGCAACATGTGTTGGCGTAATTCCTATGAGGGCGTTCACAAGGCCTTAGGATTGCTGGGCTGGCAGTGGAGGTTACCGACACTGCAATATGTGGTGGAAGGGAGGTAGACCGTTTCTCCCTCAGTCTGGCAGTGTAAAGTACATGCAGGCCATGGGCCGGATGGGTATGTGAATCTGGTGCACTCAGTGTCCTGCAGGAGGGATGGACTACCAGGAGTGGGTGGGAAGGATCTAGGAGAGTTTACTTCATCCAAGCTTAAAGAGGAATGTGAAAGACCAAAGGCAACAGCTGATGACTTCACACAGCACACTTATAAGTGAGGCATCCGGACCAGCATGGGGAAAGCCAGAAGCTTGACCCACCCTACAGCACTATATAAGATAGACACAGGTGGGACTTCCTATGGGTCTGAAGAATATATCCCAGGCCTACGTGAGCTTACCGATGACACCATGACGGTCCCTTTTCGAGGTGGGCTGTCAGCATCTGTAACCTTGCTAAGACACAAGTAAATGGTATTATTGCTATCCCCCCCCCCTTTATTTTTTTTTACTAATCAGATTCAGTGGCTGGCAAACAGCCGAAGGAATGTAGGGAGGAAGGAGCTGATTGCAATAAGGTGACACCCGAGGGGTAGGCTCATGAGTGCAATAGCCCTGGATACCATTCCCCGCGGCCTATGGGATCAAACTCACTACATGACCTTGTACCACCAGGAAGGACCCATCCCATATGGCACCGACCTTAAGCATGGTGACACCCAGGAGTGTGGATCAGGCTTGAGGCTCCCTGTAAGATGGGGCCCCAAGGGAGAATTTGGATGTATGAAAGGAGGAAGGAGTCTCCTTCGAAAGGAGCAGAGCGAGGGTATGCCACGCCAATGGGACACATCCAGCCGACTCCTTTTAAGACACTTTTGGTTTATCTGAAGTATCCTCTATGATCGTGCTATCGTTGTTATTAGAACTTACCCGGAAAGGTGAATTCTATCAAGGGTCAGCTAGTTCCTGAATTCCCGGTCACTGATAGGAATTTCAGGGTGGGTTTAATGTGAGCTCTAGTGAGTGAGAAAACCCCTAGTAGTCACTTATGACAGAAGTATAATATGCCAAGTCGTGACTACTAAGGCTAGAAAATCTTCGGATCATGATGAGGAAGAAGAAGTTGTACCCACGGGACTCCTGAGCGAGAGTCTCCCGGAGCTATGCCAGGGTAACCACGGCGCTATGGCCTTCCCTGGAGGGTGAGCTACATGAGAGAGAGCGCTGGATGAAACACTGGGAAACGATGATTAGGCCCAGACTTGTACCCCACCTGCAGGAATGGTCTCCGAACCATCACAGTGGGACTGAGCGGTGACTGTGAGTGTAACGAGGGAGGCAGAGAGAATTTCTCCACCTTTGACCAAATGGCAAAGGGGTGGGATCCAGATGATATTATTATTATTATGATGTCGTCTCCTCTGGTTCTCTGTGACCTGAGGATCTCCTGATTTGAGTGGAAGGGAGTGGCCACCTTAGAGAGAGAGAGAGAGAGAGAGAGAGAGAGAGAGAGGTAAGTGGCACAGATCCATTTTGTCAGGGGCAAAACCCTGTATACGGGGTTCTGACTTTAGAGCACATCCCAGATAGCAGTGATGATGGCCCGGGGTGGGGAGGAGTGATTCTTTGTTCATTAACGTAGCCTCTTTCCCATATGTGGAAAGGGACAGTAGAGAAAATGAGGCAGAGGCCCCAGTTAGTGCAACCCTTCTCAAGTGCACTCACCCAAGCTGTGGACCAGCTGGTAATAGTGAGTACCGGAGGGTTCATCTCCCATGTGGGAACCACAAGCAATTGGCCAAACTCTTGCCTCTGGTGGCTGAGCTCCGACATTTGCATCCGGTACTTGGCAGGCGGGGATGGTTTGCCTGCTCCATGGGTTCAGGAGGGGTTGGAGTACCCCCAAGCTGGAAGCATATACCTTAGAACCTTGGATGGGGGTCAAATGAACACGAGCTATATTTAAGCACCAGATAATTCCGCTGGTGACACAGGGGAAGGGTAGGTTAGGGCGGCATATAAGAAAGGGTGGAGGCCTCCCCCCCCAACCTTGGGGATAGCGAAGCGAGCACCTTCTGCAGAAAGGGGAGCAAGAGCTGATGAAGGGTTTTCCAAACATCTGTTTTGAAAGATAGAATGATAAGCCCTTGCCCATGGGGAAGCGTGTGTGAGCATAGCTCCTGTGTATGGGAATGGCAGCCACAGAGCAGGACCCCGTTTAGTTGGGAGTGAGCAGAGGTGAAGCAGTACACTCGTCAATGTTTGCAGTGTGCTCCATGAAAGTCTTATCTGTCCCGGAGAAGGCAAGGGAGACATGACACAAGGAAGCAGGGGAAAGAGGGAGCTTTTTCCCCCGGCGGAGTGTTGGGTACAAGGACGTGGTAGCCCCTCGGGACTCAGAACTGTTAGCCAGGGGTTGCCCATGCGGGTTCAGACCACAGGCCTCCATTCTGTCCGCTACGGTAGTAGAGGAGGCTTGGATAATCAGAGGGTCGAGTACTCTGTTATTGGAAGTATTAGGATCAATAGAGAGAGTGTGAATATGGGGTTAAACCTTGGTCCTACCCGAAGGCTGCTTAACCTCTGAACTGCCCACTCTCACAGAGCAAGAGAGAGGGAGGGGAGGGCTGTCTGTCAGTTCGTAGGAAGGGTCCCAAGTCAGTGGGCACTCCACAGCAGGGGTTTGGAGAAGGTGATTGACAACGAGTCTGGCTGGTTACAATCAATACTGCTGATTAGTTGGTCGGGATCCCTCCCTGGAGTTGTGGGGGAAGAGACCTTGACGGGAAGGTCACCCAGCTGGATTTTCAACGGAAGTTGTGGTGGTGAGGATTAAGTCCTCACCAGCAGATGTTGGAAGGGGATGGGGGGTCAGTTAACTATCGGGCCTTATGGGGCCGGAGGACAGGGAAGAGGCCCCGCCGGAAGAAGGCCAAGATATTTTATCTCCCTGCGGGGTCACGAGTGGTACTTAAGCCAGCCGAGGTCTCTGGTGGGAAACAGACGTCAACCCCGAAGGGCAGATCAAGGGCCACCTGTTGGGAGGCCGGGGCACCCTGGCTTCCCATAGCCATGCTACACAGTGCAGGGTTACAGCCGAGGCCATAGTGTGGGCTGCCATATCCACTGCATCCCAGGCTGACAAGAGGAGGTCCTGGGAGGCTATTTTACCCTCCTCAAGAAAGGCATCATACTCTTCCCTCACCGGTAGTGGGAGTAGATGTCTAAATTTGTTTATTGACTCCCACACGTCCAGCATATATCTGCTCGTCAGGGCCTGATTATTCACAACCCGCAACTGGAAGGCCGAGGAGTATACCTTCTGGCCCAGTAACTCTAACTCCCTCGCATCCCTCGATGTTGGGAGGGGATCATGGGAAACTTGTCCTGGCCCTAAGGCCACCTCCACCACCGCATGAGGTGGGACTGGGTGGTGGGTGAGTGAGGGGAACTCTGACCCTGAGACTCTGTACTTGAGGCCTGCCGTATCGGAAACCTGGGAGATGGAACCGGGTTTTGCCAGCGGGAGGGGGCCAAGTCCCAAACACTGGGGTGGAGGGGAATCGTGACTGGTTCCACCTAAGAGAACACCGACCCGAATAAGGTGTCGGTGGGTGCTTCAGAGGATTGGACCTCCATTCCCATGTGGGCTGAGACAGCGCAGGAGGTCAAAATGCGCCGATAGATCTCCCATGTAAAAGCACAGCATCGGGTTCAAAGCTCTCTCCAGTGCCGAATGGGACAGTACCAGCATGGTTACAGGGGTCTCCTGTGGGAACCATTCTTGGGAACAGTACCGAAAGAGCGATGGCGCCAAAGGCCAGCGCCGGGGCCATTTGTAGCCCTTTGAGGCCCCTTCCCCTGGGCTGGAAGAGGGGGAAGCATCTCGGGACCCTCAGGGCAGTTCCAGGGACGGCAGGGTGATATGGTGCTGGGGGGATGGCTCCATGGTACTGGGACTCAAGGAGGTGGCAGGTTCCAGTGTCTGGGAGCCCCACCCAGGTAGCGGAGAAGTGGAACGGTGCCGTTTGCACTGCGCCCAGATCTTCTAAATGAAGGCTGGTTTTCCCCTTCTAGCAGGCACCCGGAGAGGGAGGTGTAGGCAGTAGGAAGAGCACCCTTGCTGCCTCGACTACCTCTGAGGTCGTTGGAATTGGTATCGAGCCTGACCAGTCCCGAGGGGAGCCCCGTGTCAAAGACGTGGAGCTGTGCTGGTGCCATGGTACCAAAACCGGTACCGAGCTGGTCCTGTGTCCCCTATCAGCATGGTGATGGGCAGCTTCTGGTGCCAAACTGGCATGCGGTACCGCAGGAGACCCCCTAGGCCTCAGGGGAAGAGTGCCAAGCCTGCTCAGAGGCCAGGGCACAATGTCTTTGCTCCCTGTCCTTGATTGTCCTTGGTTTAAAGGACAGGCAGATGGAGTAAGCAGTGACTATGTAGCTTTTGCCCAGGCACCAGAGGCACTTCTCATGGGGATCATCCTGCGGGAAAGCTTTGCTGCATTCAGCACAGGGTTTAAACCCCAGCATGGTGGACGGCATAGGAGCACAATGTTCCGGCCTGATAGGGGAAAACCTTCTTCAGTGCAACTAGGTCCACAAATACGTGCTCTCAGTAGAGCGAAAGGCTCATAAAGTGAACAAAGAGACAGGCTCCTTGCGAAGCACAAGGACCTGGCAGTTCCACAACTGACGCTAAGGCAGAAGAAATGAAACTGGGGAGGGGCCAGGCGGCGGCACATAGAATCATAGAATCATAGGGTTGGAAGGGACCTCCTAGGTCATCCAGTCCAACCCCCTGCCAGAGGCAGGACCACTCCCACTAAACCATCCCAGTCATGGTTTTGTTTAGCTGGGCCTTAAACACCTCCAAAGATGGAGATTTCACCACCTCCCTCAGCAGCTCATTCCAAGGCTTCACCACTTGCCTAGTAAAAAAGTTTTTTCTAATATCCAGCCTCGACCTCCCTAACCACAACTTGAGACCATTGCTCCTCATTCTGTCCTCCGTTATTACTGAGAACAGTCAAGCTCCATCTTCCTTAGAGCATCCCTTCAAGTAGTTGAAGGTTGCTATCAACTCCCCTCTCAATCTTCTCTTCTGCAGACTAAATAAGCCTAATGCTTTCAGTCTTTCCTCATAGGGCTTGTGCTCCAGCCCTTTAATCATTTTGGTTGCCCTCCTCTGAATTCTCTCTAGCATATATAGCCACGGGGTGGCGCAGGGGGTGGTGGCCCTCTTCTGACAGGCTAGGGCAAAAAGTTCCGACCAATCAGGCACTCCGGCACAGAGACACCTATTACTGAATGTATCCAAGCAGCACTCGAAGAAGAATGGATTATTTTCTTTAATCTGCCACTGGGCTATGATTTAGGAAAGAAGAAATGATTTATACTGTGTCACTACTTGAGCTGTCTTTAAAGCGTGTGGTATAGTGCTAATAAAACTTCCCAGTGTAAAATTTTAAAAAGCCTGGTATATGAAGCTTCAATAATGTTCCAAGAAACTGTAGCTAGGAATAAAGTAAGGATACTAATCAAAGGAAAATTCATGCTGAACATCAGGAAAAAATAACAGGATGTTCTGATAGTGAATGGTAGTCTCAAGAGGATATGGGAAAGCTATATTGCATGACAAGTGACATTTAACTGTGGAAGAATAGCACAGTAATCCAGCTCAAGGTCTGTATTAATTGGCTATTAGTAAATAGGTTGTATGTGTTGTAAAGCACAAGATCAAAGGCTGAATGCAGTCAACTAACTAAAACTTGCACTAGGCTGCCATGACTTATTGCTGCTGGAAGGTGGCTTATTTATATACATCTATTTTTTCCTAAAAAGAGTCTTCTTAAATAGACTTGGGGACAAGAGTGGGAGGAATTATGCAACTCTCCCAACTTTGCAGAAGAATAAGGTAAAAAAGTAGATGGTTATAAGCAACTTTTTATCAAAAGAATACCTTTAGGATTCACTTTCTTGAGTGTCATGCTCCCTGTGACAATGGATCGCACTCCCTTAGCCCTTAAAGACTTTTTGCCCATTAAGGCAATAGTAAATTTAGCATGTGAGACACACGTACTGGTCATAACAACTCACAACATCAGTCCCCATGGTCTTGAGGCTCAGATTGGAAAACTGTTGGTAGCAATGCTCTATCAACCCTTTTCCACAGCTTCCCATTGCTTATGACAAAATAAGCTGCCATTAAAAGTTGATTGGACATACCTTTAATGTAATCACGTATTAATCACTAGTGTAAAAGCTTGGAAAAAAATTCACTACAAGTAATGGAGACTTGTATCACTCTCAATGTACCTTTCAGCCCCTCTCTTCAAATATCTCCTCTATCAGCATGTTTAGATCCAAATTGTTTAGTGAATTTAATACAGGAAATGTTTCAGTCATCAGTGATCATTTCAATATGATTTATGAAATATGATTTCAATAGGAGCCTAAACACTTTTCTAGGATCTAGGCCTCAGTGAATTTCTATTTTGCCCCCTACAGTAAGCGTCTAACCTTACAAATGGTGTGTGAAAACAATTAAATGTTGATGGAGAGAGCTGTCCACATTACTGACAAACACTGCACTGAAACACTTCATCAAAAATAGTGCAGCACTCTAGCCAGGAACACTCAGCAATATCTTTATTCCTTCTGAACACATGCATCCTCTCCTTAGACCAAAATTATTTTGTGTTTAACCCTCTCATCTTGTTAGCAGCAAAGCTCCAGAATTTTTGGCACACAAAGTTCCCCCATTCTAGCTTACTTTAATTTCATGTGCTGTTTTCATCTAACATGTCATTCTAAAAGCAAGTCAGTTTAGATCTGGTCTACATCTACAGCTGAGGTAGAACTAGCTACATCATTCCTGGGTGTGAAAAATTCACACCTGAGACATGCAATTACACCACCCTGAGTCTGGGTGCAGACACTGCTAGGCTGATGGAAGAATGCTTCCATCAACAGCCTCTCAGAGGGGTGGATTCACCACAGAAATGGAGAAACCTTTTCTGTTGTCTTACTGTCTACATCTGCAGTCCTGTAAAACTGTTGCTGTAGAGTTTCACTGTGGACACTTACCACAGCAAGAGGAGGGGTTCACCCATCACTGGAGGTAATCCATCTCCTCAAAAGATGTGTTTCTGTTAAGCTAGCACTGTCTACCCTGGGGATTAGATTGGTTTAACTATGTATCTGAAGGGTGTGGATTTTTCACAGACTTGAGTGACACAGCTAGGCCACCTTAATTTGAATATAGATCCAATCTTAGTTTCTATATGCATGAAGATTTTTCTGATAGTTCACTGACCTGTTTAAGGGATACCATGAGTGAAATGCCAGTCCCAGTAACATCAGTGGTAGAACAGTCACTGTCTTCAACCTTGGAATCAGATCACCGAATGTGTGTAACTGATATAACTCACCTGCAAATACTTACTTATATAAGTCACTTAATGGAGCTACAGGTGAAAAATGTTTACGAACTGGGACTGACAGACTGTGCAAATGATGCATATAGTAACATCGCCCTCTGGTGGTAAAATCAAAACAATGTGCAATTTAACAGCATGTTTGAGACTAGGGCCTGTAGGAAGCAACACCTGTAGAACAGAGAGGAAGTAGATGGATGAAAAAGGTTGAACAGCTTTAATTTTAAGAGTGCTCTGCCATGCAAATTTGGCACCTACAAAGAATACTTTGATTCCTTCAAAACAAACCCTTCATAGTGGGGCAGGGAGGGGGGATGATTTCTAAGGCTATGACTTCATCTATTTTTTTAGTTCGGACTTGCTAGTCCAAACTAAAAAAGTCCAAGGTTAGTCCAAACTATCCTTGAGCTAGTTTGGAATAAGCGCGGCATTTTAGTTAGACCTAGCCACGAGGCCTAGTTTGAACTAACATTTTAGTATGGCTAGTTCCAACTAATGCCTTAGTATGAACTTATTTAGTTCGAACTAAGCCTTAGTCTGTGTCCACATTGCGCCTAGTTCAAACTAAAGTTCAAACTAAGCGCTTAGTCCATACTAACCAGGCTAACTTATTAGTTCAGGCTAAGCTTTGCCTAGTTTGAACTAAAATTTCTTAGTTGGAAGTAGGCAAAGCTTCATGTAGACACGGGCTAAATTAGTCTTAGTCTGGACTAACTGGCTAGTGTAGACATAGCCTAAGGGACCTAATGTGCTGTACATTAATTGGTCCATGCAGGCCTTGCTGGTATGCACTGAAAATTGCCTTGTGTGCTTTAAAACAGTTCTTTTTCCAGCTCTCATTAAAGTGCATTAGGTGACCTTTAGTTTGCACTAGCAAGGTTGACTGAGATCAACTCATGTGCAACACATTAGTGCCCTTTTGAAATCACATCCCACAGCACTCATTGCTGCACTAGGTAGTAGATTAGCCCTTAATTTATGCATTAGGGCCCTGATAATCCAGTTTTATGCCAGGGTGTAGCACCATTCACTTCAACAGAATTTCACCTGTGTAAAGTTTGTATAACAGAGTGCAAATAAATAAATTGGTAAGTCTTTAAGTGCCAAGGGACTCCTTGTTTGTTTTACTGAACTAGACTAGCACGACTGCCCCTTTGGAACATAATAGAGTGTAGAATCAGATCTTACTTCTTTATAGAAGAAAATAGGTGGTTTATTTATATTCACAGATTATATGGTAAAGGAAAAAGAACTGAAAGAACAAGTCAGTTAAGACTTAGTCAGTAATGTATAGTTAGCCACGAGCAGTCTGTATGCTTTTTATTAATGTCAGGAGTCCAATTAATCAACCCAACTGGAAATAACAGTTTCAAAAGTAACTAAGTGACTTAGAAGCTGAAGTCCCATTTTCATAATTAACTTAGGCACTGAAAAAACCTAGGTCCTATCAGTGGCGTTGCTAGCGTTGGGCACCCGGGGGCACGTGCCCCGGGTCCGAACGCTGGTGCCCTGGATCTCCGGCCCAATCGGGCCGGGAATCCGGGGCCCGATCCCTGGTGGTCCACGGCCGCAGCGGCCGCGTCTCCGGCCAGGGATCCGGGGCCTAGTTGGCCGCCTGGCAGGCCCCGCCCCCTGGCCGTGGATAGGGCCAGGGGGTGGCTGCGCCACTGCCGGCAGCTAGGCCGCGGCACGGCACAGCCTGGCATGGCCAGAAGTGGCCACTGGAGGCCGGGCCCGCGGCCGCAGCCAGGCACTAGATCCCCAGCCGGGGACAGGGCAGCCGCGGCCGCCGGTGGCCAGGTCCTGGATCCCCAGCAGACGACGGGGCAGCTGCAGCTGCGGGTGGCCGGCCAGGTCCTGGATCCCCGGCCGGGGACGGGGTCGCTGCAGCCACCGGCGGCCAGGCCGGGGATCCAGGACCCGGCTGGCTGCCTGCAGCCACAGCAGCCCTGTCCCCGGCCGGGGATCCGGGGCCCGGCCGGCTACCCACAGCGGCCCCGTCCCCTGCTGGGGATCCGGGGCCTGGCTGCGACTGCGGCCGCGGCGGCCCTGTCCCCGGCCGGGGATCCAGGGCTGCGGCCGCAGGCCCGGACTCCAGCGGCCACTTAGGACCAGGCCAGGCCAGGCTGCACCGCGCCACGCCGCAGCCTAGCTGCCAGTGGCAGCGCGGCTTCCCCCTGGCCGTATCCCAGGCCAGGGGGCGTGGCCTTCTGGGTGGGGGCGTGGCCTGCCCTCTGGGGGCAGGGCCTGGGCCCATGCCCCAGGGTCCCTCCCTGCCCCAGCGACGCTCCTAGGTCCTATTGAAGGTCCTTAACTTGCTTTTGAAAATGGGATTTATAGACTCAAACTCTAAGGCCAGAAGGGACCAATATGATCATCTAGTCTGACCTCCTGCACAATGCAGGTCACAGAACCTCACCCACCCACTCCTCTAACCTATGATTGAGATATTAAAGTCTTCAGATCATGGTTTAAAGTGTTAAGGACAGAGAATCTACCAGCAAATGAGCTGTGATCCATGCTACAGATGAAGGTGAATAACACCCACGGCCTTTGCCAATCTGCCCTGGGAGAATATTCCTTCCTGACCCCAAATATGGTGATCAGTTAAATTCTGAGCATGTGGGCAAGACTCAGTAGCCAGATATCCAAGAAAAAATTCTCTGTGATAACTCAGAACCCATCCCATCTTATGTCCTATCTCAGGCCTTTGCCGTATCCACCAACAGTAGCCAAAGATCAGTCAATTTCCAAACTAGGCTGTCCCATCATACTATCCTCTTTATCAATTATTCAAACTCACTTGTGAAGTCAACTAGGCTTTTTGGCCCCAGATCTTACCTTAGAAGGTTATTCTAGAACTTCACTCCGCTAATGGTTAGAAACCTGCATCTAATTTCAAACCTAAACTTCCTGATGGCTAATTTATAGCCATTTGTTCTTATGTTTACATTCAGGGGCGTCCCTGGTGCTGGGCACACGGAGCCCATGCCCTGAATCCTAGCACTAGTGCCCCAGGTCTTGTGGGACCCCACCTCTCCTGGTCTCCGGCCCAGTTGAGCCAGACATCCGGTGCTCAGCCGCCCGCGGTTGCGGTGGTCACTCCCACCCTCTCCCCAGCCAGGGATCCAGGGCCCAGCCACCCACGGCCACGGCGGCTGCTCCCAGGCCCTGTCCCCAACAGGAGGTGGCCTGCAGGCAGGGGGCAGGGTCTGGGCCAGTGTCCTGGGTCCTTCCCCTGGACAGTAACGCTCCTGCTTACATTGGTACTGAATTTACGCTCCTCCTAAAACACTTGGGGTTTTAGAAAATGTTACCCCATATCCATTGGTCCTTCATATCTTTAATTTGTTAAGAAGTTTCATTAGTTGGTCTTATTTTTCATTATATGAGATTGAGATAAAAAATAGGAAGAAGATAGAAGCAATTTAATGGGAAAGGCTAATAATAGTTTTCCAGGAGAAAAAATGACCAGGGGTGTCCAACAGAAGCAACTTTTTCAGCCAAAGCAAACAGCTTTAGTGGGAGTTTTGTATGCTACAGGGATATTTTTCCCGCTAAAGCTACAGAGAAGTGGTTTGGGTCTGCCAATATGCAGGAAAGATATTTTAAACATTTACACCTTCCTGAATGCCTTCTTGTAAAGCTACCAACAGTGGTATTGTTCTGATAAAATTTTCCACTAGGCAGCTTCACAGATTTTAGCACAAGAAGCATGTTTGAGCACGTAGACTTGCCAAGTAGGAAGCTCATAAAAAGTGTTAGTAAAAAATATAAATAATTCTGTTTAATTTTCTCACTGACCTCAAAGAATATTGGAGCTCTTCTGGCCACTTCTGTGTCTTTGTATAAATAATAATAAATGAACAGGAAAGTTATACTTAAATTCATCATCATTGTTAATGTGTATTACAGTACTGTTTAGAGATCCCAGGCTAGATAAGAACCCCATTGCACTAAAACTACACACACGTTCAGAAGGAGAGTTCCTGGTCTGAAGACCATACAGTCTAAATAGGTGAGACAGACAAAGGCTGGGAGAAAGAAAGTGTGATTATTCCAATATGTACATGGGGAACTGAGGTCCAGAGAAATTACGACCCTGAGTCAACAGTACCTGAGGTCAATGGGAAGACTCCCATTGATTTCAATGGAGCTGATCTAGGCATAAGTGACTTGACCAAGGTCATAAGGGAGGTTAGTAGCCGAGTCAGAAACTGAACCCAGATTTCCTAAGTCCTAGCCCAGTGCTTTGTAATGGTTAAGGAAGTTCTGACTGTTAAGTACACATGAACAAGAAATGTTTTGTCATCCTAATAATGTTGCTTTCTTCATTGAAAGAATTCAGTTATGGCTGGGGTTAGCACAATAGTCTCTGTTGGATCTTTCTTGTTGCTGTTGAAGTCAAAATTTGAGAGTTGTGCCGGTTATTGAACCATGGCTATTTCTTAAACATTTTACTTTTTCTGTTGTGGTGTAAATCTATTCTAATCTAATTCTCATTTCTGAAGCCTTTATCACAATGGCATCTAAGGCCACATCTACACTGATGGCAGCAAACTGGCCACTATCAGGTCAATCTTTCTGGGTTGACTTACCAGTCAGTTAAGACCCACTAAATTAATTCTAAGGTCCACTTGTTAAAACCACCCCATCATGTGGCATGGTGCTGCATGGACAAGAACACATTTCCCATTGGTGTAGCACAGTGAAGATGGAGCGCTGAACAGGAATTAGGAAGTTGACAGGAGTTACGGAAACTACTCTGTGCAGCTTCCATAATTCCTGTGAACTGCTGCCAAATTTCACCACCAGAGTAGACCTGGCCTAAAACTGGGATTTTATAAGGTCCTTAATGAGTTAAGTGCCCAGCTCTCATTGTTTTTTTAGAAGGTACATTTTATGATAAATACTGCTTACAAACTAATTAAAGAATAAACTTGTCGATCCTTAGAAAACTCATTCTGCATTCAAAGAATAAGTGAGGTATGTTTGAGGAAGATACTTGCTGTATTCATCCATAACTAAGCGTTTTAGTCTTCCTGTTTTCATTGCAACATTCAGCCCAGCCTTAACTACAGAGCTGCTAGATGTCCTGATAATGAATATCTCTAATATAGAAATTTCCATGGGATAGCCATGTTAGTCTGTGTACAGCAAAACTAATGAGAGTCCTGTGGCACCTTGTAGACTAACAGATTTCTTTGGGCATACGCTTTTGTGGGCTCCAACCCACTTCATCAGATGCATCTCTAATATATTTACAATACACAAGTCTCAAAAGGGTGTCAGGATGATGTGTGTGAAACACTGAATAAATTTATATCTATTTTAAAAATATAACATTGGCTAAGATTGTCAGAGCTTTTCCTAGGAGATTCAGCAAAAAAAAACACCACTAAGGAGTCATGTGGCACTTTTCAGACACACAGTTTCCATTGAAATTAACAGAAGTTTTGTATTTAAATCTGCTGGCTGGTTTGAATAGCGCAGGCATCCACATTAAAAGCCTGCAGACATATATTAGAGATGTAGGGTGATTTTTTCACTTTCATCTATTTGGTTTTCATTCCATGCTCATCACCATGGTATCTGAGCACCTACAGAAGTCAGAAAATGGTATTTTTCTGAAAGCCATGGCACAACTTTACTATTCTATGGAAGTTGGATGTGGGGGAAACACCATAGAACTCACAAAGGTCAAACAAAACAAACACAGCAATGTGAACAGAAAAGCTGTAAGGAATCCATTCACCCACATGCTAAGACTAGCTGATCTGAATGTTTAATCTATCTTGATATCCTGGAATTGTATGTTTATATGAATCAAAATCCATAAGCTGCGACATGGCAACCCCTCATCATGGTATTTGTGTCCATCTGGGAGAGGAAGGCATACATATGGGTGTGTATTTGTGTATTATGGCATCATGGGCATACTTTTTCTCAGGGAATTTTTCACTTTCTTATTAGGAGATAGCCTCTTAGACTCATCACAGGAATTTCTAGGAAGTAGGAGCTGACAGAACAAAAAGGCTGAGAGCTGAAGGCAAATGAGACACACTGATTGAGTCTCAGAATAAGAATCACTGAAGTGACTTTCCTTTGCTTTGAAGAAACATCTTTACCAAACTGCTACTAAGCACCAGGGCATCACAGACACAATCCGTAAGTATAATAAACTTTCCAGTAGTTTTGCTGTATTTCATAACCCAGCCTTGGCAAACTTCGGTTTTAATTCTTGTCTGATTTTGATGGGTAATATCCATGCACATTTTTAAGCATTTTAAAGATTTTTATTGATTTAAATTTTCACAGATCTGCAGAATTATGAATTTTCAGCTTTTTTATTTTCAATTTTTATCAATTTAAATTTTCACAATTGTGAGAAATTATGGGGCGGTTAGAAGGTGTGTGCAGAGGGTCAAACATTAATAATTTAATGATAGATATTGACATTCAAAAAGGTAAAGTTTTGCAACCGTTAAAGCACAAATTGTTATATGTCACAATATATGAAGTAAATAGCAACAAGTCAAAGCATAATAAGTTTTCAAGACACAGTTTTCTTATCTGAAATCAATGTTTATTGACAGCTACTGGTAAAAATTGAATCCTTGCAAACATACTCAAATTTTAGCTGAAGTCACTGGTAGATCAGTCAGATCTGAGGTAAAATTACACAAATGTTCTGTGCGAATTATTTTAATTTCCAGTCTGTCTCACCATTAAAATCTGCTTTCGAAGATACACTAGATCAGTGGAAAGGCTTGTTTAACCTTATAAAGTGATTTGTGAAATAACATATAGGAAAGCAAACAAGGAGTCCTGTGGCACTTTTAACGAATAACAAATGTATTTATGAAAGCTCACATGATAGATACGTTTGTTAGTCTTTAAAAGTGCCACAGGACTCCTTGTCTGTGTGACTGAACCAGACTAATCTGGCTAGCCCTTTGGAACTTGTCATCATATAAGAAATGCTGTAGTGTAGACAATAACCTATGGCATTATTGTATTGGAAAAAGTTAGTATCAGTGTTTTAAACCACGTGTCATAACCCTACACATTTGTTTTTGGCAGCCATCTCTTCAAGCAGCGAAGTGAAGAGAAGTACCCCAGGAACATGACTGGCCTCTGGTTCCTGCCTGTTCTCACTTATGGTAAGCAAGTGTCCATCTGAGCAAAAACAAATTAGGCTGGAAACAACAGCACCGGTGTGTTCTCTCAGCTCTCTTGAAGAAAATCGGGATGCAGTAGTTGGGTTAAGCAGTAGGACAGAGTTGCACAGAAGGCATTAGATGTGCTGGTGTGCTTCCCTCACTCAAATGCCAAAGCAAAAAGTGGCCACTGTGGGTGGCTGTGCAGCAAACCACTCAGAGTGGGCACAGACTGGTCACTACCTTGACAAACTGGAGACAACATATTTGATAATGACATATCTGTTGCAAAAGCTGCAAAGTAACAAAAGCAATGACTACTTCAAACACATGCATATATGCAATAGTTACTCAGATCCTGATATATTCTCCCGTATTAAAAAAAGCAATAAAGTCCCGTTTGCTGTAGAATTTATACCCAAAAAGTGGCATGCAGGTGGGATCCCTAATTCCAAAATATTATTTCTGTTAGCTCTCTCTCTGTATCATTCTTGGATTTTTTTTATACTTTTCAGTATCTCTGTGGTACATACCACAGTTCTAGCTACTGAAGCTCTTTCTCTGATCAGGTCTCTCAGAGAGAGAGAGAGAGAGAGAGATATTCTAAAACTTCTTGGAAATCCTCTGCATAAAGCAGAAATATATCAAGAGATAAAAATGGCCCTTAACAGAACAGGAAGCTCAAGTAAAAAGGTACCAACTTCTTTGCAGCTTCACTTTTTAGGACTTATAGTGCTGGAAGGGGGCAATTGTTGGACATACCACTATTCACCATATAAAATGACCTATACAGATGCAGAGAAGTGGTGTAAGAAACACTTTACAAATATGGTTGCCATTCAGAATAAGGAGGAAAATGACTATCTGAATAGAATTTTACCCCGCAATTCAAGTTATTACTGGATTGGAATCAGAAAAATTGACAATGAATGGACCTGGATTGGAACAGGAAAATGGCTGATGGAAGAGGCTAAAAACTGGGCTAACGGTGAACCAAACAATGGAAACAGTGACAAGGACTGTGTTGAAATCTACATCAAAAGAGAGATTAATTCTGGCAAATGGAATGATGAAAGTTGCAAGAAAGAGAAGGTTGCCTTGTGTTATATAGGTACAGAATACAATTAGTCCCAAAGAACTCATATGAAAATAAGTGAGTGAAGGTTTATTAGCTAACCCATCAACATGCTTTGAGGGTTGTTACTATATTAGACCATCATTCTGCAAAGACATGCATCTGCTTACCTATAAGCATGTGAATGGTCCACTGAGGGCTACTCAGGTGTTCAAAGCTAGCATAGTGTCTGATGAACAGGAGTGTGGGTACTATAAAGTAGAACCTAGACCCTTCATTGGATCATCTAATGGCTGTTTCTCTTTGTCGTCGAGTCCTCCCCTCATCAGGGCGAGGCAAGCAAACAGGTGGGCAGTTCAGGCCTTCAACCCCAGCTGGGGTAAGGCAAACAACAGTTATGAGGTTCAGGCCTTCCACCCTCGCAGGGGTAAGGCAAACCAACCGTGGCTCAGCTGGTAGCAGGGGAAGGAAGGGGAACGCAGGTCCACCCGCTCCACTGCGTTCCAGCCCAGGGCCCTAGCAGTGGCCACACGGAAGGCCACTGTGTCAGTGGGGCTCCCGCTGAAACACACAGTCTTACAATTGTCCCTGGGCTACTTCCTTCCCTTGCCCACTGAGGCCTGGGGCACGCTGTCCTCATTATCCTCCGGGTAGGATCCCCAGGGCATCCCCATCAGGCCCTCACTATCTTCGGGAGGCCAGGCTGGGAACTCAGCCTCCTCAGCCAATGGCAGCTCTTCCAGGTCACACAAGTCTGGAAGGGCAGGCTCGCTGTCCTCCCCAGCAGAGGGGAGCTCCTCCAGGTCCTCCCCAGCATCAGGCTGGTCCCTAGGGCTCAGGCTCTCTGCAGAGGGAAGCTCATCAAGGTCCTTCCCTCTGCTACACTCTTTTTGTGATTTAACTTTTGGTGTGAGAAAGAATGAAAACTGTTATCAGCTTCCAGTCCAATATTTTGTGAGTAGTTAGATTTGGTCAATTATCTTGGTTTCTGAAACATGGCAATACAAAAACAATGTAATTTCAAACAACATAACCTTCACCCTCTGTTTACCTTGCAAAGTATTTACTGTCTAGAGTTACAAGTTCCAGAAGGGCAGCCATGTTAGTTTAGCGCAGCAAAACAAAAAGGAAACAAAACAAAACAAAACAAAAAGGAACATTTGAAAACTAATACATTTATGTATTGTCTGAGCCTTCATGGGTGAAATCCTACTTGTGTGTGATGAAGTGGCATTATACCCACAAAAGCTCATGTGATAAATACATTTGTTAGTCTTTAAAAGTGCCATAAGACTCCTTCTTTCTTGTCTAGAGTGTGTTTTCTCCTGGACAAGTAAAGCACTTCAGTGGCTCTGAACAGGTTAACTTGTAGAGGTGATAGATTGTTTGCTAACATGATGAATTTCCTTCTAGCTTCCTGTACCCAGTATTCCTGCAGTGGCCATGGTGAATGCGTGGAGACCATTAACAATCATACCTGCATCTGTGATGCTGGATTCTATGGGCCTGCATGTGAGCATGGTAAGATTAATTCTTCCTGCCTGCCAAATGAGGAGATGTATGTGCCAGCAACTTTACAGTAGATCAAGCTAGTTCGATTGTTTCATTTGCTGCTGAGAAAGTGGCACTGACTCTATGCCTGCTTGCTTGCATTCCTTTGTAGTTGTGACTTGTGACCAATTAAAAGAACCCGATCAAGAGAACATGATGTGTAGCCAGGTTTTACTTTCCAAAGCCCAGATCCACTGAATGTCAATTCGGTAACCAGGTGAAACAGAATGTTTTCTTTTAGTTAGGTCCAAACTAACCTCAGTGATATTCCATGTGTTTTGCAGCTGTGAAGTGTGATGGCTTAAAGTCCCCAGCACATGGCTCCCTCGTATGCTCTCCCCACTCTGGAAGCTTTCCATGGAATTCAACCTATGAGTTTGCCTGTGAAGAAGGGTTTCTTTTGAATGGATCACATAAGCTCCAATGTGGCGCTTCTGGGCAGTGGGATGGACAGCAACCAGAATGCCAAGGTACTGTTCTTTATCAATGCCTTTAACAGTGTACAGGGCTCTCATTACTTGTGTGGGGTGCTCCTGTGGTGTTCAGACTAACAGGTGTTGTGTTCCTTGTGTTTATCAGCTGTGACATGTGAAGAATTAAAAGCACCTGATCAAGGGATCCTGATGTGTAGCCATCCACTGCAGGACTTCAGCTACAACTCATCCTGTGAGCAGCATGCGGAAGGCTATGAATCAACTGGGTTTGAACCAGTGTGGTGTATCACTTCTGGGGACTGGTCTGCAGCCATGCCAACATGCAGAGGTAAAATTCAGTAGCACGTATGGGCTAGATCTCAACTGGAATAAATCAACAGAACTTTGTTGACTTCAGTACAGATATGTCCCTTTATAGAAATGGAGGGTCTGGTCCACTATTTTAAAATTAGATTCTTAAAGTGAATTGGGTATCAGATTGAAAGATGTGTAGCCTACAGAGGCCTCTCGTTTTTCCAGAAGAAGTACAGATGAGGGAGGGGCATTGCCTCAACCCTGCGCTAGATAGAATTCCACCTCCTCACCTCCTCCCATTGGTGAGAAGCTAGCTGAGTTGTCAGAACCCATTCTCCTCTTGACCTCTTCCTGAAACTGCCATCAGGAGGACCAATGAGTGCCAATTCCAACGGATATTAATATATGCCCCTATTCACTATCACACCATTTGAGACTCATAAGCTCATGACCTATATCCCATCAAAGAGCCATCAAAAAGGACCAGCTTTTTCTCATAACTTTTCCTACCAGTCTAGGCTGATGTTGTTCTAGCAACATAGATACAAAAGAATCTGTCATCCATTTCTAGAGTTCCTCATAAATCACATTAGTGAAAGAGTGCCACCATGTGCTGGAAATGCCCCCACGCCTTATACATTGGACAAACATGACAGTCCCTACACAGAAGAATAAATTAACACAAAACTGACATCAGAAAAATCACAACACAAAAAAACCCAGCTGCTGAGCACCTCCATCTTCCTAATCATTCCATTGATGATTTGTTAATGATGGTCCTCAAGAAAATCAATGGGACATCAAGACTTAAGAGAGAAACAGCCAAAATTCAAATAATATGCAGATTCGAGTGTGTGAAAGCAGGGCTGAATCATGACTATGGAGGTGAAAAGAGCATTATAGCTTGAATCTACAGTCATTCTGTAGACAGACAATGCCCCTTTGAAAACAATGGACTTCAACATCACCAGGCTTTGGGTCAGCCTGCTAGTTTCTATGATCCACTCTGTTGTTGGATTCATTGCTTAGCCTGCTACCATGGAAACTTCTGTCAACTGGTGCCATCTGCCAGTGGTCTCTGTGATGTAAATATTTTGCTCACCAGAAACCACTGAGAGTCACCAATTCACTACTCACTGCACTAGAAATTTTCTGTTTCTATTTTAAGGAGCTCATCAAAAGTCCATCCAGCACAAGGACCTGATTTTTATATACACAAGCAATTGTTTTTATTAGAAAACAGACCTTATAAAAGGAAGTTCCTAAACCTTTAGAATATGAGAACAGCCAGACTGGCTATTGTCCTGTCCTCCAACAGTGGTCAATACCAGGTGCTTAAGAGGGACTGAACGGAAGAGATGATCTTCAGGTGATCCATCTCATCACCCATTCCCAGCTTCTGGCAAATAACATTTCCTGCCTGTTTAATCAAAGCTCTGATTGTTAGTATTGATACCCAATGGTAACAAAACTGAATAAGTAAATATTTTTTTAAATTAATAATACACAGCAAGGAATGCAGTATAATAGATAAGGTTTGTGATCAGGGGACTGGAAACAGGAGAGTTTGAGAGGGATTTTGTAGGAAGGAGTTTGAGGTTTGTGAGGCCACTGGGGTGAAGAGGAGCTGCACTGCCTGTGCCAGCCCCCCCTCCATCTCCTCCACCTGTGCCTGTACCTAGATAGAAATTCTGACCATGGATATCTCTAGCCAGACCCTGGTGTGGACTTGCAGGGACTGTGGCCTGCATTTCCCACTCCCAGACAAATAGGCTGGGGGCATCATTCAGTGTGACAGGTGTCTTCTGGTGGAATCTCTCAGGAAGCAGGGGGGGAGTTACAGGAGGAGGGTTCTAGGCTCAGGAGTATCCATGACCTGGAGAAACTTCTTGATGGCATCCATGTGGAGACATGCAAGGCTGAGGAATGTATCCAGGTACAGATGACTGCTGCCACACCACCGGAGAAGGATGAGATAGCTCTGGCACAGGGAGGACACTGGCAGCTAGTTACTTCTGGCAGCTGACAGTGCTCCACCCCTATTCCCATCGCACCCTCCACTGTGGTGGAGAACTGTTATGGAGCACTAGAGACGAGGGATGAGGTGGAAGAGGTGAAGCCATGCACCACCGTGGCTGGGAGGATCATATCCACCACACACAGGAGGAAATGTAGAGTTGTGGTGGTTGGGGACTTGCTCCTGAGGGGGATGGGAACACCCATCTATCACCTTGGCAAAGCCTCTCAGTGGATATGCTGGCTGCCAGGGGCTCGTATCCAAGATGTTACAAAGAGATTCTTGAGAATTAGCTGCCCCTCTGACTACTATCCCATGCTACTCATCCATGTGGAAACAAATAATACTGCTAAAGGTCATCCTCTGCAGATCAAAGGTGACTACGGGACTTTGGGAGTGCAGGTGAAAGAGTCTGGTGCACAGGTAGTATTCTTCATCCTTCTGGTCAAGGGTAGGAGCCTGAGAGACAAATGCATCTTGGAGGTGAATGCCTGCCTGCAAAGATGGTGTTGTCAGGAGGCCTTTGGCTTCCCCAACCATGGGGTGCTGTTCCAGGCAGAGATGGACTCCACCTATTGAGGAAGTGGAAGAGCATTTCACACTTAGACTGGTAACCTAATGAGGAGGGCTTTAAACTAGCTTTGTAGGGCAAAGGTGAGCAAAGCCCACAGGTAAGTCACAATGAAGGAGACCTGGGGGAAGGGATGGAACTTGGAGGGTGTGGGGACTGTAACAGCTGGGGTAGAAGAGAGAATAATCAGAACTGGGGGGCACAGGAGTCAAATCATTGTCTTAAGTGTCCTAATGAAGCCCTAATACCTGAGGTGAGTGGGGAAGGATGACACTGGGAGAAAATTGATGGAGGAAGATGCAACAGGGCAGATAATCGACAGAGGAAAGTAGGGCAATTGGCCCAGTATTTTTAGGTGCCTCTACACAAATGCAAGGAGCCTGGAAAACAAGCAGGAAGAATTGGTAGTACTGGCACAGACATGGAACTATGATGTAATTGAAATAACAGAGATGTAGTGGGATAGCTTGCATGACTGGAGCACTGCCATGGATGGATATAAATTGTTCAGGAAGAACAGGCGGGGAGGAAGACATGGAGGAGATGTGCTATATGTAAAAGAGCTTTATGACTGCTTGGAGCTCCACTATGAAAGTGGAAACAAGCCAGTTGAAAGTCTGTGGGTTAAGTTTAGAGGGGTAAGCAACAAGGGGGATGTCGGGGTGGGGGGTCTACTATAGACCGCCAGACGAGAAGGAGGAGGTGGATGAGGCACTTTATGGACAACAAGCAGAAGTTTCCAGATCACAGACCCTGGTTCTCATGGGGGATTTCAATTATCCTGACATCTGTTGGGAGGGCAATACAGCAATGCACAAGCAATCCAGGAAATTTTGGGAGATTGTTGAAGACAACTTCCTGGTACAAATGCTGAAGGAACTGACTAGAGGCCTTACACTCTTTCAACCTGCTGCTCACAGAGAAGACTTGATCGGGGAAGTAAAAGTGAATGGCAACCTGGGCAGCAGTGACCATGAGATGATAGAGTTCATCTGATCAAAGGAAGCAAGGAAAGAAGCAAAACTCAAACCCCGGACTTCAGAAAAGCAGATTTTGGCCCCCTCAGGGAAGTGTTGGGGAGGATTCCCTGGGAGGCTGATCTGAAGGTGAAAGGTGTCCAAGACAGCTAGCTGTATTTTAAAGAAACCCTGCTAAGAGCACAAGAAAATACCATACTGATGTGCAGAAAGAACAATAAACGTGGAAAACGCCCAGCAAAGAACTCAGCAGTGAGCTGAAACATAAAAAGGAAGCTTACAAGAAGTGGAAGACTGAACAGATGGCTGGGGAAGCATATAAAGATGTTGCTCATGACTGCAGGGATAAAATCAGAAAAGCCAAAAGGCAATTTGAGTTGAAATTAGCAAGGGATGTGAAGGATAACAGGAAGGAGTTCTGCAAGTTTGTCAGCACCAAGAAGAGGCTCAGGGATGGTGTAGGTCATTTACTGAATGGAGCAGGTATCCTCTTGGTGGAGGATGCAGAAAAGGCTGAAGTACTCAATGCATATTTTACTTCAGTCTTCACAGGCAGGGTCAGGCGCCAGGCTACTACACTGGCTAATGCAGAATGGGTAGAAGGAGAGCAGCCCATGGTGATGGAAGGTCAGGTTAGCAACTACTTAAAGAAGTTAGATGTGCACAAGTCTGTGGGGCCTGATGAACTGCATCCAAGGGTGCTGAGGAAGTTGGCCGAAGTGATTAAAGAGCTGCTGGCCATTATCTTTGAAAACTTGTGATGAACGGGGGAGGTCCTGGAGGACTGAAAGAAGGCAAATATACTGCCTATCTTCAAGAAAGGGAAAAAGGAGGATCCGGGGAACCACAGACCAGTCAGCCTCACCTCAATGCCTGGAAGAAACATGGAGCAGGTCCTCAAAGAATCCATCCTGAAACACTTGGAGGAACATAGAGAGACCAGGAGCAGTGAGCATGGATTCACCAAGGGCAAATTGTGCCTGACGTACCCGATTGTCCTCTATGATGAGATGACTGGATTTGTGGACGCACGAATAGTTGTTGATATAATATACCTTGACTTTCACAAAGCTTTTGATACAGTTTCCCACAGCATTCTCATCAGCAAGTTAAGGAAGTATGGGTTGGATGACTGGACCGTAAGGTGGATAGAAAGCTGGCTAGATAAATGAGCTTAGCAGGTAGGAATCAATGGCTCCGTGTTTAGATGGCAGCCAGTATCTAGTGGAGTCCCCCTGGGGTTGCTTCTGGGGCCCGTTCTGTTCAACATCTTCATTAACAATCTTGATGATGGTATAGACAGCATGCTCAGTAAGTTCATGGATAGGATTCAGGGAGACCTAGACAAATTGGAGCAGTGGGCCAAATGAAATCTCATGCGGTTCAACAAGGAAAAATGCAAACTCCTGCTCTTAGGATGGAAAAATCCCATGCACTGCTACAGGCTGGGGACCAATCAACTAAGCAGCAGCACTGTAGAAAAGGACCTTGGGATTATGGTGGGCGGGAAGATGGATATGAGTCAACAGTGTGCTCTTGTAGCCAAAGAGGCTAATGGCATATTGGGTTGTATCAGTAGAAACATTGTGAGCAGATCAAGGGATATGATTATTCCCCTCTATTTGGCACTGGTGAGGCTGTATGTGGAATACTGTGTCCAGTTTTGGGCTCCCCACTACAAAAAGCATGTGTGCAAATTAGAAAGAGTCCAGCAGAGGGCAAGGAAAATGATGAGGGGACTGGCGCACATGACTTATGAGGAGAGACTGAAGGAAATAGGCTTATTTAGTCTTCAGAAGAGAAGATTCAGGGGGGATTCGATAGCAACCTTCAGCTGCTTGAAGGAGTACTCGAAAGATGAGGGAGCTAGGCTGTTCTCAGTAGTAGCAGAGAACAGAACAAGGAGCAATGATTTCAAGTTGCAGCTGGGAGGTCAAGGCTGGTAATTAGGAAAAACTTTCTCACTAGGAGAGTAGTGAAGCATTGGAATGGGTTGCTTAGGGAGGTGGTAGAATCTCCATCCTTGGAAATATTTAAGATCTGGCTAGACCAGAGGTCTCAAACATGCAGCCTGCAGGCCATATGTGGCCACTAAAGCTATTTCCTGCAACCCACAATGACACTATTGTTACTGATGTTTGCAGTATTGTTATATGAAAAGGTTTCAGTGGTGCAGCCCTCGAGCTAATGTACTAGTCCTCATGCGGACCTCATGGTGCTTTGAGTTTGAGACTTCTGGGTTACAGAATACCCTGGCTGGGATGATTTAGTGAGAGTGGTCTTGCTTTTAGCATGGGTTGGACTAGATGACATCATGATGTCCATTCCAACCCTTTGATTCTATGATTAGGTTATTGGGCTGGTGTATCAGGGTGCCTGCCCCCTTTGAGAATAGTACAGA
The DNA here is from genome assembly GCA_007922195.1 of Podocnemis expansa. Taxonomy (NCBI): domain Eukaryota; kingdom Metazoa; phylum Chordata; order Testudines; family Podocnemididae; genus Podocnemis; species Podocnemis expansa. The sequence goes on along the minus strand of ML682022.1, from coordinate 8,046,391 downwards.
CAATGGGTCAGTGAACCCTTGTTCTATGGCACAGCTGCTTAAGCTTCCTCGACTTCTGGAATGGAGGACAGCCTACAGAAGAGCAGAGTGTGGTACTAGGAAAGAACTGGTGCTAGAGAGTAGTCAATATTTGAGGGGAAAACACACGTCCAGCATTCTGTGGTGCAATTCAGACCAGTGAGGTGCTCTGTCACCACTAGCCCTGCAGTATGGAGTGCCTCACAATGGTTTGCTGCTGCAGCTCCCAACTTCGGCTCTTCATAAACTGTCAAACAACATGCAGTTCACACAATATGTGTCTGTGCATAGTCAATATCATGGCCCAGTAACTCTGATGTGAGCAGCCTGTTAGCAAACATCAGTGTACTGTTGCTTTAAGCAGCTTTGGTTATTATTTACAGGGTAACTCCAACACACCTCCTTGTGCTGGATTTATCCAAATTAAAAGAACATGTATTCCAAACTATCCCGTTCTCTTCTGCATAGTCCAGATATTTTAGGTCTGTTGCCACTCTAAGGGGATCAGCATACAACAGTCAGCTATCTTAAATGGAGTTACCCAGACAGTTCACAACACTATTAGTTTTGGTTAAAAATAAATCAAGTCTTTTCAACTACAAAGGGAGAGATTTAAGGTATGTATAAGCAATGATACCTTAAAGGGAGAAACAGTTATGAGACAAATAAAAAGGAAACACTTTCTAAGCTTGACAAACAAGACTTGGTTTAAGGTAAAGTTCCTTGCATGTTTTCAGGACATTATTGACCAAACTCTCATGCTAGGATCTGCTCTCAAAGGACATAGACCAGGGGTCACAAACTCACAGTCACTAAAGTTATTTCCTGTGGCCCACAACAACACTATTGTTATTGATATTTGCAATATCATTTTATGAAATGGTTTCAGTGTGCAGCCCTCTGACTAACGTACTAGTCCTCATGTGGACCTCCTGGTGATTTGAGTTTGAGACCCCTGCCATAGACTGTTTCTTTGGTCTTCTTAGGTGGAAGAGAGAGATGGATAAGAATAGACAACTTGGGGTGTTTTTGCCTCTCACTTTTATAGTTGTCATCCTTTAAAATCCATTTTCCTGACAGTGAATCAGAGATAAAGATCTTTGCAGCTGAGGCCAATGAGACATGAAGTCTGGTGGGAGTTAGATTTTATGTTGTTGCTAAGACACAGATCTGTTTTTTCCTGTCCCACTTCCTTGCCAAACAATGGCCATGTGATAGGTGATGCCCCATCAACTTTAAGAAACAGGTTTACCCACTCCCCAGACTTGTCTGGGAAACACATTTCAGTTTATACTCACAACTGTATATATACAGTTGCTACATACATATCATTGTGAAATGTATACATATGGTAGACTGGCAAGTTATTAGTTTTCAAATGAAACCTAACAAGTCATGTTAAAAATTATTATAGTAGACTGTGGGTGTGAATACAGGGGTCCATTCCACCACAGCAGGAAACTGTCATTTTAAATGCCTAAGACCAGGAACTCTGAAATGTACAGTAGGGTGAAGTTCCCCTCTCTCCCAGTCAACCAGAACAAGATCTGGGAAACAACACAGTGTATCTCTTTCTTCAGAACAGGAGAAAGCTGTTTTCTGCTGACCTATCTCAGCCCATAGAGGGAAAGGACTAATTAAAAACAGGCCAGCTGGGAGAATCTGGTTTAGATATGTAGCTGGTATGAATGAACACAACCTGGGGAAGGAGGACCAAACAGAGGAAACCTGCATAAACTAGCAGACAGGCCTCAGAAGGAGGGTTGTGGGACTTCTAAATAAAGGAGAAGGTTTTGGCCCATGGGCTAAAAGAGCTCTATTTGGGAGAACACAAAATAAATAAAACACCAGAAAGGGGGGGATTTATTTGAATTATTCAGACCTGAGTGTAAATTATTGGAAAGTACTAAGAAAGAAATGCTGGAGGTCATGAGGTAGGACTTGGATTAAATCTCACATTGCACTCATGGTGCGCAGCAGTCTGTGATGGCTGCACGTATTCAGGGTAACTGCACCTTCAGTGTCTACATCCAGACAAAACTTCCACTGCATATTGATGGCAGTGGTAATAGTGTGACATTTTTGTCCCATAGTTGCTGCCCATAGTGGCTGTCAAAGTCTCCTACAACCTCTAAAAGAGCCAGTTCTTTAGTTTAACCAGTGAAGGTCCATATTTTTAGATTCAGAGGTCCCAGTTCAGTCCCTGCAGACAGTCTAACCATGAGTTACTCCAGCACCTCATTTGTGACTGCAGCCAGGTTGCATGTGTGTCTGCTATAGCATCAAGAAGCACTCTCTGAGCTAAGGCTGGCATAAGCAGATTCCCCCTTGTGTGGATTTTAATTGTTTAACAGAGCAAAATGAAGAAATAAAGCTTTCCGACTTTACATTCATGTTGGGCCTCAGAACCTACTGACTTCAATTAACTTCAATGTCGTTTTCATCAGGCGTTTTCATTTGTGTTTGAAAAATTAAATGTATACATAATCAGTGACAAGAAAAAAAAATGGGCAGTCACCCTCAGCTTTGTGCATTTAATGCATTATCAGTGAGGATTCATGGTTTTTAGCAAATTGATTGTTTCAGCTGTTACCTTGTGTGAGCTATTAAGAGTTCCTTTCGTTTGCTGAAAAAGTGCATTTAGACAATACTGTGAAGTAGGCAACAGTGGCTTGTGCATCTGCCAGCAAAGACTTTATGGTCTCTTAAGGAAATGCAGTTCAACTCTCTGGCATTGTCAGTGATGAGTAAGCCTAACCCATCTATAAAGAGGATTCTGCTAGGAAATTCCCTCCACAAAGTTCTACTTATCTGTCTTGGGACAGATCCACCTCAGTCCCTGCTCCATCCGCTTTGCAGTCCCTGCGTAGTATAAGAGACATGAGTTGACAAAACAAACAGCCAGATGAGTGTTTCACCAGTAAAGGGGAATTCTCCATTGTCATAGAACCAGAAAAGACAGTGCTCTTTGCCATCTGACCCCACCACATGATGGAATGGAGGCCATGTCAAGAGTGGAGACAGAACAGTGCTCCGTGGCTACATCTACATCAGCCAAAATTAGTTTGGATTTGTTTGTCCGAACTAAAAAGTTCGAGGTTAGTTCAAACTAACCTCGCACTTATAAGTTCGAACTAACCATGTGTTTTAGTGTGAACGAATGCTGAGTTTGAACTAGAACGTGCAGTTAGTTCAAACTAACTGGCTTAGTTTGACCTTCTTAAGTTTGACAGTGTAGACATACCCCATGATACTAAGTCTTAGCTCTGAGGCCTAGTCTACACTGTGTGGCTAAGTTGATGGAAGATAGGCAATCGGTGTGCCACAGAAAACATGTCTTCCATAGAAGTTACTCTCACTTACCGTGGTGTCTTTACTCAGCTGCCTCTGCTTGAAGTGCTATCCCTTCAATGTAGCATTACTGCACTTGGGGGGGTGGAGTTACTGAGTCAAAAGGAGAGCACTTCTGGGATCAGTTAAGCTTTTCAGTATAGACAAGCCCTCGAAGAGCTGCCTTAAGACTGCTCTAATGCTCATCATGGCCAAGGTAAGGGACCAAGCATACACTGGCCAAGAAAGAATCTGCCCCCTCTTTTAAGAGATGCTGTGTCTGTTATAACAAGCTATATGTTTGTATGGAATCATAGCTGTAACTGGTTACCCCCACCACACTTTTTGGTTTCCCCTTTCATATATTTTTCTAGTTGTATCTTAAATTTATTGGCTAAACTGCAGTTGTACCTATGATCTACTTATCTACTGAAAGTTACAGGGTATCACCCCGTGCCACCAGAGGCTGAATTTCAATAACACAATACTATTCAAATTAGATGACTATAACTCAAGGCTGATTTTGGCAGGTTGGTGCTGTATGAAAAAGAAAGGATAGGTATTATCATATCTGAGGAGAAGTTGCTAAATGAAAGTTATCTGAGCAAATTTGATACAAAGCATTGTCACTGTTAGGAAGAAAAACAAGAGTGCTGCAATGCTTCTCCAAGCAGGTATTAAGGATTTAATGACAAAAATGGATTAGTCAGGAAAAAATTAGACAATTGCTCCTGGATTTAGCCCCAGTCTGCCACTCCTGGCAGCTTCTAAAACCAATCTGTGTAAATGTGTAGATGGGGGCAGGACAAATTAATGATGGAACTTTAACCCTAATGATTTGGCTACCAGTACATATGCAAAAATATATCCTGTACTTCTAAAAATAAGTTTTATGTTTATAAAACACAAAGTTGTTACAACTGCTTAGGTGTGTGTGACAAAGATATGACAAAGAAATGATAAGTCCCTCCCCAGAGCAATCTAACTTAGACTTAGGACAAAATAAACCTGTGATGGAATTAAGGGTTGGGAAGAACATATAGAATTTCTTTGGTTATCTTTATTATTGTATAGCACAACTGAAGAAACATCTGTATTGTTATACTTCTAAAAATCTTGGCTATAACATACTTATAGCTATACCTTAGGTTTCAGTAAAGGTGTGAACCAAGTTTGTAACCCCAAATCAATCCCTGCCACGCCAGGCACAGGCTCTGCCCTGACCCCCCTCAATTGCTGCCACACTGCCAGCCCCCCCATTAGCCCCGTCCCCCCACCGTTGGCCCATTCCCTGCATGTCCCCCCCCACCGCTAGCCCAGGCCCTGCACGGCCCCCCCACTGCTAGCCCAAACCCTGCACCTCCCCACCACCGCTAGCCCAGGGCCCGCACAGCCCCCCCCCCGCTGCTAGCCCAAACCCTGAAACCCCCCCGCCGCTGGCCCAGGCCCTGCACCCCCCCCACACCACTAGCCCAGGCCCCGTACGGCCCCCCCTGCCGCTGGCCCAGGCCCTGCACCCCCCCCCCATTCCCACCCCACTGGCCCAGGGGCTTGTCTGGTGTCCTGCGTGCTGGCTGCTGCCCTGAAGAAACAAACTCAACTCTTCTCCCAGCCACGTGGAGCTTAGCTCCACCCCCACCTCTCTCAATGAGTTGTGGGCTGGGCTGGAGCTGCCCTCCTCCCTCCCAGACAGTACATGCTTCCTCAGTATGTACTGCCATGCTGGTGCCCACAAAAATTTATGGAGTGCACTGGCGCTGGGCAAAATACATGCAAGGCACTAGCCCTGAGATTCGGGGCATGTGCCCGGGCGTGCCCAGCGGTAGTGACGCCACTGGATCAAAGGCTGAATGCAGTCAACTATCTAAAACTTGCACTAGGCTGCCATGACTTATTGCTTCTGGAATGTAAAAAGTCTTCTTAAACAGACTTGGGGACAGGAGCAGGAGGAATTATTCAGGTCTCCCATGATTAAAAAAAAGTCCTTTGCAGAAGAATAAGGTAAAAAGGTAAAGGTAATAAGCACTTTTTTGTCAAAAGAATACCTTTAGGATTCACTTTCTTGAGTATCATGCTCCCTGTGACAATGGATCACACTCCCTTAGCCCTTAAAGACTTTTTGCCCATTAAGGCAATAGTAAATTTAGTACGTGAGACACACATACTGGTTGTAACAATGCACAACATCAGTCCCCATGGTGTTGAGGCTCAGACTGGAAAACAATGCTCTGCCAACCTTTTTCCACAGCTTCCCATCACTTAAGATAAAATAAGGTGCCATTAAAAGTTTATTGGGCATACCTTTAATGTAATCATGCTTCTGTGCTTTGGGCAAGAGTTTAAAGTAGTTTAGGGTACATACCTTTCATCACCATATGAATTTTGACAGCTCGGTTTCCGGTCTGGGTTGCTCGTGAGCCTTTGATATCAATTTGATATCAAGATTGGGCGGCCATTTTGATATCTACTTGATATTGAGATTGGTGGTCATTTTGAGATCTATTTAATATCAGAATTGTGCAGGGTGTGTTTTTGGCCTTGTGTAGTGCTTATGCTGGACATGTGAGTCAGGATTTGGCCCATGGGCCAAGAGACAGATTGGGATGGCATCCTTCATCTTGAGAGGTTGTGGAGAAAATGTCTGTTTGTGTAGTGCTTGTGCTGGGACACAAGGAGAGACTGGTGGGCCATCGGTGGTTTTGACCGGGTGAGGAGAAACTGAGGAAAGAGTAAAGGCTGAGAGAGTAAAAGGAATGAAGAGTAAAAGTGGAGAGAGAGTCTGTGGAGATGTTAGCAGGTCAACGGCTGGAAGGGAACTGAGAACCGGTCTGGGGGCGGCGCGCCATAGGCTCAAACCCCTCCTTTCCGCTGAGCCAATCAGGAGGCTGCTAAAAAAAAAGACAACCTTTCTTTACTACAATTTTTGAAAGATGTCCCGCACCCTGGTCTGAGTGCTGCTTTGATATGGATTTGATATCCAGATAGGTCAGCTATTTTGATATCAAATTGGTATCGAGATAGGTTGGCTATTTTTATATGAATTGGCTATGTATTTGCTATCAAGATTGGGTGGTCATTTTGATATCAAATGGCTATGGAGATGGATCAGTCCTTTATTGGCTATCGAGTTTGTGCTTCTGTGTTTTTGTGTAGTGCTTGTGCTGGACACATGAGTCAGAATTTAGCCCACAGGCCAAGAGAGAGTATGACAGGCTGTGGAGAAACTGAGGAAAGAGTAAAAGCATTTAGAGTAAAGGCTGAGAGAGTAAATGGGAATGGAGGCGATGTTCATTTGGCAGGGGCAGACCAGCAAAGAGAGAGGAACCCCAGCTGCACTGTCTAAAAAAAGAAGGAAAATGCCCCACAAAAGTGAAAAAAAAAATAGGTGTAGCTGTGGGAGGGCTAGCTCGGTGCAGCTGCTAGATCCTAGAGAAGCAGAGTTTAGATGAGAGGACTAGTTGGAGGAAGAGAGGAAAAAGGAAAAAAGTGAGGAAAAAAGCTGTGCTGACTGGTATAAATCAGTGGCTGCCGGGTTAAAACCAACTAGAGGCTAGAGAGCAGAAAAAGGGGGCTTCTGCTGCTAGGGAGAAGCAAAGGCTAGTAAAGAGGGCTAGCTGTGTGGAAGAGAGCAAAAAGGAAAAAAAAGTGAGGAAAAAGGGGGGAAAAAAAGCTATCCTGACTGGTATAAATCAACAGCTGTCAGGTTAAAAAAACAACAAGCAGTTGTGTGGCACTTTAAGACTAACAGAGTTATTTTTTGCATGAGCTTTCGTGGGAGAAGATCCATGAAAGCTCATGCAAAAAATAAATCTGTTAGTCTTAAAGTGCCACACAACTGCTTGTTGTTTTTTTACTGGACTAGACTAACACGGCTATCCCTTTGGAAACTGTCAGGTTAAAACCAAACAGAGGATACAGAGCAGAAAAAAGGGGGTTTCTGCTGTAGAGAGAGGAAACATACCCTATTAAAGAGCCTAGCTGGGGAAAGAGAGGAAATGTGAAAAAAAATAAGGTGTACCTTGGTGCAGCTGCTAGAGCCTAGAGAAGCAGAGGCTAGAAAAGAGGGCCAGCTGCGGGAAAGAGAGGAAAAAGGAAAAAAGTGAGGAGAAAAGCTGTTGTGACTATACAAAGCAAAGTCTGTCAGACAAAAACCAAATAGAAGCTACAGAGAAAAAGGCAAGCAACACATGGTAGGGACAGGCCAGCAAGGAGAGAAGAACTCCAGCTGCAAAGTTTTAAAAAAAGAAGGCAAATACCCCAAAGTAGTTTTGATTGGGCTAGCTGTGGGGAAGAAAGCGAAAAGGAAAAGTGAAACAAATAAGGTGCAGCTTGGTGCAGCTGTTAGATCCTAGAGAAGCAAAGAGGACTACTTGGAGGAAGAGAGGAAAAAGGAAAAAAAAAAAGTGAGAAAAAAAGACAAAAAAGCTGTTCTGACTGTACAAAGCAAAGTCTGTCAGACAAAAACCAACTAGAGGCAAGAGAGCAGAAAAAGGGGGCTTCTGCTGCTAGGGAGAGGAAACATACCCTATAAAAGAGCCTAGCTGGGGAAAGAGAAGAAAATGGGAGAGAGAGAGAGAGAGGTGGGGGGGGTGTGTGTGTGTGTGTGTGTGTGTAAATACATATTCAGCAAAGCCTGCGCATTGGAGAGAGGAAGAAGTTTTAAAGGCAGAGAAAAAGTTAAAGCAGGCTGCCCCATCCTGCAGAAACAGTTCCTGCTTCAGAGTCCTTTAAAAAAAAAAAATTAAAAAAACACCTAGGTTGATCTAAAGAAGGATCTGCCAGCTTAAAAACAATTAGAGGACAGAGAGAAGAACCTCTTACACAATGGAAATAATAAAAAAGGCAACTCTGATATAAAGAAGAGTCTGCTACTTTAAATCCAAGCAGAGAAAGTTGTAAGCAGCAGGGACAGACAGGCAGAGAGAGAGAAGCCGCTCATCAGCCACCCAGTCCTTCTTGGCTGTCTGCTCTGCCCCAGAAACTGGTTAACTTCTTTTGGACCTGATTAGGGGTGTCTCCCTTGCTAACAGCACTGTGTCTGTGTAAATTTCATTAAGCAACACACAAGCATGCTTAGTCATTTCCAAATTTCCAATGATGACCAGTTTCAAGTTTGGGCTCTGTCTCAAAGATATACCAAATATCCAAACTAACATCTCACAAACAGGGTTCAATACCCCAACTCTCACACCACGTGGCCTCAGATATATCTGAGTCCATGAAGAGACTACAAGGTGTTTCCAAAACATCTAGGTGTAAGGGCTGGTCTGTTACCCCTTGCAGTCACAGTCAGTCTTCCCTCTGATCCTGAGACATTAACTGTTTGCTCACAAAGTTAGCATCATGAAGACAGGCAGGTTTTAACCTCGTCTTCCCATTTCACTGATCAAATACAGCCATTTGGTTCCAGGATTGTTTAAGCATCTCAATGATCTCCACTCCACCTGGAACCTTTTCTGGTAAAACTGTTTGTTCCTTTTCCACTCCACCTGGAACCTAAACTGGCAAAACTGTTTGTCAAATGGCTGGGACTTTTTCAGAGAAAAATGAATTGGTAAATACCAAAAATTTAGGGCCTTGTTTATTAACTATTTAATCATTAGGCTTCAGAGTTACTACAACTTGAAATGAAGTGGTGCACTTCAAAGCAGTTGTTTCGGGCTGCCTGCACTCTCAAGCGCACATCATTGTACCTTGTCGAGTCCTAAGAGCTGATAAGTGCTACTTTTTAAAATGAAAGCTTAAATTCTGGTCACAAAGTACAGTCAAGACTTGGATGTCTGGTTTCCCCTTCTCTTTCATCATATGAACAATTTAAACAATGTCTCAAATACCATTCCTGGACTGCTTATTCACATGATTAATATAAGAAAATTGCAAGCTGTTTTGAAACCTATTTTTGTTGGAATAAAAAGTCATCAACACAGAGGGTTTCCTGTTCTTTATCTCACCAGTGACACAGTCAAAATTACAGCATTATGGAGCCTACACCCAAATTTCATGAGCTTCAGTGACATGGATAAAATACATTAATCACTAGAGTAAGAGCTTGGAAAAAGAATTCACTACAAATCACAGAGACCTTAACCACTCTTAATGTACCTTTTGGGCCCCCTCCTCAAATATCTCCTCTATCAGCATGTTTAGATCCAAACCATTTAGTTAATTTAACACAGGAAATGTTTGAGCCATTAGTGATAATTTCAATATGATTAATGAAATATGATTTCAATAGGAGCCTAAATGCTTTTCTAGGATCTAGGCCTCAGTGAATTTCTATTTTGCACCCTACAATAAGTGTCTAACCTTACAAATGGTGCGGGAAAACAATTAAATGTTGATGGAGAGAGCTGTCCACATACAGACAGACACTGCATTGAAACATGTCATCAAAAACAGTACAGCACTCTAGCCAGGAACACTCAGCAATATCTTTATTCCTTCTGAACACATGCACCCTATCCTTAGACCAAAATTATTTTCTGGTTTAGTCCTCTCATCTCGTTAGCATCAAAGCCCCAAAATTTTTGGCATACAAACTTCCCTCATTCTAGCTTACTTTAATTTCATGTGCTGTTTTCATCTAACATGTCATTCTAAAAGCAAGTCAGTTTAGATCTGGTCTACATCTACAGCTGAGGTAGAACTAGCTACATCATTCCTGGGTGTGAAAAATTCACACCTGAGACATGCAATTACACCACCCTGAGTCTGGGTGCAGACACTGCTAGGCTGATGGAAGAATGCTTCCATCAACAGCCTCTCAGAGGGGTGGATTCACCACAGAAATGGAGAAACCTTTTCTGCTGCTTTACTATCTACAGCAGTACATCTGCAGTCCTGTAGAACTGTTGCTGTAGAGTTTCACTGTGGACACTTACCACAGCAAGAGGAGGGGTTCACCCATCACTAGAGGTAATCCATCTCCTCAAAAGATGTGTTTCTGTTAAGCTAGCACTGTCTACCCTGGGGATTAGATTGGTTTAACTATGTATCTGAAGGGTGTGGATTTTTCACAGACTTGAGTGACACAGCTAGGCCACCTTAATTTGAATATAGATCCAACATTAGTTTCTATATGCATTAAGTTTTTCTGATAGTTCACTGACCTATTTAAGGGACACCATAAGTGAAATCCCAGTCCCAGTAACATCAGTGGTAGAACAGCCACTGTCTTCAACCTTGGAATCAGATCACCAAATGCGTGTAACTGATATAACTCACCTGCAAAAACTTACGTAAGTCCCTTAATGGAGCTACAGGTGAAAAATGTTTACGAACTGGGACTGACAGACTGTGCAAATGATGCATATAGTAACATCGCCCTCTGGTGGTAAAATCAAAACAATGTGCAATTTAACAGCATGTTTGAGACTAGGGCCTGTTGGAAGCAACACCTTTGCTGGAAAATTCCAACAGACATGCCAAGAATTAACCGGTGTGGAAGCTGAGTACCCTTAGCTGTAGAACAGAGAGGAAGCAGATGGATGAAAAGGGTTGAACAGCTTTAATTTTAAGAGTGTTCCACCCTGCAAATTTGGCACCTTCAAAGAATACTAAAAAACCGTCTCATATAAAAAAAGCAAATATATACAATTATCTAGTGAAATGAATTCACCTTATTGTCCTGTTCACACAAGGAAGGAAAAAACAACCTAGCCTACATACAAGACATTTCAGAACAATTCAACAGATAAGGCAACAGGGGGACATCTGGTTATAAATCAATCCTTATTTAGATATTTAACAGGAACAATGGGGAATGTGTGGATTAACTGGAACTCTTAAAAGTCACATCAGTAATGTATCGTGCGAGTCCTTCATCAATAACTTTGACAGTTCTGGTCTTGAACACATCCCTCTCTTCAAGGAATTTCTCAAATATATGCACACCACCTCCCACTCCAAAATAATGGGCTTTGCTAGCCAAATACATGTGGCCATTTTTATCCAATAGCTTAGAAACTGTTTCATGCAAAGCACTGTAGTATTCAGGATTGTAGATGGTCTCTGATGTGAGAATAAGGTCATACTTTGAAAAGGGTTTACCAGTTAATATGAGTTGGCTAAACTCAGTCCATTCTCCAGAAAAGAATCTGCACTTTGACATTAGAGCTGGTATGATGTCCATTTTCTTGTGCCTTTTTGAAGAAGGTTCATTAATTCCTCCGCCATCATCACCATCACCAGTACAGTTCGCCACTACATTAGGCAAGGTTATTTCATCAATCACAGTTCTATTATAGTCCTGAAAGTGGACGTTTTCAGCTTTTCCCTTTAATGCAAATATTCCTAGCAGCCCAGCCCCACAACCAAGATCTAGGACTGTCTTGTTGGTGAACTGTATTCCAGCCTCCGACAAATAATCCATGAGGTCAAAGGTGCATTCCCAGATTTTCAGCCCCCCTTCATAGATGCCTGTGATGAGATCAGAGTGAGAAGAAATACTTTGAGACACTATGTCTTCTTCATGGGAGCCATCTGTAAGGGTCATTTCAGCCACAGAAATATTTACATAGTATAGGCCCCGTACAACTTCCATAACTTTATTTTCTAACACTTTGCTGAAATCTTCAGGAATATTATGCTCTTTGGCAACTTTAAAGCAGGCCTGTTTCTTTGGCAATACCTGGAGCTTGCTTTTGTCCAGGCCACAGTTTGCTACTGGATCAGCATTTTTTGGTGTTTGGCATGCATATAGAGAATCCTGGTGCACAACATATTCTGCTATTGAAAATTCCTTGCTCTTTTCTGTAGATCCGTCTGAGTTCAAAGAACCCTGTCCAGAGCCCAGCTGTGAGGCTGTATAACCAGGACTCTCAAGTGCATTTTCTGCATCCTCTTCAATAGAGAAGTTAAATTGAAATGCCATTGTCTTAAGAAGTAAGAAAAAAAGAAACAATAACGACCTAGGTCCAAAGTTACAACAGGCAGACACTCACCAAATGGAAATATTAATACAAATGGCAATTTTCTTCTACTGTTTGTGCAGATAAAAATTTGGTCCCTGGCTATAAGGGCTGCTCTGCTGCAGTTAAGGCTGTCTATGAAGATATTTATGTTTGGTCATTTCATCGCTATGAGAGCCTCTGCTTCACGTGTAATGTCCACTTTCTTTGCAAATCCATCTGTTGAATTCTATTAAAAGAGAATATATGGCAAATATCACATTTCATTAAATTGCAAGATAAGTGCTTTGAGAGTATCTATCCAAAGTACAACATAAGCTACAGATATTATCAGATGTCACCTTTTAACATCCCTTTCAGATAGGCAATTATTTTTATTCCTATTTCACAGAGAGGAAAACTAAAGACAATTAGGGGTTTGCCAAAAGTCACACAGCAAGTGAACAGCAGTTTATGGCATAAATGGGTGGGTGAGGTTCTGCGACATTGCATCGTGCAGGAGCTCAGACTAGAGACGATGATATTGTTCCCTTCTGTCTTTAGGGCAGTGGCCTCAAGCACATGGCCCATGGGCCTTGTACAGCCCCTAAAGCTATTTCCTGTGGCCCACAATGACACGATTGTTACCAATATTTGCAATATCGTTGCATGAAAAGGCTTTAGTGGTGCAGCCCTCGGGCTAGTGTACTAGTTAGTCCTCATGCGGCCCTTGTGGTGATGTGAGTTTCAGACCCCTGCCTTAGGGTCTAGGACAGGGGTCTCAAATGTGTGGCCCATGGACCGCATGTGGCCCCTAAAGCTATTTCCTGTGGCCTGCAACAACACTATTCTTACTGATATTTGCAATACTGTTGTATGAAAAGATTTCATTGTTTCGGCCCTCAGGCTAACATACTAGTCCTCATGCTGCCCTCATGGTGATTTGTGTTTGAGACGCCTGGTCTAGGAGCTGAAAAGTCTAGTCTCCTGTGCGATTTTATCCTGTGGTTTTAGTCACAACTTAGATAAGTTCAACATACAAAATCACTTGTCTGAAAAAGAAGGGAAATATTTCAGATTTGGTTGTCCAGCAAGGAAATGTGATTGTTCCAAATTTCAGGCTGTGGTTGCATTCTTTTCCATAACTGAAAATAGTATCGCTATGCACTGTTTGCTCTGTTTTGGACTACTGTTCCAGGGTTTCTCATATTCCTCTTTAGAGAAGCTGTTTCTCACTTGATATCATGTCTTTGGTTTTGTCCTCGCTTTAACACACAAATGCCACCATCAGTCTGAAAATGTGTCAGAAATGAAACAATGAATGAATAACTAACATGAATAAAAATTCAAATACCTAAAAAATAATATAGCTCACATTCACAACCAGCCAGTTTGAAAACTAGATCCAATCCCACAGACCAGCGCTCCTCTAGTTCAGTGGTTTTCAAATTTTTTTTCCTTGGAATCTAGTTGGAAAAAAACCATTTACGCCCACGACCCAGCAATTGCATCTTTCAGAAATGCACTGCAGTCTTTCGGCAGTGGCAGCAGCGACGCAGTGCCTGTAGGTCTGTGACCCAGTACTGGTCCCAACCCTAAATTTGCCAACCACTTCTCTGCTAACGCCGCCTGCAATCGGACTAATCGTGCAAACATTTCAAGCCAGGCTTAACCTTACTCCCGTGAGTTGCTCCACTGGTTCTGGGAAGATCTTGTTTTCAATGGAGCCCCACAGTCTTGTGCCAAGAGTTTAGCATGCACAGAGGCCTTTGCAGGATGTGGGCCCGGACCCCTGTTCTCAGACTGTCACCTCTCTCACAATTTTAAAAGGGATAGCCGTGTTAGTCTAGTCCAGTGAAAAAACAACAAGGAGTTGTGTGGCACTTTAAGACGAAAAACTAAATCTGTTAGTCTTAAAGTGCCACACAACTCCTTGCTGGTTTTTCACCTCTCTCACAGCAGCACCTAGCTCCAAGTCACACCCACCGTGCTCGGCGCTGCACATACACAGCAGAGAACTGGCGGGAAGCGAGCGGCCCAGAGACGCGCCATAGCCCATGGCCCAGCGGGGCGGGGCAGGCGCTCCCACCCCGCGCCCCAGCCGCCGCCCCCAGGACAAAGCCCCGGCTGGGCCTCGCTCACCCCCAGCGCCTCAGGCCCGCACCCGGCCCCGGCCGCGCCGACTCGACCCCGCCCCCCCTCGGCCCAGGGGGCGGTGCCTGGCGCGGGGGCTGTCGGGAGCGGGAGGGCGGGCGGCGCGCGCGCGCGGCTCGGCGGTTCCGGCTCCGGCCATGTCCCCCGCGGAGCCCGAGATGCTGCTGCGGGAGCTGGGCGGCTGGGACGGGGCGCTCTGCCGGCGGGAGCTGCCGTGTGTCCTGCCGCGACTGCTCATATCCTTCCGCGGGGCCGTGGGCGCTGCTGGGAGGTGTCGGTCTGGGGCCGTCTGTGGGGCGGGGCCGGGCTGGGGCCGTCAGTGGGGCTGGGCCGGGCCGGACTGGGGGCGTCTGTGGGGCAGGACTGGGCTGGGCCAGACTGGGGGCGTCAGTGGGGCTGGGCTGGGCCGGACTGGGAGTGTCAGTGGGGCAGGACTGGGCTGGGTCGGACTGGGGGAGTCTGTGGGGCAGGGCTGGGCTGGGCTGGGCTGGGTCAGATTGGGGGCGTCAGTGGGGCTGGGCTGGAGCGCTGCTGTGGGGCACGGCTGGGCTGGGCTAGGCCACACTGGGGGTGTCAGTGGGCCTGGGCTGAGTCAGACTGGGGGTTTCGGTGGGGCTGGGTTGGGGGCACTGTGGGACTTCACGGGGCCTGGGTTGGGGCTGTTAGTTGCAGGGGTCGGGCTGGTGTTTGGGCCCCGATGAGAACTGATAACAGGATAGTTATTGCCAGCATTGAGTCACGGCGTGGGTGGGTTTATGGGGTGTTTCCATTCCCCAGCACTGTCAATTTCTGACTGCCGGGGACCAGTCATGCAGGCAGCTCAAAGGAGCTTTGCACCCTGTTCTCCATCCTCAGTCACTGCTAGTCACCCTGTTTCTCTGGTTTCAGTTTTTGCACACTTATCTCACTGACCCTTCAAACTCTTGTGTCCTTCAGGGCTTTGGGGGGATATAGCCTTCCTCCCGGCAGAGCAGCTTGCAGGCTCATGGCTTCTCACGTTAACTTTTGTAAGGATGAACTTAAAATATGAAAATAACCTGGCATCAGAATTCTGAAAATAAAGAATATGCAGCCCTGGTTAGCAAATGGTTAGCAGTGCAATAAAGTGAAAATCTCATGTAAAAAGAATCCAGGATTGCAAAGGAATAAATTTGAAAAGTAGCAGCCTTGAATTCTAATTGTCCTCTTAAACACCACCCGCTACAAGAATAAATAAATAAAAGGAAAGCTGCAGAGCTGGAGAGAGATTCTAATTCTCTCACTGAATTATAGATGGTGAATAAAAACAATCACTCTTTTAACCACTAACTTTTATCTACTGTGTGTAAAATTACCGAATATTAATCTAATGTTTAGAGAAACAAAGCAGGTGAGGCAGTATCTTTTATTGAGCAGACTTCTGTTGATGAAAGAGACAAGCTTTCAAGCCACACATAGCTCTTCTTCAGGCCTGGGAAAGGAACTGTTAGCCTCACAGCAGAATGTAAAGTGATTTAGCATTACTAGTTAGCACAGATTGTATGGGACCATTAGAGGGTCTTGTGAACTCCTGGGGGTGAGGATGTAGTTGGTTACAGAGTGTAATAAATTGTACATCCAGTGTCTGTTCAATCTGTGATTTTTAGTGCCTGACAGAGGAGTGTATATAAGCTCCTATGCATGATATTTGAAAGTTTTGTGCAGGTTTCTTTTGGGGATGAGGACGGATGGTTGAGAGAGAATGCTATGTGAAAAGTGGTCACTTAAGAAGTTGTAAGGGGGGAGTTCCTTTCCCAGAGCTGTGTGGCTCAAAAGCTTGTCTCTCTCTCCAACAGGAGTTGGTCCAGTAAGAGATATTACCACATGCACCTTGTTTCTTGAATGTCCTGGAAGCAATACACCTACAACTGCATACGATCTTTTGAATAGACAATCTGACGAAGAGAAGGATAGGGAGTGTTGCTATTGGAATGCATTGGAAAATAGGAATAATTCAAAATTATGAACAAAATTCTGTTCATTTTTGCGCTTCATTAAAGCAGTTAAAGTATTTTATTTAAATCACTTTGTATATGTGTTCAGGCGTATGTAATATTTGTATCAGTCCTAGTCCTGCACGCATTTAAGATCATAGGAACAGTAATGGAAATAGTGCCGCTGATTTACCACACCCTTTTAAGTGTTTGCAGAACTGGAGTCATAGCAGCTTCTATAGTGGGATCAGTCTGTACATCAGGACATCTTCGTGTTTCTTTTCTTTAACATTTTACTCTATGTATCAAAATTCTGACGACTGGTCTGAATGCATTCGTAAGTTGTTATAACTTTAATTTGCATTACAGCGCACCTTCCATATAAGTCATTTTGTATTACAATTATTCGTACTGTAGATCTTGTGTTAATTACAAATACTTCTGTAACAGTCTTCCTCGGTTTTGTAAGACAGTCTTCAACAACCACAGACATTCTGAACAAGCATAAAAACAAAAAGACCAAATAACGCATGTCTATGTATAAGGATCCTGTTTTTCGTTTTGTGCCACTACTAGTTGCAAGGGTTTTTATTAAAAAAGGGTCTCGCTTTACTTCGTCTCATTTGTACACTAATATCACAATTTGTCATCAGGATGGAAGTGGTTCTGAGTGTGCAAATACTTGGTTATGGTAACAGGAAAAATGACGTTAATTAGAAAGACAGTCACTTGTATTGTGTGTTTTGGTAAAGCATGGGGGAAAGAAAAATGCAGACAAAGTGACAGTTTAGGGAAGCTCCAATAACTGTCTTTTAAAAGTTTATTTGAGTTCGTCAAGTGTCTTTTGTAAAAGTATATGTGTTAGAATCACCCAAGAGAAGGGGAACTGGAAGAGAATGAATATACAGGGTTAAATTTTCAAGTACAACTTTCATTAACTTCAGTAGGTGTTGTACATGCTTATGGAGCATTTGGCCTACAGTAAGCTCATTTATAGGGATTGTCATTGTGATTCAAATTACTCTATGTGGCCTGGTATCCTGTCTGTAAGATATAATACTGTATGCCCCATTGTTGCTTTCTGGCAAGGTAAACATTCCTCCATCCATGCACCTCCAAATGTGCATTGCTATGGCAGTGGGGAGGGGTTCTTCTCTCCTAATTCTCAGGCTATTAATTTGTTTGTGAGGTTGGCCATCCCATTGTACCTTCAGAAAGAATGCCAGTGCAGTTGCAAGTATTTTTACTATAGTGAGACTTCAGTAGTGACCTGACATAGTTAAACATTTCCATTAAAATGTCCCAGGTTTGGTCTTGTCTGAAGGTTAATTTATTTTTTTTAAAGTTTGAACAAAAAATGATTCTGCTTCTTTTGGACAATAGGCAACAAAATACAATTTTTCCACCATGAAAGAATGGAAAATATTTTTATGAAGAGTTGTCCTGTTGCAGAAAAGTGATTTTTTTCTCCCAAGAAACAGCCTTTGAGCATTCCCGTGAAAATTGGCTTTGATTTGACTGTTGTTACAAGGCTTTTAGATCTCAGCTGTTGACGTGAGTCTGACAGTTCCTTTGTATAAAGTCGTAGCACTTTTTTAAAAACAACATCCATAGTAAAAAGAGGCTTAGAGCTGTGCATGGGCAAATGGATGCTATACACTGTGGGGTTTCTTGGTTCCATTTAGGCCTCAATCCTGCACATGATGTACTTAGCGTTACTACTGGGAGTAGTCCATTGGGAGACTACTCATCTTAGTAAATTAAGCACATGTAAACAAAGTCAATTAGCATTATCTAGACTTCTTAAGGAATGTTCAGATGGCAACTGTCATTTGCCTTTTACAAACCCACACAGATCAGTTCTCCTCAAAGCAAATCTGTGTTCCTTGTGCTAAATAGCTAAACAGTCTACAGATTTTTAAAAATCATTATAGGGTGCTCTCCTTTACCGGTCTATAAATATTTTCCTTCACAGGAGTGCTGAGGGTCCTGACTGAAATGTTTCTGCCTCATATCAAGCTTTCTGAGTTAGAGGAAACCTGTTTCTCAAAAGTGTTACCCAAGGTATGATGTCTTTCATGGTGGGAAGAGTCAAACATAAGTCCAATACTAAAAACCTAGTTAGAAGCTGCAGCTTTGCCTTTTAAGGACTATAGCAATTTATGTGATAGAGTTCTTGCTTTGGAATGAGGCTCATGTTTGAAATGAATTCTCTTTCATGCTAAAAAGGTCTAAATTAATATCTAAGTCTACCTCATGTGATTTTTACCTTTGGTTTTGTTGGCAGGAGGAAGAGGGCCTGTGGTGTTATGCTTGAGGTAGTCAATAATGACGAGAATTTTAAAAGCCTATTTTGAGAAAAATTTGACCTATTACATAAGCAAATACAAAATTATATTATTATTACTTAGTATAACGTTAGTGTGCTTTGGCTAAATAGACTGCAAAGCCCAGAACAAAGTATTTATAGGAAGTAACCTGAAAGGCCAAGTTAGCCTATGATATTGTTAATCCTGAGTTAACATGAAGCTCTTTCTTTTTATTATAGATCGAAAGGGGCAGCCGTGTTAGTCTAGTTCAGTAAAACAAACAAGGAGTCCTGTGGCACTTGAAGACTAACAAATATATTGATTGCATGAGCTTTCATGGAAGAAAGTTTGACAAAGTGGGATTTTCTCCTGCGAAAGCTCATGCAATCAAGAAATTTGTTAGTTTTTAAGTACCACGGGATTCCTTGTTTCTTTTTATTATAGCTATACTGAATTTTTTAAATTATGTATTCACATTTTAAATGAAATAAGAGTCTACCATAGAGGTTGTCTTGCTCCCATTGTAGGAACTCCTTAGAACCTCTGTTCTTGCAGGTGATAGGAAGTTTGCAGGAGCTCCTGGACAGTTCTTGCTGGTATTAATCATCCTTTAAAGGTTTACAAAAATAGAAAGAAACTGGTTCACAGTGCGCATATCCTAAACCTGTGTACTTGCAGCACATCAGCTGTGCACTGTCTTATATATATGCTTGGTAATGAGCTACTTACATCTTTCTGTTTCCACCACTGACAACTCAGAGACATCGAGACCAACCAAAAGGGGGGGGGAGGGATTCAAAATGGCATGACCACCAAACTTTAAATAGTAGGCATTGAAAGATTTATTAACTTTTTCAGAATATAACAAATTGCTTTTAGAACAAAACAAAACTCCAAAATGATTGGTTTGAAACAAACTTTTAAAAAAAGCCTGTACTAGGGGGGTATCATATATAAAATGTGCATTAGTGTTAATATTGGGTAAAGTTGAGGTTGGTGAACAAATTTGGGGTTACATGGGAAGCTAATTTTAGCTAAATACAGGGAGACTTGTGTCTACCCCATCTTAAATAGAAGAGTGACCTGTGGAAACTACAGGTTTCAGCATGCAGTACATCAGATGGCTAAGCTATGAAGCGTAAGTCTCTGCACCCCATGCATCCATACCAAAGGTGAACCTGAAAGTGTGCTGACTTGCACTTAGGGTGCCTTTGTTCTATACCAGGTATGTGGTAGAATCTATTAATATCAGTTTCATTTTAATTTGCTTTCTTCTGGCAGGCTATACAATTGTTTGATGACTTGTTGTATGAGTTATCCAGTCAGGCCAAAGGACTAACCAGCCACAATGTAGAAATATGCAAAGCGGTGAGGGATGTTTTACAGGTAAGTCTTTTGAAATGACCTGTAAGAGGAATGGTTAGGTGATCATCTGTTTTTCTACCAAAATGGGAGAGAGATTTTTGAAGTGTTTATGCCAGCAAGAGCTGAATGTAAAATCAGATCTGGATTTGTCATAGTGCAACTAGTTTGAATGTATTAGTCAGGGGCAATGTTCCCTCTAAGCTGCGCTGGCGCGCTGCAGCGCAGCTCACCACAGCCGCCAGCGCAGCGAAAGCTGCCAGCAGCGCACTGCCGGCAGCCGGAGTCCCTCCACAGAACTCCTCTGCGGCTGGGAGTTTTGAAAACTCCCACCCAGAGAAGCTCCAACGGAGCATGCCCAGAAAATCTGGGCATGCTCTGTAGAGCTCCTCTGGCCCGGGAGTTATGGCTGGGCCCTCTGGCTCCAGTCCAGCCCCAAGGTAAGTTGGGGGGGGGGGGGCTGAGCGGGAGCGGGGGGGCTGCTGCCGGGAGCGGGGGGGGTTGTGGGGGGCTGTCAGAAGGGGAGGGCTTGCAGGAGGAGCGGGGGGGCAAGTGGGAGCGGAGGGGGCCGAGCGGGAGCGGGGGGGGGCTGTCAGGAGTGGGGGGGCTGAGCGGGAGCAGCAGGGGGGCTGTCAGGAGTGGGGGGAGGGGCTGCGCAGCGGGCCCCGCGGGGTGGGGGGGGAGCGCAGCGAGCAACCAGAGTTGCTCAGCTGCCCTCTCCCCTTAGAGGGAACATTGGTCAGGGCCTATATATCTTTCTTGATAGAGAGTAGTTCAGCGGGTGTATAAATATTTGCAGGATCAGGGCCCTAGACCTCTAGCCCTGAAAGTTACTAGTCTTGATTTTCATTGTGTTGTATCGTGAGGTTTCATGTCTATCTGTCATTGACTCTATATCATATTCCATCATCAGTTATAAAGATTTTGCTGCCAGAGTCTGTCATTAATGACATACATGCAATTCTGTTGTATTCATTAATGTTACGGAGGGCAAAATTTATTTTGCAGTTGGACCTGAGGTAACAATGTGTAAGCCAGAATAGAAACCATTTTTTTTCTCTGAGACTTGAGTTGGGTCTGAGGTGCTAACAGGAATAAAGTAGTAAAAACTTCTTAGTCCCTGAAGTAAGCCAATATTGTTCTAAAATACTCACAAGGAACAGAGCTGGTATTGAGGAGGATGCCAATTTGCATAATCCTTTTTCAGAATGCAACTGTTTTGAAAGATTTGTTAGTTGATGCTGTGAATCTTGAAATAATAAATACTGTAAGTAATAAACAGCAGGCAGTACAAGCATGTTTCTCACATAAGGAGAATATGACCTCACAGAAAAGCTGCGCTCTGAATCTGCTGCTGTTTTTCACAAAGCATCTTTGCGGTTTTCAAATACATTTCCATTTGCCAATGTCCTAAAAGGCAAAGAAAGATGTAGCTAAATGCAAAAGAGAAGAGCTGCTTTATAATTTTTGCTTTCCAAAGTAACTGCTGCATTGTATTGTCCTACTTTGCAACTTCAATGATAATGATGATCTCCTTTGCAGACTATGGTGCAGCTGCTGGGAACTCTGACGGGTTGTGTGCGACATATCTGTACCCTGCAGGAGTCTGTGCCCCTAGACTGTATTCGTACCCTTCCCTCTTCCATTCTTTATGTAATCAAAAACACATTTACTCACTGTAAGGTAGGTTTCAGGATCTAGTTGTAGATTATTTTTAAAAAATCCTTTGAGATGTAATTCTGCTTTGAAAAAGTTCCTTTTGTGGCTTTCCATATTTGATGCCCCAATACTAGGTTAGATGTAATCAGTTTACAAGTACAAAGATGGCTTTTTGAACTGCCAGCCCTGCAAACTGGCCTCTGTGGACCAAGCTCAGTTATTTCCATCCTGTGCATTATTACAAGTTATAAAAGTTGTTCTGATGAAACTCAAGAGTTTAAATTAAGAAGGAAGGGACTATTAGATTATCTAGTTTGATCCATAGATTCCAGGGCATTACATTTCACCCATTTATTCCTGTGTTGTGCCTAATAACTTCTTCAGGACCTTAGTGGCACCTGTGCAAGCCCATTGTCTTCAGTGGATTTGCAGAGGTGTAATTATGGATGTGTTAGTATTAACTCCATGATTCAGTGCTGATTTCAATGCTGACCTGTGATTGGGTAAATGCCTTGGGTTGCATAAAAAAACATTGGCGTAGCACTTTACAGCATCTGGACATGGAGGAAAACTGAAGTTGTTCTTGAAACCTTCCCATTGTAAGCAGTATCATAAAACTATTATAAATCCATAATAATTTGTCATCTGGCCTGCTAGCTTCAGTTTCACTTTGGAGTTTATATTCCTTGCTTACTAGAATTTATAAACGTACATGAAGTCAGATTACACAGTGAGACCTTTGCTACGGACTCCTTCCCAGTAGTTTCAAAGGGGTAGCCACATTAGTCTAGTTCTGCAAAACAAGCAAGGAGTCTTGTGGCACTTAAAGATTAACTAGCTCATGCAATAAATACATTTTATTAGTTTCCAAATGCCACAGGACTCCTTGCTTGTTCTTCTCCAGTAGGCAATCAATTATTAAGAAACACTTCAAAACACTTGGAATCTTTTGGGACATAACTAAGTTTATCATGAAGTATCATACTAGATTTTGGTAGAAATCTGATTTTAGAGTCCTGCATCAAAGGTCTGCTCCAAAGTTCAGTGAAGTCACTAGAAGAATTCTTGCTGATTCACTGGCCTTTACGTTAGTACCTAGGTGAGTGGGATTTTGTATTTCATGCATAGTAAACACAGATGGCTATTTAAAATCTACTGCTCTTGCTGGTGGTGAGTTGAAATAGATGTTTATAATGCATCATCAGGTTTAGATTACCAGACATTTTCTAACTCGCCCTTGTCCCCTGTTTCCTGCAGGAGAGTGAGACCGTGTACAGTGGGTGCCTGCACTTGATTTCTGACCTCCTCCAGTCTCTGTTTAAAGAGGCCTATTCTCTTCAAAAGCAGCTTATGGAGCTTCTTGATATGATCTCTTTGGAATCTGCTTCTGCTGAGGACAGTATTGTAGATATGGTATCAGGTGTGTATATGATAGCTGTTTCTTTATCCTGATCCTCCAAGATGCAGACCACTTTCTGCTAGATGTTGGGCGCCTCAGTTCCTGTTGTATTCAGTGAGAGTTGAGGCCATTCACCACTTTAAAGGTGACGCTTTGTGTGCTTGAAGGATCTTGTACTTCCTCTGAATCTCACGTTGCTCTCAGTTAGGTAACTACAAAAAGGACGTGGACAAATTGGAAAGAGTCCAGCGGAGGGCAACAAAAATGATCAAGGGGCTGGAGCACAAGCCCTCTGAAGAAAGACTGAAGGAACTAGGCTTATTTAGCCTGCAGAAGAGAAGACTGAGGGGGGATATGATAACCTTCAGCTACCTGAAGGGTTGCTCAAAGGAGGATGGAGCTCGACTGTTCTCAGTAGTAACAGAGGACAGAACGAGGAACAATGGTTTCAAGTTACAGCTGGGGAGGTCCAGGCTGGATATTAGGAAAAACTTTCTTACTAGGACGGTGGTAAAGCATTGGAATGGGCTACCTAGGGAGGTGGTGGAATCTCCATCTTTGGAGATGTTTAAGGCCCGGCTGGATAAAACTCTAGCTGGAATAATTTAGTGGGAGTGGTCCTGCTTTTTTTGGCAGGGGGTTGGACTCAGTGACCTCCTGTGGTCCCTTCCAACCCTATGATTCTAGATGGAGTGTTGTTCTGTGGGATGCCAGAATTGAAATGATCTCTGTCCCCCACAAGCACCCAATGATTGATCAGTTCTCCCAAACTGAAAGGCATTTTGCAGATGCAATGATGTAACAGCTGTGTTTGGGTTTTTTCAGGTTCATGGAGTAGCACTGAAATAACAGGCCCCTTGTAACCAAGTGTTTGTTTATTCTCTCTGACTGTTTCCTCTGCAGTGATCGATACTGTGCTGGACATTTGCTCTGTCATTTCCAACATGGACCATGCCCTTCATGCCAACACATGGAAGTTCATAATCAAGTATGTTCAGTGCCTTGAATGATGCTCTTGTGTATCCAAAGAATATTTTATAGCCAATTTCTTATAACTAGTGTGAAACTAGACTTTTAAGTGGGCCCCTGATTCCCATTGAATTTCAGCTAGTAACCAGAATTAAATGCTTTCTCAGTGGAAAAAGTTATGAATCTTGTTTTAGAAAATCGAACACAGTTTGATTTTTTTTTTTTTAGCTTAAGTTAAGGAAATAAATTTGAAATGCAATATTGTGACTTGAATATTCCCTAAGGATCTGAACTGAAATTCCACCAATGCTGTTGGATTAGATTCTGCTTCCTTGTTGTTGCATCATGTGTCCCTTCTGTGCTTCAGTAAATTTCACAATGGAGCTAGAGTAATTCTGTCTCTGAGTTCCTTGGTATTTGTCAGGGAGAGCTGCGTTAAGAACAGAGCAGGTCTGTGGAATTGTCCATTGTCACTTGATGGTTTATTTCTTTACAATTAAGCATTTGATTCTGTTCCTGTCGGTCTCTTGTAGGCAAAGCCTGAAGCACCATTCCCTGCTACAGAACCATTTGAAACACAAGGACATCCTCACTGGCCTATGCAAGGACACCCTCTTCTCATTCAGTTCCTGTTTGCAGCTTGCTGAACAGATGAAGCTGTCTGGGACGCAGGTGAATGAACACTCTCTGAAAACTGCTTTTGGACTTAAGAAAGAGTTGGGCCAGGATGTTTGGCAAATATAGATACGTTTGTTCTTCAGTGTTACAGGCTGAAAAAAATATTTGGGATATTACACATTCTTAGGGGTTTCCCTGAGATTCTGCTGTGTTTTCATGAGATCCAGGCTTACTTTAAGGGACAAAATAAAATTTCTAGGCCTGTTAGCAATGTATCTTGCAGTGTAGCGTTCTTTGATATCTTCTTAGTTTGTCCGTAGTGGTTTTATTGCTGCTTTCCTTTTGCATAGGAGAGCACTGACAACAAGCTGTTCCAGAAGACAGTCAAACTCTGTAGATTCTTTGCTAATTCCCTTGTACACTACACCAAGGTAAGATTTATAATTTTGGTCCTACATAAGTATAAAACTAACTCTGTACTGTGCAAATAGGCACACTGATCAAGTGTTTATTGTTTGCTGCACTTAACACCTGTGGTATCTGGGTGGCATAATTAACATCCATAGCAACTCACCTGTTGTTTATTGTCTCACATGTCAGTTTGGATACCTAATATTGTTCGTTGCTGCTGCCTTGCCATATTCTTCCAGCTGAATGCCACCATGCTGTCTGTCTCCATCAGATTTACATGCTAAGTAGGATGGGATCCAGCAAGCTGCAGCAGGCAGTGGCATTGGATGAGTTGGTAGTGTGTATTTATCTCTCAGGTCAGCAGTGAACCAATGCCATGACAACATTACCTTAAAAATTTATAAACAGTTGCTAGGGATGTAAGGTTGTTGCTGATTTATCCTTAACGTTTGCAATATAGTCATGGTCCCATTTCCAGCATCCCAGGACTGGCATTTGTCTCCAGGACCTTCAACTTTCAATGTGCTTCAAATTAGTTTTCTCTAATGGAAGGTTGTCCCACACAGGAGGCTGCTGACCATAGTGGGCCCACTAATGGTTTCTCAGCAGCCTACTGCCTTCATTTGAACTCGTTCCATTGATGAGAAACCAGTATGATCTTTTGCAACAAGTAGGAGGAATTTGGTAGTATGAGAGGTAGTATGGACTGATGCAGTGGTTTTCAACTTGTGATCTGTGGACTTCTGGGGGTCTGCAGACTATGTCTAAGATTTCCAGAGAGGTCCACAGTTCTGTTCAGAAGTTTATAAGGGTGTGCAAATGAAAAAGGTTGAAAACTGTTGTTCTAGTGGATTAGGTACATGACTAAGAATAAGGGATTCCTTCATTCAAGTGCTGTCTCTGACAGTGATTCCCTACTTTGACCAAGCCATTGTACCTTAGTTTCCCTGTCTATAAAACTGGGGTATTCACACACATCTGCCATGTGTGAGGGAGTGAGAGAAAAAACAAGTTCACCAGTGGCTTTGGGAGCTAGTGCTCTCCAGACCCCCAGCTTATTTGGACAACTGCCCTTTGCAGCATTTGTCTAGCTTTTGGCAATTATCAATATTTTCAGTACAAATAGTTGGATTCTACTTTTGCAGGAGGAGGTTGGAGATGGAGAGATACCTGAAGATCACAACCACTCTCCAACATCCTTTTATAGAATAGGATAGTTAAATCTGGGATGTAGCCAAGAGAATCCCCTTTCTAATCCTTTTCCTAAATCAATGATTCAATGTGGTCCGTGGAATAATAATAAAATAATCCTTTGTATCTCTTATGTATCATATTCTGTGTTATATTATTATTCGCAATGTAATTTGCTTCACAAACATCCTTGTATAATGCAACGTTCTCTTGACACCTGCAGAAACAACATCAGCCTTCACATTAGGTGTTATCTTTTCCCTCTGGTAGGACTAGTGCAGGTAAAAGTACTATGATAAGTGCAATATGTTTGTGCGTGAACATAATAAATGACTAGAAATAGCTATGTTTTTAATACCCCTTGATATAAAAGTTTGACTCCCCTCAGCCATAGGGTATGTTAAAAATGTTTAAAATGGCTTGCTTACTTGGCAGTCTGCAAAAGCTTTCAGTTATAATGTAATGGTCTACAGAAAGGGAAAGGTTGGGAACCACTGTCCTAAGTCCTTTGTCTAGTCTTGTACAGCAGTGTAATCATGATGAACAGGAATCATTTACGTGTGGAAATGGGCAGTGAAAAATTGTTATACAGTAATGTAAGGCTGTTGCTGAATGTGTGACATCTGGTGTGTGTTTGACATTAAGCAAAAAAAAAAAAAAAGTCTTCCCCTTAAAGTAAATATTATCAGGAGGTCTCAGTACTTAGGAAGAGATCATGCTCTCAAAATAAACAGTCTGCATGGTGTGACAGGCCACTCCCCCACTCCAGTCCAGTGTGCTGCCATGCTCCCCGCCCCATTCCCACTCCTGAATCCCGATTTGCCTCACTTTGCCAAGTGACCACTCACTCCTGAGTCAGTCTTCTTTTGCAGTCAGTCCCAAGCAGTAGGTGTGTGTCCTCTGGGTACTCAAGGGCCAGTCTGCAAGTGAGTATCTCCGGCCCCAGTTACTTCCTCCAGGAGCCACTGTCTACAGAGATTGGGGCACACTCTCAATCATCATACACTCAAGTCTGTCCATTTAACAAACAAATGGACTGTGCCCAGCCTTCTTCATTCACACCCTTTAAAGATCATACAGCTTTGGACAAAACAACAAGTTTATTGATCAGATTATAGTTCTAAGTGAGAATGTGGCCAGTCATGGCAGAATCACAAAATAAATGAGTCAGGAGTGACCACAAGGAAATAAAAAGTAAAACACGCATACTAACCTAATATCTCTACTCAAACTGACCTCATAGTCCAAGTTTATGTTCAAGGTATTCAGCTGTCAGATGTTGCACAGCCAGTCTCTTCCTGAGGCCAGGCAGGGCCCACATCTTGCTTGAAGTTGTTTCAGGATGGAGATTCCCAGGCAAAAAGCCCCAAATTCCTCTGAGTGTCTGTCTTTGTTCCAGAACTCCCCGACTGCTCCTTTTCTGGGCAGAGGTGATCTCTTTGTCTGGCTTGAACCAGGGAACTCAATTAGCATATCTTTGTTGCTTCCTCCAGGTGCTTGCTTGCTGCTGGGAGAACTCTGTCTGTCTCCCACCACCCCAAGCCATGTTGCACATCTGTACACATGCATGAGGTTGCAGGAAATATATCAGCATGTTATCATGCAGAATAGGCTATGAGCATCCCTAAAGAAACATTGAATGGTGTAATTGGCAACAAATCATACAATTACTTAAGTGAACAGAAAAATCTCATAGCTCATAGCCCAGGTTGCACAGATGTGCATCCCGTGACACGTGGATTCTTTTTCTCCTGGGATTTTCTGTTAGCTCCCATCACTGACCGAGAGATAAGTATAGAAAACAACTTTTCTCCCTCTCCTTTTATTCCCTTCTCCTCCATCCACTTTTTTAAAATATATTTATTTTAACCTCCCGGTATCCATTTAAGTAACATACCAAATAGCAATAACAAATGCAAAGTAGTTAATGAGGGACTTACGAGGCATCATCTTGTCTTTGTGTTAATGTCAGTTACCTTTTTGTTTGTGCATAGCATAGAATGGATTGTCTTACAAAGAGTGAAGAAGGTATTTTTGTTTGTGATTGACTGTGGTTATTGTTCCTGTAAATGAAATTTAAGAAAACACATTTAACCTATTAATTTAACTCTTTTAGCCTATTAATTTAGCTTCCTAAAAAGGAAGAGAAACATGGTAATTTTACTTAGTATTTTGCCATGTGTTGTGCATTTTGCACTATGCATCACAAGGCTACAGTTTGTAAAAATTAACGTGACTTCTTAAAGCATTTCACAAATTCAAGTAAGCAGAAGAAAAATATATTTAATGATATTTCATTTTGAAAATACCATTAAAATTTGGTGACTTTTGCAGGAATTTATTCATTTCCTTTCTGATTCTTGCCATCGATTACACCAGCTGTATCTTCAGATATATAGGTAAGTGAGCCACAAAGCTCATTAATTCTGCTTCAAGGATATTTCCATATCACCTCTGAAAACAACTGGGCTAGTTCCAACAGTCACCAGGGTTAGAAAACTTGTCAAAATAAAAGGTTGCAGCTCTGACCATCTTTTCTAGATTTGTAGAATAACATAGGTGTATAAAACAAGCAAAGAGTCATGTGGCACTTGAGGACTAACAAATTTATCTATCACATGAGCTTTCGTGGGAGAAAATCCCCCTTTTGTCAGACACTTTCTTTGGTGTATAGAGGACAGAAAAATTCATACTTCTTCATGAGGAGCTGTTTCCAGGTGCTTTAGAGTCTCTGTTTGCCTTTTGTGGAGGAGGATTAAGTATGCTGATGGGACAAGTTCTCCAGTAGCGCAACTACACTGGTGCCACTGCTTTAAGTGTAGACCTACCCTGCATTTTGGCAAGCAACAGCATGAAACCTCTTTTACCCCAAGACCCCATGTCTCTGTTCTCAGAGTGGAAAGGAACTTTATCTAGGGTAACCCCCAGGAAACTAATTTCAGAGGGTGACTGGATTATAAAAGTGAAGGGCAAAATGCCCCAGGAATCGCTTTCTGTCTCTTCCTATCTGTGTTTCACCTAAGATGACAAAGGAAGTCAAAGTCCCTTTGAATTGGGCATTTTGACCTGAGAATTTGGTCAGCCCTATTGATGGCAAGGATTTTAGTGTGAAAAAAGTCTAGTTTAAGTTTTAGCTATTAGAAACCATTTCTCTTGTAACCATTTCTGACTGTAATGCTTTACTTACACTTGTACTCACTTAAATATCTGTGTTTCCAGTTACATACACTTGTTCTGTTTTCTAACCAAACATAATCCAGAGTGGTGTTTAAACTGAGGTCCTTGGGAAACTCCAGTTAAAGTAGCAAATTGTTGGATAATGTATGAATTGTCTAAGAAAGGGCCAGACAGTTCAGAACACACATTTTGGTGACAGTCCTGGACTGGGAGTATGCTGGGGTCATGCTGCGAGTAGTAACCAAGACTGCTGGATGCCAGTGTGTGGCTGGTGTTTGCTGACAGCTGGAGTTGGTGGCCTAGAACTCCAGCTATACACAGACACTCAGGGTGCCCCATGTGCTGTTTGGCCATTTGTGAGCATCCGAGACTGGGAGATAAAAGAGCAAAGCATTGTGAGGCACCCAGGGTTGCGGGGCAGGTGGTGACAGAATGATTCCCGCCCCTCCCAGTCTGGATTGCACCCCGAAATGTGACAAGCAGGTTTTCACTTGATGCCCTCTCCTTCTCCACCTCCTTGTTTTCTTTCATCCTGTTTCCTTTTTTTGTCTCTCTCTCTTCAAATTTTTTTTGTTTCCTACTTATTCTTCCTCAGTTTTCATTTCCTGCAAAGCAAAATCATGTTAACCTGTTGTCACTCACCTGCAGACAAGTATGTTGGTACTGTCATCTGGAACAAATTGCACTTATAAATGTCTCTGAAGTTTTCCATGCATGGTTACTTTTGCACCTATTGAGTAAATTCCTTTTTGTATGGGCTTACACCAGTTTTAAGCAGAAGCAGATTGGGTGCTTTCTTACTGTGTTTAACAAAATATAGCCCACTGTTTTAAATTACATTGTTAGATGTATTGATAAATGTATTATTCCACAATGAGAGTAACTCACATTTTTGTCTCTTCATACTTATTTGAAATGCAGTGGTAATGAAGCTCTACTTTTTTTTCCACCCCAGCAAGTTTCCTCCTAGTGTGTATGCACCAGTGATTTCAGAGGCCCATCAAGATGAAATAGCCAGGGTTTTTCTGGTGGCTCTGGACCCTCTCATTCACCAGCTTCTTCCCTTCAGACCTTTTCTAGAACTGGTATTAAGTGAAAAATTAGGTAGGTTTAAAAGTACTGCTGCCTGTGTTTTATAGTACAGTTGTACTATCTGAGAAATAGAACTAGATCTCTCTACTTTTTAACTCCACTCGTTATACAGCACTGCTGCATATGCTTGTATCTTATTTCTGTGTAGTAATGTTTTTAGGTATTAAAGGATCTTCAGCCAATCACAGCACTAAGGGGGGTGAACATGACACAGGTCATTAAAAAAACACATAAAGTTCCTTAATTCTACCTCTGTGATTGCGTGCACTGAGAGAATTACATTAAAACACTTTTATTACATCAAAAAAAAAATCACACTTTTAGCGAAGGTTCTCTTCTGACATAAAAATTCATGAGTAAGGCTGTCTGAAAAGTTTCTGCCCAAACCGCTTTTTGGCCAGAAAATAAAATACCCTAAAATGCTCCCACAGTGCATCCTGGGAGTTGTAGTTTAGATTTCCCATGCTTCCATTCTCCTCTGTGTCTACGCTGGGCTACCCAAGTCAGCTTTCATTTTTCCTGTTGAGCGCTGTGGCCATATGACTCTGAGTCCCTCAGCAAAAGGGAAGGTTATGGTGCATCATGTGAGCACAGAGCCAGGGTGATAGAGGAGAATTGGGAACATGAAACTCTAACTACAACTCCGTGAGACATTACAATAACATTTAGAATTAAAATACCTAGCTTTTAGGATGAAATATTGTGATTTTTTTTCTGTAAATGTGAGATTTTTCTCTAGCTGAACTCCCTCCCCCCCATTTTCCAGTCAGCTCCATCTCTGAGTAACTTTTGAGCTTCATTAGTAGCATTAATGTTCTTTTCATTCAGTCTATTGTTAATTGCTTGCCCAAACTGAGGTTTGTTTGGTTCCATCAAAAATGTGCCTTCAAGTGCAAATATACTTTACATTTTCAAAAAAAATTCCCTACAGATCTTTCTCCTGAGTTGCACCTGCCACAGTGTCTTCTTCTGGTTACCATAATGGACAAGCTGCATGCTCAGCCTGAGGATGTGCAGGCCCTGTGGACTGGAGGATGCCAGTTCTCAGAAGATGTTTCCAGGTAATTTCTGCCTACAGCAGTCAAGATGCAAAGGCAAGCAGAGGTTTTCCTTCTCCCTGTCATCTCACGCTCTGTTCTGAGAGAGTGAGAGAAATGCATATACTGCTTTTCTTTGGGAGATCTTCCCCTTGATTGATTTGGAGGGAGGGGGGCCTGCTCAAAACGTACATTACAGGGCTACTTGTCCTAGGTCCTTAAAAGGGACAGAGACTGGAATTTTCCTATCCAACTACTAATTTCCTGGGATTGCATCCCCTCCTCCTGCTGTAAGGCCATTTCCAGTGTCTTTGTTTACTCCAGTGTCCCTGGAACAGGATCTGCTGGTCCCCTCTAATTGTGAAGGAGTGATGTATACTGTTAACAGCTCCATAAGCCTCTGAAACCACCTGAATTCAGTTCCAAAGGGGCACCCATATTAGCCTAGTTCAGTGCAACAAACAATGAGTTCTGTGGCACTTAAAGACTAACAAATTTATTTATTGCATGAGCTCTTACAATAAGTGCCACGGAACTCCTTTGTTTGTTTGACTTGAGTTTATAAACAGAGAGTTAATCAGAGTTGTAAATCAGTTACTGTAAAAATATTGGTATTATAGTTAAGGATCCCAGTCGTAGACAAGAAAGTGTCCCTCGTCTTAGATGTTTGCTGATGGGGAGCAGGGCGTGGACAGTAGTGACCTTACTGTCTTTCATTGTTTTGCAGGCTGTCTTTGATCTCAGCCCTTTTCCTCAGTTTCCAGCAGTGTTCTGGTGAGCTCTCTCTTCCTGTTTGTTTGCCAGGAGTGATGGGGAATGGGCAAGCTGAGGTTCCTGTCACCTTGTACCACCACGTCTGTGTCCACTTGTGTGCCTTCATTGCATCCACATCCCCATCACACTTTCCTCAGCTGGTAGGTTGGTATTTGGTTTAGCCATGATCAGCTTCTTAGCTGTTTTCTTGGTGGATTTTCACTTTTTCAAAACAAACAAGGAGTCTGGTGGCACTTTTAAAGACTAACAAATTTATTTATCGTATGAGCTTTCGTGGGAGAGAATCCCACTTCATCAGATGCTTCTCCAATGAAAGCTCATGCCATAAATAAATTTGTTAGTCTTTAGAAGTGCCATCAGATTCCTTGTTTTCTTGCTAACATGGCTACTCCTTTGGAATTTAACTTTTTCAAAGTGTCTCCTTGCACTCACCCTCAGCATCAAAGATGTTGTGTATAGCATGAGTTGGTTTCACTTTACTTCAGAAGGCAAGTGAAAGCCGGGTATGACTGCAGATGTGCAACAAATGTCATTTACTAAAAGACAACTGTATAAATTTTGGAGATCTCAGTTATATTAGAAACCTGTTCATAAAACCACAAAAGGAGCAATAAATCCAGGTTCTTTAAAACAAAAACAAAAACAAAAAAAAACCTGTTTAGTGTTTGCTTTTAATGTAATCTGCAAAAGTGATCCTCTGCTTATGACGGAGAAATTCTAGCTACAGATTTTGTCTCCTAGGATATAGGATGTCACAAGTACAATAACATCAGCTTGAAAGTCTTCATTCTCCATCTTCAGTTTTGGGGTCTGCTGACTGCATGTTTACAATTCCTTGAGCCAAGCATGTGAAGTTTCTATAGTTGTTTTACTGGCTCACACTGCATGTAAATGTGAAGGTTTTATCTAGTGATCAGCGTAGTGGGCTTACCAGTCTGCCACTGTATTTTTGTGATCTGGTTCAATCCTATGTCCTAAAAGGGAAGTAAGGTGTTATCTACCTGTGTTTGTGGTTTCTAAGGCTTAAGTCATTAATGCTTTGAGATCCTATCAAATTCCTTTATGCTTGGCACAGCATATACAGATAGAATAAAAGACATTATGTAAATACAAAGTATTAAAATTCCAGGAAGGCATAGCCATGTATGTATATGTTTCTATAAACAATTAAAAAATAATAATCTTTTCAGATGGAAACAAAATTAGGGCTGACTCAGTGAGCCCAAACTCCTCTCCCCGCAAGACATTCAGGTGTTTTGTCTGCCTAAGTACTGAGTAAGGTTTGCATTTGGTCTTAAGTAAACTTTGGAGCTGCTTCCCAAACAAGGAGAAAAATATCCTTAAGAAATTGCCCGCCTCCCCTTTTTGTCAAAAATTCAAGCAGAAAATTGATCCTCTTTTTCATTGAAAATGTCTTAAATTTGAAGTGTTTTGAACCGCTGTATTAAATATATGCACATGACCAAGGTTAAAAATAAATCTGGTGTGCTTTGCCTGTCTTTGTAACTCAACCTACAGTATTAAAGCCAGTTTGTTTCTAGGCATTTTAACCGCACAAAACGACAGTCTAATTATATATGCAGCGTAAAGGTAGCCATGTTGGTCCCAGGATATCAGAGAGACATGGTGAGTGAGGTAATAGCTTTTATTGGACCAGTTTCTGGTGGTGAACCAGACAAGCTTGACCTGAGGAGCATTGTGTTACTTCAACCTCCTTGCTAGTCTAATAATTTGTCACACGAGTTAATGGATTAAAACTAAAGAGTAAAATTACAGTCTGTTCATCAGTGAGTGCCTTTTCTATTCTTTCCTCAGGAGCATGCTCTGCTGGATGCTGTCCTTGGTTCTAATATGATCACCTGTCTTCTGGCTATGGACTCATGGTGCTTCTTGGCCCGGTAGGATAACTGTTTGTTGTAGTGCAAGGAGCAGTGCACTATATGGTTCAGGCTGCATGAGCGTTGGCTTTCTAAGCACAGGGCTTGAATTGCAATTCTCAGGAAGTTTTATTTGTACGACAATCATGTTTCAGGGTTGGTCTCTGTTCAGAGATGTAGCTTATTGTGGAATGTGAGCAGAAATGGTTCCACTGGTTTTCCAGTATGAGGGGAAATCATACTTTCCCCACTATAAAAGATTTCTTGGCATTTTTTCCTAGCAGCTATACAGTGGAGGAATGTGGGTGGCAAGTTTAAATGTGTTATGGAAATGGCCATCTCTGAGGAGGGAGCGCCTTTAATGCTCTGTGGTTCTTTATTTTCACTTAGTTGTGTTACAAGTCTTTGAAAGTCCGTTTGCTCATACGTAGTACATTTTTCATTGGAGCTCTTGCTAATGTAAAGTTTTCAGCTAAGCAGAGCACTGCTTCTGTGCATGGCCCACATAGCTGCATAAAGTAAGAGTAGGTTCTATGTGTATGGATGGAAGGAAATAGATGAAAGGGTTGAGGGAGTACTCCTGCAAACTTCTTAGCTGTGCACCTCCTAAGGCTCACAGGAGAGGGGCTTCTTTGTGAAGTGTGTGGGACAGGGCATACTAGTGGAGGCTGACTAGACAGGTCTAGACTATTGAATTCCCTGTGACACTGGAAAATTTTGACAAGCCAACAGAGCTTTGGAGTACTATGGTATGGAACTACTGCTGCTTTTAGGGTTTTTTCCTTTAAAAACCAACCCAACCTGAGGAAATTCCTTAAAAAAAAAAAAAAACAAAACCACACCTCCAGCAAAAGAACATTGATGTCATGCTCCTGAGCACCCTAATCACAACATGCCACAACTAAGGAGTCACTTGCCACTTCACTGTTGCCTCCATATGCACATGTATTATGGGTAAATGTTTAAAGATAGGTCACACTGTTTCTCAGATAATATATCAACATATCAGTTTTCCCACCAGCTTTAACTAGTATCATATTACTTCGCTAATTTCATTGTTTGAGTCCAGTGTGTCTGTATTGACTTCAAAGTTGTGTATGTTCTTTTCACTCTGACACATCTATTATTTGAGTCACATCAACAGTGAGGATGTAGTCATCCAAGTTTGATGCACTAGTACCTTTTTCTTTTTACATTACAGTCATGCTCATGCCACACTGTGATATAGTGGTCCTTTGTTTTAATGTGCAAAATGTAGATCATAATCTGTTCCATCTTCCTATTAATGCATGCCCTTTGTATTCCTTGATTCTCTGGCCACAGGATGGCCTTGGAAATGTCAAGGAGTTGTGTGGCACTTTAAGACTAACAGATTTATGTTTTGCATGAGCTTTCATGGGAGAAGATCCCACTTCCTCAGATGCTTTGAAGATGGGTGAACTTACAGAAGGGAATGAAACTAAATGCAATGGGGTATAAAATGGCAGACAAAATATACAAAGGCCTTTAGGAAAAGCCATTTTTCTGTTTGTGTGGCAGAGTGCAAAATACTCCCTCAGACCAGCAGAAAAACGCTGTTTGGCTTACTAACCTCTTTTCGTTGCATCCCAGATATGGAACTGCTGAACTCTGTGCTCATCATGTGTTTGTGATAGCCCATTTGGTGAGTAGCATGGCAGAGTCTGGTGTGTGCAGGGCCATCCGGGGGGTGGGAGGGTGAAAGGGGTGATCACTGTGGGCCCCACAGTTCCATGAGCCGTGTGCTGTCCTGCCATGTGCCCCACAGCTGGCCATTCCCCATCCGGGGGACGGGGAGAGCCAGCCAGAAGTGGCAGCTGGGTTCAGTGCTTTAGCACAGAGCTGAAGGCAGCGTGGCTGGGCGTGGGTTGAGGGGTATAGCAAGAGTGCTGAACTTGGCTGCTGCTTTTGGCCGGCTCACCCTGTCCCCTGGATGAGGAATGGCCAGTGCAGCAGTGAAGCGGGCCTGCCCCTCCCCTCTGGGGTGGCAGCCCTGCCCTCCTAGTGCAGGGCAGGTTGAGTGGGAGCCCCATAGAGGGCGATTTGCCTGGTGCCCTGCTTCCCCCTAGGAGTGGCCCTGGGTGTGTGCACATACATGTGTGTATTTGGGCAGACAAATCTATTGCTTTACTTGAATAGATCATGCTTCCAGCATGGAGAAGGGAGTAAGGAAACTGGATTTCTAACCCCAGCTCTGCAGCAGAGTTCATAAGTGACCTTCCACAAGTTAAAGAATCAAGGAATCCTGTGGCACTTAGAAACTTACAGATTTATTTATCACATGATCTTTTGTGGGAGAAAATCCCACTTCGTCAGATGCTTTGAAGATGGGGGAGCTTTCTGAATGGGATGAAAATAAATGCAAGGGAGTGTAAGATATGGGATCAGGTCATACAGTAGCAGCAAATTAGAGCAGTGGTTAAGATTAAACAGCTCTGATTTGCTGTTACTATATGACCGGATCCCATGCTTACACTCTCTTGCATTTATTTCCTCCTATTCTGTAAGTTCACCCATCTTCAAATCATCTGATGAAGTGGGATTTTCTCCCACAAAAGCTCATGGGATAAATAAATCTGTTAGGTTTTAAGTACCACAAGACTCCTTGCTGCTTTTGCTGAATTAGACTAACACGGCTGCCCCTTTGGAACTTCCACAAGTTCATCCTCTCTGTGCTTCATCTTTTCTATGAGCAAAATGAAGAAAATTCCTCTCTCCCAAGGGTTAATAAAACATACAGGGCGTCCTGTGGCACTTTTAAAGACTAACAAATTTATTTATTGCATGAGCTTTTGTGGGAGAAAAGATGAAGTGGGATTTTCTTCCACGAAAGCTCAGGCAATAAATAAATTTGTTGGTCTTTAAGTGCCACAGGACTCCTTGTTTGTTTTGCTGAACAAGGCTAATACGGCTGCCCCTTTGGAACTTGTCAACATGCCCAAATTAATAAATAGCGCTTGTAGCACTATAAAATTAAGTGTTAAAGTGAGATGGAAATAAACAGATGCTGCAAAACTGATGTAAGATCTGCTTATTTAGAAAATGGTTAACAAGGAGGTGCCCTGCAGTGCAGGGAAAGACCTGACTACAGTGGGATGAACCAGCAGTGATCACTTATTGGGAAGCCTTAGTTGAAAAGGAAAATGTATTTATTGTGAGAAGATTATTTGTTGCTGCCTAAACAGATGCCCAGTCAATATCTGTTATTTGTCCAGGATGTTTTCTTGAGTCACAAAGGTCTTTGAAAATGAATTCATTTGCAGTAAGCAGTGGGATTTTTTTCTTCTCAGTTTGATGAGATCAATTCCCTGTTATCCTAATTCAGATACAGTCTTGCCGTGGTGAGTGTTACCAGCTCTCTGTGTTGGGGGTCCTGCTTAGGCGAATGCTGTTCTTGATGGCTCCAGACCACCAGGCAAGTACAGCACCAGTTTCTCCCATCTTTTGCTAAGCCAGATAGAATCCAGTTGACCTCCATTTTCAGTTCAC
Organism: Podocnemis expansa; assembly: GCA_007922195.1. NCBI lineage: Eukaryota > Metazoa > Chordata > Testudines > Podocnemididae > Podocnemis > Podocnemis expansa. The sequence continues at coordinate 8,008,667 of ML682022.1, read as the reverse complement.
AGGAGGGCTGAGCAGACAGCAATTTTGTGCCATCCTGGTGGTGTGGTTAGTAAAGCAGAGTAAAAGGCAACACACTGATACAGAAAAGACAGGAAGTTACTTTAGTAACTGACACAGTCCCTGTGCTGTCTCAGAAGTGCTCTTTGATTCTTCCTTATTGTCAATCCAGCCTTGCTCCGAGTTTGTTGTTTTATTTTAGGCTGTTTCTCAATTGAGAGATGGCAAGAGTTAACTCTGTGTGTATTCTAATAATGACTAGATAACTTCTGAGTCACAGTATAAAGCAAGACCATAGCTGCATGTAAACAGTAAAAAAGGCACAATAGAAGTATTGGTTGCCAATAAATGGCAGTTAAATTGTAATTATAAAAACCAGCAATGCTGGGGTAAATTAATAAACAGCACAAAGGAAATCACCATGATGAAAAGAACAGTTAACAAAATGCTTTAGTTGTTTGGGAAGCAGATTTTGTATGCTTTTATAAGAAGACGCTGAATAACAAAACATTGATTTTGTCCATGTTTCATGTTAGTATGCTCCTCTACGGAGCAGCTGCACCAGACCCGTCTGGGAATGATGTTTCACTACTGAGCTGCAGATGTGTAAAATAATCCAGGGGGATCACCTTTGGTTCTTTCAGGCTTGTGAACTGGGAACTAAAGGGCTGACCTAGGCACATTTAGAGCTCACGTTGAAGTCCATTGGTCTTTTAGCGCGTGTATAAAGTTATGCAGTATATAAGCACTAGCAGGCATGGGCTCTTTGGTAGTAGGGAGACTGATTAGTGCTGGGGAGGCCAACAGCAAACTGATCTCCTGGGTGACTGTTTCCCAGACTTCTGTGGCCAGATCTGTGCGTGGTGAAAAATTGTCATCGCTCCAGTGATTTCAGTGCAGCAAAGCAGATTTATGCTTGCTGAGAATCTCGCCCTGTTCTCTGTTGCTGCCCCATTTGCTGACTCCCACTACCTGAGTAAATCGTTGTCACACATCTCATGTGGGGCTCCTTGTCAAATGCTGGGAGTAGAACTAATCAAGATATTTGCAAATATTGTGTGTGTCAGTTTTGAATCTCACTTTCCAGGTTCTGTCCTGGTTTCTTTAATTAACATTTGACTTGTAGGTGGCATTTACTCAGAAGTTTCCTCCCGGAGAAACTGAGAACCTGGCCCTGTGGCAGCATATTTCTCTCAAGGCCCTAACTCCTGATCTTAGAAAACAAGTGGCACACCAGCTCTGTGTGGTGGGAGTCGCGCAGTGCAGGCAGTGGCTGAGCAGCAGGTGCACACTGGGAGAACTTCAGTCTGTGGTAAGGGAAAGTGTGACTTCCATCATTAAAATACGTACACCTAGAGCCCCAAGTAATAAGAGCCCCAAGTTGCCACCCCTGCTTATTTGTCTTTCTCAGTAGCATAGCCCCACAGTGTGTTTACATTGGAGACTCAGGACTAGGCAATGTCATTTTATTATGGTCAGGTTTACACGACATACTTGCATTGACACAGCTGCAGTGTTTCTGGGGAAGATGCTAACTCCATCTCCATAGATATGTCGGCGGGAGAAACTCTCCCACCAACATAGTGCTGTCTATACAGGGAGAGGCAGGCAGGCTTCAGGTTGGTATAACTGAGTCATTGAAGGGTGTGGATTTTTTACAGCCCTGAGTGATGTAGTTATGCCAAAGTATGTATGTACTGTACGGCTGGCCTATGGCTGTGGTCAGAATTTGCCACAGTGAGGCCCTGATCTCAGCACCACACTGCAATATTTTGAAGATTCAAAAAGCGACGTGCTGGTTATCACTGTCCTGCTCTGGCAGCCACAGTGGGAGCTCCTGGCTATTCGGTATTTCTGAAAGGCAGATCTACTGATTTGGGTGCCCAAAGGTGGATTTAGGAACCTGACTTTAGATTCCTATTTTTAAAAACCATAGAAGAGTGTCACCAGAATGAACCCATCTTGGAGCATCTAATTCCTCCTTCACAGTGTTGTGTTCGTGTCTTGTATCTGTCTGCTGTCGAGTGTCTGGGTGATGATAGTTAGCAAAAGCTGTGTGAGTCAGCAATTGAATTCCTGCCGAGCATATGTACAACATAAAGACCACTGCTGTTCTCTGAAGCTGCCATACTTCAAAGACAAGCCCTGGTCTCTCTGACAGCCTAAGGAGAGCTGTATGTGACTGGAGACCTCCAACCTAGATGGCCAGCAGTTGAGGGTTCTGTTTTCTATATTTCTGTGTTGATTGATATAACAGCTTAAACCCTCCCTTCTTTATTTGTATAAAACTCCCACCAACGTCAATGGGTTTCACTCTGTGAAGAGTGCCCTGACTTGGCTGGTAGCGAGTGGACTAGCAGAACTACATTACTGACACCCTCAGCCTCTTGTGAGACGTTAGCAGCTGATTTCTATTCTGTTCTTTCTCTCGTTCCTTCTTCATCTCTGCTAGAACGTTGCTCTCTCCATCTTGCTGACCGTGTGCAGTTCTGCTGGTGATGCTCTGGAGGCAGGATTGCAGATGGCCGTGTTGGAAGTGATTAGTCAACTCTGGGCTCTCCTTCAGGTCAAGCAGGTGAGGGGACTCGCTGTTCCAGAAATGGATGGTATCACTTCTCTGATGGGCTCACAGTGCTCCACCAGTTGTGTGTTGCCAAGTTATGTAACTGGGGTTGTAGCAGTCCCAAAAAGTGTGGTGCAGCTGTCTCCCTGTCATGGTGTCTGAGTAGCTGCCTGGCATTTGGGGAACCTGGAGTTTGAATTCTTCCCATAAGCAAGGCCGTCCCTGTATTTTGTAGGTAGAACTGTATGTGTAGCAATGAGTCACATATTACCTGAGATCAGTTTTAGATGGACTGTTGTCTAAAACAAGTCTAGAAATAGGGGGTTCCCCAGAAATGGGGAAAACACAAATGGAACCAGGTGACTCAGCCAGTGGTAGAAGCAAAGAGCTCTGTGTCCCTTAAAGACTAACAGATTTATGTATTGAATGAGCTTTTGTGGGAGAAAATCCCACTTCATCAGACGTTTTTAAGATGTTGGAAGTTACAGAATGGGATAAAAATAAATGCAAGGGAGTGTAAGCATGGGATGGAACTCAGCCAGTGGTGATACCTTTCCAGACTGCTGTACCCTTTACAGGAGTCTGATCTATCTTGTGTACCCCACCTCATTTCACTTAAAAACCACTTGCTTATAAAATCCCACATCAACGTACAAAAGTGTCACAGCACACTATTGCTAAAAAAAATGGGAAACTTTCTCATTTTTACCATGTAATTATCAAATAAATCAACTGGAATAGGACTATTGTACTTACATTTCAATGTAGAATATATGGCACATTATAAATAAGCCATTGTCTGGGGGAAAAAAAAAACGGATTTTGCAGGTGCTTTTTGTGTAGCTTGTTATATAACAAGGCAAATATCTAGGTGAGTTGCTATACCACTTGAAAGACCTCTGCATACCACCGGGGGTCCATGTACCTCTGGCTGAGAACCATTGACTTAATGTCCATATTTTATTAAGAACCAACAAATGTAATATAGGATTTCCTTGTAATGAGAAGTGAATTAATTCTGGCTCTGTTTAGCACTGAACTGCCTGCACAAGCACTATTCTGAACACAGGGGAGAGATGTGGCTGTGTAGAAAACAGAACATAACTGTCTTCTGTAGAAACAACATGTTTAATGCTTTGCACTGGCAAACAAAGAACTTAGAGGTGTTTGATGAAGTCAGAATTGCATTTGCTGTGTTTACATCTAGTGATTACTGTTTTATCTTCGAGAATCTAAACATGTAAGACCAGATGTGCAGCTGGTGTAAATCGATGTAATTTCATTGACTCTGTCTGGGCTGTGAGAAGTATTCCAACTTATACCAGCAGAGAGTCTGGCCCATGTTTCTGTAGTCCATTACCACTGTGAACACAAACCACTGCCATCTGGAATAGCACATCAAAATTGAGGCAATAGCCCCTTGCTGTTTGTCTGTGGCCAGAGGTTACCTATCCAACACTTTCCCTGAATGGCGGATCTTACTGCTGTCAAAAGTGCAATCAGGAGAATCATCTTGGTTTATGCACTGGGTAAAACAAAGGGGGAGAATAAATATTTGCCAAAGAGTTCAGTAGAAAATAGTTTGAGATACATCTTACTTGTTGGGTTTGTGTGACGGGGCGGGATGCACATGTCAGATTAATAAAAATATGAGTGGTAAAAGATCCTGTAAAATATTATAATCTTAAACAATTTTTATACTTTCTCATTGATTACCCTGAACATAGAATGGCAATAGTGGGTCAAACTAGTGGTCCATCTCACCCAATATCCTGTCTTCTGATAGTGATCAGTGCCAGATGCATCAGAGGGAACAAACAACAGGACAGTTATCAAGTCATCCATCCCATTGTCCAGTTGGAGGTGTAGGGACATCTAGAGAATTGTGTTGCTTTCTGCCCATCTTGGCTAATGGCCCTTGATGGACCCTATCCTCGAGGAACTTACCTAATTCTTTTTTGAATCCAGTTATATTTTTTGGTCTTCACAACACCCCATGGTAATGTGTTCCACAGGTTTACTGTGTGTTGTGTGAAGAAATGCTTGCTTTGTCATTTTTTAAACTCGCTGCCTGTTAATTTTGTCGGGTGACCCACTAGTTCTTGTGTTATGTGATCAGGTAAATATCACTTCTCCATTTGCTTTCTCCACCTCATTTATGATTTTGTAGACCTTTGTCATATCCTCCCTTAGTTGTCTCTCTTCTAAAATGAACAGTCCCAGTTTCTTAATCTTTTCTTGTATAGAAGCTGTTCCATGCCCTCTAAACATTTTTGTTGTCCTTCTTTGCACCTTTTCCAATTCTAATACATCTTTTTTTGGTATGTGGAAACCAGAACTGCACACAGCTGGGATTAATTTGGGCAGGAAGAAGTCATTAATGATCTCTATACATTTCATCTCTGCATCCTGTCCTGAGGTGACATGTACCCAGTTGAGCTGAGGATAGTTGAGGTCCCCCATTGTTGTGTTTTCTGCCTTTGTAGCCTCTCTAATTGTCCTAAACATTTCACAGTCATTGTTACTATCTTGGTCAAGTAGTTGGTAGTACATTCCTACTGCTATGCTGCTATTCGGTTTTGATTCTGTGGTAGTTTGGTTCATTTAAGATTTTTATGTCATTTGACTCTGTTTTCTCTCACATAGCGTCACTCCCCCACCAGTATGACCTCTTCTGTCCTGTTATATTCGGCACCTTTTTATTACTGTATTCCATTGATTTGCCTCATTCCACCAAGTCTCTGTGGTGCCCATTTCATCAATGTTCTCATTTAATATGAGGCATTCAAGTTCATCCCTCTTTGTTGTTAAAGTCTTAGCCTTCTTCACTGTTTCTCATGGGGATTGTATCTGGGGTCATGCTTGTCTGAAGTTAAAACGTTCTGGGGACAGTAATGCAGCCTCCAGCTTTTTATAAACCAGCTAAATTGCCCTGTAAACAGAAGTGGTATGACACTAATAATGTGCTCTTCTAATCTGGTGAAGGTCTCAAGCCAGCCATGCCTGCAGCAGACACTTTGCATGCTTCTTCCACTGCTGGAGTTTTTCATCCAAACGTTAGATCCTCAACTGATAACTCAGGTAAAAAGCATTGTACTGGGCAATTTATCTTGTACATGCTGGATCCTTGGTTATTAAATGAGATTCCATGTAATGACTTGTTTCATGGTCTGATTTCTATCATTTAGCAAGAACAAAGGATTCTTAACTGTATTTTGATTCCTTGCCACTCTACTTTGTTGGTTTTGGCACAGTGCAACACATTGTTTTGCATTACTTTTTGGACTCTTACCATCTTGGGCTCAGGGCAGTTGTGGTGTCTGGCATATGTTTCTATTTCATGTACATTTTGGGGTTTTTTAGAAGGATTCCCTTTGTTTTGGTAACATTTTGAAATTCTAGGATGTTTTGCTTTTGGTCTCTAATGTCCTGACGTGACTCTCTCTAGACTTGAATGAACTCAGGCTTCATGGTCATTGCAGTCCGCGGTTGAATGGCGTTTTCATCTTGTTTAATGAGGTTTCATCCAGATCTATTTTCCTGCAGGTGTTCACAGTGCAGGCTTCCTTCCTTGAGCTGACTCCCCCAGATCATGTTCGTTTAGCCACACTTGAACTGCTCTCTTCTATGGGGAAAGTGGTTATACCACAAGAAATCCAGGTAAATACACTGGAGGCAGTGTTTTTGTCCTGAGCAATTCATATATATTATTTAAAGGGGTTCATGAAATACATAGTACAGCACCACTGGTTCTTGGAGATGTTTATTTTCAAGCCAAGAGATGGTACTGTGCCAGCTTTATATTCCATGGTGACTGTGTCTGCTCTGTTTATTGCCTCTGGGGTGCTTGGTGCATTCATTTGCATGTTATTTCCCAGGAGTTTGAAAGAAGGGGTGGTGTCTAGCCTCCAGATGGGAAGAGTGGGTTTTGTGTATATGTTTTCTCTCTTGTTTTTTTTTGTTGTGAAGTTCCTTGATCTGTAGACTCCAGCCCTCTGGCTGTGGAATGTTTCTGTAATGATGAATCGCAGAGGTAGGGTATGCCAATACAACTCACCACAAAATTCTGACTAGAGGGTGCTACCCTTTCAGGGGCAAGTTGTTCCCAAGCTGTCGTATCTCTTTGCCTCTCTGTTGGCTGACAAGACCTGGCTGATTTATCAACATGCTCTGGAGGCATTCACTCAATTTGCAGAGGTAAGAATGACAACAGATGGGGGATATATACTTAGTTCTGTTCATCTTTCCTTGTATATCTACTCCTCTAGCATCTTAAGTTGTGTTCTCTGAACTCCCTCCACTTTGTCAGTTTGTCTGGCAGCAAAGTGCTTAGACATGATCTCCATCTTTAGACACTGTTGCACCAGAATAAAGGGATTTAGTGTGGGTCTATGCAAGATGCTGCTCTGATGCAGCATGTCTGGTGAAGACGATCTATGCCAGTGGGAGAGCGTCTCCTGCCAATACAGAACCAGTGTGCTGAGGTCGCTGTAACTTGCATCACTCGGGGGGTGTCTTTTCAGTTAGATTGACTTAAGCAGTAGTGTGGACCTGCCCAAAGAAAATACATGAGAAATACTGTGACCCTTGGAGATGGAAATAAAAGAAGAACAGATTTCCAATGTTGTATTAAATACCCCACACGCATCCTCTTAACACAGAACATTTTTCAGATCACTAGATACTCCATAGTTCATCCTTGTTATTGCTGTACTGAAGATTAACATGCTAACTCACTTAACCTTGCTTAAAACTTTTGACAGGCAACATGCCATGAAGATGTAGTTCCTCTGTGCCTTAATTCTGAAGAAACTAAAGACAAAGTTGTTTGTTTTCTGGCCAAGGTATCTTACTGAACTGTTTTACTATTGTTTTGCTTGAGGGAGGGAGGAGTGTGTGTTCGGTACACTGAAACATGACTTTTCTGTAACTGGAATCCAATTATGTGTTTCCTTGAGCTTTTTCATGCCTCTTAATTTGGCTAGAATGAGGAACCACAATGATGAACGCTGTGCAAGCATCCACCACAGCCTTTCCCCATGCTCCTCAACTCTGATTTGTTAACATTCCTTGCTATACCCTGCCTGAGCCCAAGGCAACTCACTTGGCCAGTGTTAGGGTAAGAGGAGGCAACCTTTAGTGAGATGAGCTGGTAGCTCACTTGTGTTCTTAACAATTTTAGCTCAGGTGTGCAGAGGTGAAAGGCTGGCTGCCCAAGGCCCTGTGCTTGGTGTGTCTTTTTGTTGTGTGTGCCAGTTAAAATGGGAACCTAAATGAAAACCAGTGACTAGCAGAGTGCACCTATTTACTTCATTCAGCAGCCTCCAGAAAATGTACTTCCTGGGGGACTAATAAATGCGCTGAACACATGGCTGTTTAAAAGGTAAAGCATTTTCTCTGCTGTTAATGCTTGCCCCCATATGCCAGCTTTCCAGTGAACGGCATAGGAGTTTTTGCCCAGTGCACCAAGTGGAGAGACAGCAAAGCAACTGCTGCCAGACATGAATTGATGCTCCAGCACAGCTGTTGTAGCCCACATTAGCCTAGCTGTGTGATGTTGCTGGTTGAGGCCTTGCTGAAGAACTGCAGTTTAACATAATCTGTTTTCCACTGTCATAGTGTAATTGGTCAAGGGCAGCAGTATTGGCTGTCGCCACTGCTGCAGTGTTTGGCTTTGCAGTTACCTCTTCCATGGCTTTTCCCGTAGATGAGGCAGGTAGAGGAAACAGCAGAAGCAAGGGCAGAACGAGTTAAACAGGAAAAGGGTGCCTGCTGCACACAAGCTCTTAAAAAGAACATGGCTGGAGAATGGGGCTCCACAGCAGAGGTAGGTGTCTTTTGAAAGCAGCCAGGATGACGTAGGTCCCTCGTCCTTGGGCAATGGCACTGGCTGAGGGACCGGCGTTACTTTGCTAAGCCAACAGCTGCACTTGAGTGCTGGGTTCTCTATTGTCCCTACTACAAAACTCCCTTTTTCTGAGCTGAGGGAGAGCTGGACGAGTCAGCACTCCTGGCTCACTCATTGAATTGGCACAACAGCCACTGGACTCCCATCCAGCCTCTGCAAGAGCTGCCAGTCCTCAGATCACAGGCATTTTCTAAAGGTTAAAGGTTGTATTTAGAGTGTGATTTTTCCATTTCTTGAACAAGGCTGCTAGTGGTGGCAATGAGCAACAATCCCTGCCCTTCGAGCTGAGTGGTGAAGCCAGGCTCAGAGCAGCACCTTCCAGCCTGTAACAGTAGTATTGTAATCAAAGCAGCCAGCCCAATAGCTGAGGCACATTCAAAGCTATTTCTTTTATCCTAGCTTGATTAGCATGTCATAAGTGCAGGCTGTGATATTTCACTTCCACTATGGGAGGGTTCATTTGTGGCCCTTTTTCCTCAGTTGCTCTTGAAGGAGCCTCAGAGGTGGGGGGGCGGGGCCCCCCCCCCGGCACCTGCTAAAAGGAACCCATGTGCTTCTGTTAATCAGGATACTGAACTGGTAAGGGAGATGTACAAAACTCTGTTAGGAGAAATTCTCACTGCTTAAAGCACTGGCTTGAAAATGAGAGGTGGGATTTTTCAAAGTTAAACCTGTGTGAAAAATCCCTGTTGAAGGAGTGTTTGTATTACTGCACTACTTGTCATTTTCTATCAAAGGGGTTGAGGCTTTAGCCTGTATGATGGTGGGACTGTAAGAGGTTTAATGTCTCATGTCTGAATCTACAGCCCTTAGCAAAGAGAGCTTGTCACTCACCCTGTGAGGAGCAGTACAGGTCTGCTCTGGAGACAGCTGAGGGGGCCCTGGAAGCTGTGAAATTGCTGCTACAGAAAGGACCAGCTCCTCCCTGGCTCGCAGTGAAATTAGAGGCTCTACAGGCAGCACTTGCTGTCTTAAGAAACAGTGTACGGTAAGGTGTTGACAGGTTTTAGACACTGAACAACTCAGCTGGAAATCAGGGGTTACCATTGTGATACTGTATGAAGATGCATCTGATTTACAGAACTGTAAATAGTGTTTTGTTTCATGTACTCACCGGTGTTAACTTTTATGGTGGAAGGCCTGTCTGCCAGAACAATTAACTGGATGAGTTAAGATGGTGAATTTAATTGACTCTGGGTTGTGTAAATTCATGTGCTGTAAGAGAAAACTGACCATAATTGTCTGATACATGTACAGAACAGTAACACTTTTGTATTAAACTGTTAAGAATGAATGTGTGAATAGTTTGAGTGGATTTTAAAACCAAAGACTGTTCTCAAGGACAAGAGACACACCCGAGCTGCTGTTCCACTTGGACACGGTCCTGATCTCATGAAAATAATCTTTATTGGTCAGGTTTAAGAGCAGTGTTAATTTGGCCCTGTGATACAATCTGTTACACACACTGCATTCATCCTGGTAGAACAGCAATAAATAGGTCATCAAGTAAACTGTACAGTCTAAAATCATTTGCATCTAAAAAATTAAAAGGAGCTCCTCCACATTGTTTATTTTTCTAAAAAAAAGAAATGGCACAAATATTAAAATGCATCTGAACTAATGCAATTTGTTTATTTTCAGGAGTTTTCCAGAGCAGTGATGATTCCTGGAACAGAAAAGTGTAAACCACTCTTCTCCAGGAACTTCAGTTGTAACATACAAACCATTCAAGCCATTCCACTTTCCACCAGCCAGTGCAATGTGTCTCACTTGTACATATGGCTTCAGCACAGACCTTGACCGTGCAGCGGTTGGCACAGGCTGACTGCAGGGGCAAGTGGCTGCCTTCTTGGTAAAACAGTATTGGTGAGGTAATAGTCTACAATGTCATGGAAGCACCACCTCCATCACCAGTTAGTATCTTCCCAGGTCAACTCTTCCTCTTCACCCCAGCCGCCAGCTTCAGCCTAAATTAAATGACAAACTGTGTCAGGAAGAACAAAACTGATGGAAGGCCGTGCAAAGAACACACGCACTAACCCTACACTAAGTCTCACTGGGGCCTCCCTGGCTCCCAGAGCGCTATACACTCCTGGACAGACCTGGCTGCTAGTGCTAGAAACCAGCTTAGGAGATGACAAGACTGTTAGGTTTGCTCTGGTACTCCGTTGCCTGTCCCTCATCTCCTGTTTAGGAGACATGAAGCAGTAAGTGCCCCCAATAAAAGTTTACTGAGGAAGAAAGCAAAGGGGTTAGTAGCTACTGCTTACCTAGATCAGTCTGTCTGCACTTTGCCTCAACTGCCCCCTGCTAACAATTGTGGGACCAGGAAATATAAGGCAGTCACCTTTTTCTGTGTTTAGAAATAAGCCAGAACAGGTCAAATGAAGCCAAACAAAGGAGCACTGTTAGGATGCTGCAACAGCCTCCATTCAGCTGGAACCTCAGCTGATTTAAAATGTCCCTGGGGGTGGCTCTGTTGTACAGTAATCACTTTGCAGATAGGCTCTGTGCATCATTGCTATGCAACTGACACTCTTCCCCCCTCTCCTCCCCCAATGCATCCACAGTAAGGCCAGGCTGTGCAGGGAGCTACTGGCCATGCCTACATCCATCCATCCATTCCCTGCAGTTTTGTGGGGAGCCACTATGGAGTGCTCCACTAAGATCATGGTTAAGCCTGTCTTCTAGTCAGGTTAGCTTTTAGAGTGTTTATGCCTCCAAATGAAAATAAAATCTGTGCTGCCATCCTTAGGCCCTTTGGGTGGTTTGGCCACTCCCTGACATGGGGGATGCAACAGAGCCTTGGTTCCTCCTGTGACTTGCAGGGGCTGTAAGTGGAGGCCATAATACATTGGGGGTGGAGTTGCCAAAGTGATGTGTGCTAAGTTTACAGTTGCCCAGTTATTAAATTGGCTTTAAACAAGCGTTTGGCCCTTCTGTGACTCTCACACAGGAATAGAGTATGATGGCAGCAAGAAGGGGTAAGAGATGCAGGCCCCCTTCTCCTACTTGGCAGAAGCAGCCAAGCTGCCACCTCCACAGGGGGGTGATGGTTGTCTTCCCTAGAGCTAAGGAGAAAGATGTGTCTACACCCACCAAGGGCAAATAAAGGAGGTTCCCTTCCCATGCAGTTACAAGCAGACTTAGTAGGCAGCCCCTCAGCTATGACAGGTCATCTGTCCCAGTTCTCCCTTTTCAGGAGCCCCAGGACTCAGTCATATAGTACAGTGATTCTTAACCTTTGGCAGGTCATGACACACTTAGCAGCATATCTGGACCACAGAGGACAGACCAGCCCACCCCCTGGCCAAATCCAGCCATCTCCCCAGCTCGCAGCAGCACAGTTGTGTGTCCTGACACTGATTACAGCAGACTACTCCACCTGCAGAGCTGTAACCCTGTCCCTCACTGCTGCAGAACTCCTGGGACGCTGTGATAAGCCAGCAGAATTTCCAAGTCAGTAGCAGCCTTGTTTTAATCTATCTGGTACATTACACGTGTGGTCACAGAAACCAGGATTACACAGCACTGTAGAAGTCCCTACAGAGAACGTGCAGGTCTCTAGCACCCATCTACTATGGACAACCATTTCTTTTCTCTATTCAGAGCCTACAAAGCATTAAAAAGGAGTTAGTTCATTTGCAAGGTACACAGACTCCTTATACCTCCCTGTAAAGTGATTACAGACCTCAACAGTCTCATTTAATAATCAACACTACACCCCACCCATACACCTCAGCAGGCCCACTGCCACTGAAATTCAGGTTCCCAACCACATCAAGTTTGCAGAGTCACTTACAGTGAAAGCATCTACCTAAGTCAATCATGCCATTTCACAGAGGGCACTAAACAGACCCCACCTGAGTCTGAACTCAGGAACTAGAGGGGAAAATTTCTGTCCCTTTCCTTGTCCTCAAACCAACGTGTTCATTTGTTATAATGGCTACAAGTTTTCCAAAACTATACTAATCAGTTCCATGTGCCTTTTCAAGTTCCAGTCAAGCTGGCACACTGCCCAACTAGGTGTGTCCTTCAGCACCTCTACAGTTGCTCCTCACCCATGTTGTCCGCTATCTACATCAGGCATGGCCAAATTGTGGCTCTTGAATGAAAAAGCTGCTCACAGAGGAAAGCAGCCCCAGCTTGGGAGTTTTAAATCTCCTGCTGTAAGCATGGGGGGCGGGGGAGCCCCAGCCTGTGCGTAGCCACCAGAGCACCCAGGTAAGGGAGCTTTTGGGGGGATGGAGGAGGAGGGCAGGCTGCCTGGAGGAGCCAGCACCAGGTCTGGGGATTTAGGAGGGGGTTGGGACAGCAGGGAAAATCCATGGGATGGTGAGGAGAAACTAAGATTTTATTGTATAGGTAGGCTTAGTTTTCATGGTAACCTTAATTATTAGAATCTGACATTAGTAGGATCAACATTGGCCCTCTTTTTATGGTAAAGTTGAAGTGTGCAATGAATTTTAAACTTAGTAATTTTGGAGTAGGTAAAATATGGCTATATACCTCAGTGTGGCTCTCGAAGGTTTAATAATCAATTTGTGTGGCTCGTGAGTTCCCTAAGTTTGGCCACCCCGGTCTATAATGACAAAGCTGTGACGCAGCACACAGTGACCCCGAGCCACACTGAGGTTAAGAACTATGGCATATTGGCAGGACAGTGCAGTGCCAGCTTGCCTCACATGCATCCTTCAAATGTATTTTTCCTTCCACACTAGAACTACCACGCACCTCTCCCCTTCATTTCCTCACCTCACTAACTTCAGCTGCAGCAAATTTGGATGAAAATTGCACTGTTTGGGAGCTGTTCTCTCCCCTGGAAGCTGCACTTAAGGGACTAAGAACCACCGAGTCTGTCCTCACTTCAGGTAAAATCAGGAAAGCTGCAGCTGGTTTAATATCTGGGGTCATGTCAGCAAACCAGTCCAACTCAGGGTCTCGCACTGGTTTCCTCTTCACTTGGATTGTGAACTCTTCTCCTAAGCCAGGCTCCCATGGAGATTTAGGCGGCCTTTCCTGACACACAGTTTCTCCCAAGTGGCTGGGGTAGTCACAGCTGTCAGGGCTGGACACTGTGGGAGGACTCGGTTTGATGCTTTCAGATTCTTTGCTCAGCTGAAGGGCACCAGGGAGTGGCCCCTGCACATTGATGTCGTCAGCTCTTGTGGCACTGGGGCTGTTTCCTGAGAACAGGTTGGCAGTGGGGCTGCTGCGCTCAAAGCTGTCTGAGGCTTCCTTGTCCACACTCTGGTCAGCAACATTGGGCCCAGCAATGCCATGTGGCTCCACAGGCTGGAGCTGGATGTCCATGGTTTTCTCAAGCTCAGTCTCCTCAGACTCACTCCAGTCTGGCCATTCTTCTGCTGGCCTTTCTGAAGCATTCAAAGAGTTTCTGCTGCTTCGCACAAATTTCATGCCAGCACTATCTCCATTTAGGGATAGCTGAGGGTCTTGTTCACCTGTGGAAGATAAAGGAATTACATCTCTGCTCTGGATGGTGCCATCCCCATAAAATGGAGAATCTGAGTTATATCTAGAACTCGCATGATGCTCTATCACAAAGAAAACACCTTGCCAGCCTGCTGGCCTGAAAATAACTCTGACTTGGTTCAGTCACGCTAGAGCAGAACAAGGCTCTACCTCAGTACCTCACCTACCCCTGTGGTGTGTGCTGGAAGCATCAAAGTGCTAAAAGGGGAGGGAAGGCAGAGCAGAAATGACCGGCTTCCTGCATAAGCTTGGAACATCTCTGATTAGAAGGCAACAGGTGCCCTGTGCTTGCTGACTCACTACTGACCAAGGGCAAAGGAGAACTGAAACACAGATTGATGTTTTGGGTCAACCTGCTGAAAAGGAAAGCACCAAGCGTAGCTCTGTAGTGACTCATGATGGCCTTCAGCAGACTGGTAGAGCTGCACCCTTATTGAGCTATAGGGGCACACGAGAAGCATCTGGGAAAGACCAGGGAGTTGAAAGGCAGACAAACACCATCATGGGTACATTTCTGCTGTTTAATCAGTCAGCAGTTCACTGTTCACTTTGGTCTCTATCTTCCACCCATCCCAGTGCAAATAAGCCATTGAGAGCCCCCCTCCCCAAGGTTAAACAAATAAAATGTTCTCCTAGACACTATGTTACATTGTTCCTCTTGACTATTTCCTAGCCCTTCCATGTCAGTTCCATATGGCAGTGATTCACTCCACTGAAAATGGCTCCTCAATAGCCTTGGCAAGTGAGAAGAAGGCAGCACCACTGTGCTACCCCCACAAAGGATAGTCTTCAAGTAGCAAGCCCTGCTCCAGTAAGCAAGCTCAGGAGGTTTACCTGTCTTTAAGGCCACCTGAGAGTCTTTTCTTAGTGCATGTTTCTTGCTGCTGAGGGATGTGTTTCCAGAGACAGGGCTCTTGGGAAACACAGTAGGAGAGCTGTTCTGCACAGGCTGGGAGAGCTGGCTTCTCTGGTTGCTGAGAATGTGAGTTGGGGAGTCTGCAGGGACACAAAACAAAGCCCAAAGGGCGCTCAGTATCTGCTACTTTGCTCTGAACAAAGGCATAGTAGAGATCACATTACATTAAACTGCCAGTGCGAAACCTAAGATAGCCCAGTATTGTAACACTCAGGGCACCTTACCACTGGCCCAGCATGCAGTGCTCCACAGTGATTCAGACACGCTGGATCAAGATGGAGGCTTGTAAGCACATGCTTGTAGCAGTCCTGGCCTGCACCCCCAATCTACCCACTCGCTGTTTCATTTTCTGTAACGCGGCAGGAGGATGGCCTGCAGACTCAGGCAGCCTGTGGATAGGCATAGTTTACTTGGACTCTAAATCTGAGGTCTGGAAGCTTTGCAGACTCCTGTGTGAACACGGCAGCTGTCTCTGCACCTTAATGAAGTAAAACTAACATGAGGACAATTCACATCCTATCACTGTGCATCTAAGATGGTGAATGGTGTCTGTTCAACCATTTGTCTCCTCACCACAAGCTTCTCTGCAAGGCACAGCCAGTCACATGGTTACAGGGAGAGTCTCCTCCTGTTCTCCCTCCTTCCCCTTTTGGCTCCTCTCCCCCTGCTGCACATAGGCAAAACAAACCTTCAGCTGCCTCCAGCAAACCAGCCAGCACAGGAACCAGCTGACAGAAGCAGTTCAGCACAGCCAGTCCCAAAAGCCTGGCGTGCTTAACACCAAACCCTCCCTGGGTCAGCAGCAGTGGAGGTTGGACCTTGGTCC
This sequence comes from Podocnemis expansa, assembly GCA_007922195.1. Lineage (NCBI taxonomy): Eukaryota > Metazoa > Chordata > Testudines > Podocnemididae > Podocnemis > Podocnemis expansa. The sequence goes on along the minus strand of ML682022.1, from coordinate 7,992,964 downwards.
TTACAAGCTGGAGTCTCTCTTCTGCCTGAGGTAGAAGAGCAGGTCTATTTACCAAGGCTATAACAGGTTCATCAATCTCTAGGCCCAGCCACCAGTGATGGCACCACACTGCAATTTGTCACCTTGTGTAACTGCAAAGGTGCAATCCCCTAACATAACACCCTTTACCCCAGGACACAGTGTCTGCATCGGTGCAGCTTACTGCAGTCTTCAATCTGGATAAGTTGTCCCAGTGTAAACTGGCTACGCCATGGATTGCATAAGTGTAGTATGCAAGGCTGAAATACAGGAGTAGACAAGGCTTGCAACTAACACCAAGACAAAGCCAATTAGCTTCTGCTTTTTCTGTGCTTCCTGCCCCCATCAAGGGATCAATGGACGAATCACAGTTAAAATGGCAGAGGATGCCTGATGGAAGGTCCGCTGCCCTGTTTAAAACCATGTACTGAAAGTCATACAGCAGACTGAAATTTTAACTGCTTGGGAGGGACTGGCTGCAGATGCCTTGTTGTGTCGCTTTAACAAAATAGAAAGATAGGGTTATATTTATAAATGGCTGTTCCCAGTGTGGTCTTTTGACAGTGACGCAGGAACAAACTGTTGCTAAGCACACTGCCCAGTTCTGTCTTTGCAGATCACTTTTCACTGCTGATGACAGCAGGCCTTCACTTAAAAGGCTGGCCCATGAGCAACTCTGCCTGGACTCTGTCCGAGCAGCACAAAGGCTGGATAGAGCAAACCGACAGTACTGAGCTGCCATCCCAAACCCCTTCTGCATTCACGTACCTGCCGGCGAAAGGTCATTCATTTTAGTGAAACTCGGTGCAGAGCATTTGAAAATCTTAGTTCTTCCACCACCCACAACTACCTCAGGTCCAAGCAGAGAGACCAGAACCGCTAAGCCATGCAATGTTGTCGCGACAATAGAGTCACTAGAATCTCGAAGGCCCAGTAGAACCTAAAACAAGAACAGCAGAAAGCAGTCAGAAACAGCAGACTCTGAGCAGCTCTCTCTTTAGATCTTCCATTAAAGATGTGTACAGCATTTCCTGCTGTTCTTTCATCACATGGAGAACCACTTATGAATGTCACTACTGAGGTCACCTTCTCTCTTATAAACGCAATTCAATATGTACATCACTTTCTGGGGTAGGAAAGCATTCCTGCTCACCAAGGTTCAAATCCTGGGTCATGTCACAAGTTAAGAAGGGTCACTCCTGCCTAGCACCTAGTGGACATCTGACTGCTTTGCAAAGCTACCAAACATTCAGCATAACTCCAAATACCCAGCGATCTCTGCTCCAGAGACCCCTCAGGACTGAGATACTGGAGTGGCACAGATCGAAGAGACAGTGTTTTGTCATTGGGGGCTGTAAGTCATGAGCTGTGGAGGGAGGAGAAGATTGGTGCTCACACTGGATAGTGGGGGCAGGGGGAGGATCTCCAGATCAGGACTGAGGAACACTGGCAATAAATGATGTGAGGGGCAGGACTGGACCAGCAAGCAGTGCTCCAGCTCAGGATGGAGGTAAATGGGCTGAGCTGCAAGGTGGTGCATGGGTGCCAGGCCTGGAACAGGCAAAGGATGCTGCACATCAGGACAGAGATGCACTGCACACAGCTGGATGTTTGGGGGAAGCTTACACAGAATTTGCCTACACTGGGCTCAACTGTTTCCAGGACTAGATCTTTACTTGTAATTAGCAACAGATGCCATGCCAGCAGCTGACTCCCCACACTCTCCATATGCCACGTCCAGTCCCGTTGTCTGCCTCATCATTAACCTGTGGCAATATGATGTTTCTCAACTCTTCCTGAGTGAACAGTTCTGCATAGGCATCCATGTGAGAAAGCAGCACTGTCCGCACGTGCTCTTCATGGACCTCAAACAGCTTCAGCAGCACAGGAGTGACGTGTGTCTGGAAGATGGCTGGTGACAGCAGGCAGGTGGTCTGGCTTTCTCCAAGTTTATCTAGGGGAGAATTGGAATGTGGGAAACCTCCCAAACCAGAGAGAACTCACTTCTAGTTAAAGCCGCTCCCAGTTGCCAAAGTGGCAGTCTACAGGCTTGAGGTCTGTCACTGTGGAGCCAGGTTGAACTGTAGTCCTGGCACTTTGCTCGCTGGGTCAGCAGTAGTGTGGCAGAATCAGCACACTCAGGACATCAGACGGTGGGGCAAGAACAACCCCTCCGGCCAGCTGAAGTCAAACAAGTCCCATCCAGCCCGTTTGTTCAAAATGTTGGTGGCTGCTTAGGAAAAGTTGTGAAGGAGGAGCGGCAAAGAGCAAGGAAAGGAGGAGAGAGTGAACACCCCTGGGGAGAAAGAGGTTGCCCCATGCCACAGAGGTAGCAGTGTCTGCTGCCGCTCCCCAGTTCTAGCGAGAGGGCAGCCATGTTCTTTTCAGGAATGGCAGGGCAGGAGGATGGATACACACAGAGCTCCTCTATGAACATCCCTTGCCCTACAGTCCTTTAGAGCAACAGGGAAGGAGCCTGGACAATTGCCAATGTCCTTTTCAGTAACAGACAAATGAGTACTGGACAGCCAGGTGGAGGGACACTGCCCATTATTCAGTGCCAAGAATGATAGGCCTCTTTAGTACTTTAGCTTCAAGTACGTGCTTGGCTTAAACCCCACTATTAAAAACCCTGTTCAAATGAATTAACCCTCTAACTTCACTCCAAATGAGGCAGTTTGCGCTCTGAAGTAAGAATATTCAAAAGTCACCTTTCTTTGGGCCTAGCAGATGTGGAAGGAAACTCTTGACAGCTACCGGCTCAGCAAACACAAGCTGATTGATCAAGAGAGGCACCAGCCGTGATGCGATCAGCTTCTCTGACAAACCAGACACCCTATCCAGCAGGAATCTGCGTTTTGAGAGACAAGAGTTAGTAGGAGACCAATCTTTTATAAAAAAGCAATTTGACTGGGTTTTGGAAAGAGTTATGTTAAACATCCCTTTCCTCTCCTTTTGTGTGCCCTCTCTCTTCTGACTGGGGTCTCTTTGGGCAGGGATTGCCTCAGGGTGTCTGTATAGGCCTACAGCAACAGACCCCTGATCTCAGTTGGGGAATCTAGGCCCTACCATAAAACAAATAATAAATAAAAAGGAAAGAAACATGCTGTGAAGCTTCAGTAGCCACAGATTACACCGGACAGATAGCTGGTACCAACCCAACTCTGTATCCGGACTATGAATATTTATGCCTTTTATAAACCTAACCATCACCACAGTTTGTCTGGTTCCGAGCAAAACACGCACATTAGTTGTCACAGTGTTAAAACCTCTGTTTTAAAAAGGCACTTACATCCCAGCCCCCCCACTGCAACACACACACATTACTAGGGCCATCCTCCTGGCACTCAGTAAGAGACAATCACATTTATTCAACAAAACACTGCTTGAACAAGACTGCTTCCCATGCAAGGAAGGACCTCAACTTACAAAAACATTTCCCTTATCTAAAGCAAAAAACATCTTAGAAGTGAATGGTAAAGGATTATTTTTAAATGGTTCTTTAGGGCATATAAAAAGAGGGCCTGAAAGAGTTTGGATTTTGGGGAATTCCAGCCAAAACGGTTCAGTTGCTTCCAAGAGTGAGGCCAGGAGAAAATAACAGAAAATTCTGGCAATCTTTCAGATGCTCTGTTGGCTCCAAAAGTCTTAGTTAGGAGGCAGGGAGATAGCTCTTGGAATCAATTCAATAAATGACCAGCATTACAAGGGACATTAACTCATAATACCTTGCCCCTTCTTCCCCTATCATTACACACAACAGCACCACAAAGATACAGCAGATTAACATACTGAAAGTGATGCTTTGGCTGATACTGCAGTAAGGGGAAATGGATAGTTCTGCCACATAGATCAAGTGGGTCCTAAATAAAAAACCTTCTGCTAAGTTAGTCATGCTTCTCCCTGTCTGTGCTAAACAATTTTCCATTGTGGCTTATGGACAGTATAAGACCTGGTCCCTCTTCATACCTTACCAGCCAAGAGAAAGCATCTGTCCTTGATTTTGCACAAAGTTCTCATCAAGAACCTAATCAGACCCCTCAAATACACCTGGGATTTCAGACAACCATGTTTGAAACAATCCAATCCAATTTTCTAAGTCATTCCTAGGGAACAACGGGACCAATTATCTGTGCACTGGAAGTAGCTGCTGCCCACCTAGTATTTTCCCCATGGGTTTTACTTTCTTTGGAGTGACATCCACAGTGATCAGCTACATAGAGAAAACTATGCAGACACCATTTCTAAGAAAAATTAGCTGTTCAGAATCAAACTTCCTAACAAAGATGAAGAGAATTGAGGAAACACAGCTATTCAACAATCTGGGTTGCACCCTGGTTAATGTCACAACAGGTACATCCTATTCAATGCTAACAATAACAACGAGGAGTCCTGTTGCATTTTAGAGATCTCAGGGGTATCACAGGACTCCTCCCTGTTTTTGCTGAAAACCAACTAATGTGGCCACTGCTCTGAAACCTGCCACAATAGTAAGAATGAATTTGCTTGGAGTGTGTATAAGACTACATTAAAGGAGAATACACAGATGATGATCTGCATAAGACTGAGAACCACAGACAGGGGAAATACCTTTCCAACTATCAACCATCTTAACAAAAGCCCACTGAAATTCCAGCTGGAATGTGACTAAGTTTGTCTGCTCACAATAAATGCTCTCCACAAAGATTAACATTCTTAAAACTTCTCACTTACTTGAAAAATTCAGTTTTCTCCTCCTCAGTCTTTAATGTTAAACTTCTCAGAAAGTTCACAACTTCCAGAAAATCATTCCTGACAAAGAGAAGGAACATTAAACACTAGGAACTTGAGAATCAGGAAATCCCCATCCTGCATTCACCAGGCAGATGGAGGAAGAAAGTGGAGTATCAAGTGACATGACAATGGACTGGGAACATCGGAATGATGCTCTGGGCTTTTTGCATTCTTCACTGCATCTGTGTGCTTCAGCTCCTTTTTGCAAAGGCTTCTAGGAAAGGGAATTCAGTCTCTTCCATTCTCCTCTTCAGCTGAGGTTATAAAGGACGCCAGTGAAAGCTATGATGTGATTTGGACATCTGTCCATTAGAAACTGGACTACAACCAACAAATCATTTCTTCAGTTTGATGGACTACAACTGGAATTTAATGATGCAGCTATTTAAAACATGAACTGGGCAATAGTATATTTGCAATCTCTTGAGCATGCTACCACATTATAATGAGAAAAAGCAATTCCCATCATAGGCCATTAACACAACTTCAGGGCAGCAACATATTTAGGTGACGGTGTCTGTAAAGACTGGGAGTAAAGCTGGATCTCATTCAGAGGTATTGTTCCTTTAACAGCCCAGTCTTCTCTGTCATCCATCACCACCTGACATAGGAGAGATTACATTGCTAAACATGGGGGCGTCATTCTTTCAACCCTCATGCTGCTAATTTAACAGCCTGCTATGAAGGTTATGCTGAATTCTGAATTTAAGGAGTCCCCTTGCCAAAGATCCCACATGACAACATCCTGTGAGCTCAATAGTTATGTTTGCACTTCATATATTAAACAAGAAGCAACAAACCTTCAAGAAAAAGTAAGTGATGTTAGCAACACAGAAATGAGCAGCAGGGAGCTACAGCCAAAGAAATGATGAATTTGTTCCCTCACCTGAAAAACTTGTGAGATAGTAAGCTGGACAGTGGTGGACGACACATGGGATCTGAATTCAGTAGTGTACAGCGCAAGGTGTGTTGAAAACTGGAGAGATTATCCACCGAAACTGAAGCCAGAGCAAGAATTAGTTTTCATTCCCAGTACTGGAAAAAAGACAGTACACTAACAGACTGCATCTCCCTGTGCTACACACACACTATTTCTCAAGTGCTGATGGGTAGCAAAATAGTCCAGAGCACTTGCTATTTCTTAGCAGTTGTCATAAGTCTCTACCTTAGATAGGCCATTTTCCACCTATCACCCCCCTTCCTGAGGTTTCAAGTCACTGAGTGCCAATGTATTAGGAGTTAGCATGGACAATACAAATGTGTAAAAAGCTGGTTCTAAAGTGAAGACTTTCCCTGACCTTGGTGAAGAGGACAAGAGATGGTTAGAGTCATTGATAATTAGGGCTGGAAGGAACCTTAGGAGACCATCTAGTCTGACCCCTTGTCCAAAGGTTCTTCCCAGTAGCTTCCTTTGCCCTCACCCATCACAATCCCACTGACTTCCACTGGAGGACAGATACACACAGTTAAAAAAGACAGACAGGACCCCAATTAAAAGCTCCATTTGGTGCCATTTCAATTAAAGTCAGCAGGACAACTAAAGGCCTAGCCAGATGTCCATCTGAAGAAATATGAAAAGATGCACTGTAGAAAACAGAAAACAGAGGAAGGTGACATGACAGAGGTATATAAAATAGGAGCGTTACAGAGAAGTGAAGTTACAGTCTCCTATTTACATTCTGTCACAACACAAGAAGAGGCACAATGGGACATTGCATAGAGCACCATCCAGGAAGCCAGAAAACTTGGGTTTTATCCTTGGGACTGTCACTGACTCCTTCCTGAGCAAGTTACTGCATCCTAGACTATGGTGGTTTCCCCACTGATATGAGAATGATATTCACTTGCCTTTCTAATGGGCTTTGAGAGCTACAGGTAAGAACTATATTGTTAAGAACAAGGGGACTCACAAAGACAGTTAAACTGCATCACATTTAGTATTGAAGACCATCACTACTTCTCATACACCAAGTGTATAAATAATCTGATTTTTTTTTAATTATTTATATTATTAAGGCAAAGAGTTTAATAAGATTAAAGATGATTCAACATTCATGGCTACAGTCACTATACAGAAATGAAAGGATATCAAACTTCATTCTTTAGGCTAGGTAAATGGTGGAGTTTTGGTTTTGTGGAACATTAGTCTACATTCTAAGGAAGGAAGGGGCTGTGTAGTTTGGATGTCCTTCTCAGTAGAAGGGGGACCCAATTTCATTACAGACAAGCTGAGTAGAGTACTCAGGAGGCGTTAAACTAATAGCAAAATGGTAGGAGAGGAAAAAGAGATGATCAAGCACTTAGCAGAAAATCAAGATGATATCAAAAACAAAATGAATTGCAAAATGAAAGGACACAAGAAAAAGAAATTCCTGAATTGACATGACCAACAAGGAGTCGGTCCTGTGGCACTTAGACTAACAAATTTATTTACTGCATGAGCTTTTGTGGGAGAAGAATCCCACTTCATCGAACGCTTTGATGATGGGGGAACTCACTAAGTTCTAACTAAGTCCCTCCATCTTCAGAGCATCCAACAAAGTGGAATTTTCTCCCATGAAAGCTCATCAAATAAACAAATTTTTTGGTTTTTAAAAGTGCCACAGGAGTCCTTGTTTGTTTTGCTGAACAAGACTAACACAGCTGCCCTTTGGAACTGAATTGCCTATAAACTAATGCTAGATGAACTTTTTCTCCCACGAAAGCTCATGGAATAAATAAATTTTTAGTCTTTAAAAGTGCCACCAGACTCCTTGTTTGATAAGAGGAAATCTTGTTTCTCTTCAAGCTGAGACAGTGCTGGAAGTCTCATGCTCTCAAAACTAAAACATCCTTAGAATTTCTAAACATTAACCATTTCCTAACTCAAAAAGTGTTAGAGACAACGTAGGGGAATTCTATATTGGACCCTGTCCTAACAGATAATAAGGAACTGATTGCAGAACTAGAAGTTAATGGTAGCTTAAGTACAAGTGATCATGACTGGATCAGATTTATAAGGTGTAAGCAGAATAAAATCCAGACCTTTAGTACAGATACTTGGTACCTTAGCAGGGCAAAGCTGAAAATGATTATGAGCCAGATTAACTGGGAGGAAGAATTTAATCAGAAAAATGTGAATGATAACTGGAATCATTTAAGGACACCCTATTAAATGCTCAAAAAGGGAAGCGAAAGCAGTTGTAAAAAAAAGATGTGTGTGTGTGTACGCGCGCGCGCGCGCACACAACAAATGGAAGACAAGGCAAATCTATAGTATTGAATAAAAATCCAAAGTTCAGAACTGTAGAAAATTGATAAGGGAAACCAAGGGACACAAGAAGAAACCCACAGCTAGTAGAGTTAAGGACAGTAAGACAGTTTTAAAATTTATTAGGAACAAAAAAGCCTTTGACAATGACACTGGTCCACTACTAGATGGAAGCAGAATTACAATTAATAATGAAGAAAAGGGAGAAACACTGAATAAATATTTCTGTTCTGACCAGGGAAAAACAGATGAGATAGCACCACTATAGGATGAGACCAACATCCTCTTCTATTTCACTAGCATCTCTGGGTGGTATTTTTAAATCAGCAAGTTCTGATAACTTGCATCCCAGAGTTTTAAAAGAGCTGACCAAGCAGTCAGTCGGGCTATTATACGGCTAAGATTTTGTCACAGAGGTCAAGCCCCAGGGGGTTGGACTTGATGATCTCATGAGGTCCCTTCCAACTCTATGATTTGATTCTATTCTATCTTAATTACTGTCTTAAAAATTACTGTCTTAAAACAGATTCTTGGAGCTCTCAGCCACTGGGGGCAGCAGCAGAACCTGCAGCCATCAGCTACCATGGAGGGACTCTGCAGCTTCGCGGCCCAACCAACAGCAAAGGGACCCTGCAGTTCTGAAGTTCCTCCACTGTCCACGACACCTTGAAGTTCCAGTTCCCCTCTGCCCACAGCAGCTGACTCCAGGAGAACCCACTGCTACATGTGGTCCCACAGCTTGAAGCTGTGGCACAGGGACTCCGGAGCCACTGCAGGCAGCAGCCCCCCACAGTTCCCAGCTACCACCTGCCCCCGGCTCCTGCCCCTTCCATTATTTTTAGTAAAAGTCACAGACGGGTCACATCTTCTGTGAATTTTTGGGTATAGTGCATGATCTGTCTGGAACCTGAGTCTTGGAGCACTGGGAATGTTACAGAACCCTGAAAGAAAGGTAATGTGCCAGTGTTTAAAAAGGATAAATGGGATGGCTTGGATAACTATTGCTGTCAACCTAACATCAATCCCGTGTAAAATGATGCAGTGGCTGATACAGGACTTGATTACCAAAGAACAAAAGGAAGGTAATAGAATGAATGCAAATCAACATGCATTTATGGAAAACAGATCCTGTAAAACAAATTTGATTTAATTTTTTTTAAATGAGATTACAAGTCCAGTTGGTAAAGGTAACAGTGTTAATGTAACAAAACTTCTGTGAGGGGTCTGACCTGGTACCACATATTTTGGTTAAGAAACTAAAATCATATAAAAATAATATGGCACACATTAAACGGATTAAAATCTAGCTAACTGATAGCTTGCCAAATGTAACTCTAAATGGGAAATCATCATCATCAAGTGTCTATTTCTAGTTCTTAGCCCTATGCTACTTAACATTTTTATCAAGGATCTCAAAAAAAATATAAAAATCACCATTGATCAAGTTTGCAGAGGACCCAGAAATTGAGGGAGTGGTAAATAAAGAAGAGGGTAAGTCACTGATTAAGGGCAATCTAGATCACTTGCTAAACTGAGTGCAAGCAAAGAATATGCATTTCAACTGAGCTAAATGTAAACCTATACATCTGGGAACAAAGAATGTGGGACACATTTACATGATGGAGGACTCTATCCTGGAAAGCAGTGATTCTGAAAAACATCTGGGGGTGGTGGGGAACAATTAGCTGAACATGAACTCCCAGTGCAATGTTTTGGTCAAAAGGGTTAAGATGCATAAACAAGAGGATTTTGAGTGACACTAAAGAGGTTGTCTTACCGTTGTTTTTGGTGCTGGTGTGACAACTGCTGGAATATCGCGCCAGTTCTGGTGTTCACATTTCAAGAAGGAAAGAAGAGCCATGGAAATTTTTAAAGGATAACAAAACCTGCCTTGTAGTGATAGATTCAAGGAGCTCAATCTATTTAGCTTACCCAAGAGAAGCTTAATGGGTGATCACTGTCTATAAAGTACCTCCATGGGGAACAACTATTTAATAATGGGCTCTTCAATATAGCAGAGAAAGGTATAACATGATCCAAAAGCCAGAAGCTGAAGTTAGACAAATTCAGACTGGAAATAAGGTGTAAATTTTTAACAGTGGGCACAATTAGCAAGTGGAACAATTTATAAAAGTTGTGATGGAGTCTCCTTTACTGAACTGTAAAATCAAGATGGGGCATTTTTCTACAAAAGATGCCCTAGGAATTGTTTTGGAAAAGTTTTATGGCCTGTCCTGTAAAGGAGTTAACAGATGACTCCCATGGTCCCTTCTCACCTTAGAATCTATGAATCAACATGGCAATTGAGAAGCACAAAGCATGGGGCAATTTCTGTCTTTTAATTGCAGGAAAGGATCAATTTTAGTGGTAATTTGCACTTAGATGGTTCCTTTTCCTGAGCATATCTAAGTGGTTTACAAAAGACAAATCCATTACCCAAATCTTCCATACAGGAAAAACTGACACAAAAAGTACACAGTCTATCAAGGTCATGTATGGGGAAGTGAGGTTCTTGAATCAACCACAGCATCCCAACAACCAAAGCTGGGTGCCAAGTAAAGACAATCCTCCCAAACACCAATGTACCCGAGTCTGCATTAATAAAATTCCAACCCTAGTCACTGATTCCTAGATTGGACTTCCAGTCACTGTGCAAGCTATACAGGGAAAGCAAGCACCAAGGAGTCTTCTACCCTGTGAAGGCACAACATGGAACAAGAAGAGCTCTTATGGAACAGTTTCTCATGTCTGAAATAGTGAGAGTGAAATGGACAATCACTTCTCTACAACAGGAGTTTAGTCATGCTTGTGCTGAGAGACACTGCTCCCTACTGAAAAATGAATACTTTGGGGTGTTCAAGCAAGGACAGACTACATGGGAAAATGGTGAGTGAAAATGTGGTGAATAATGAAGTAAGGACATTTTACTCTTTGTTGTTGTGGAACCTCACCCTGGTTACTTAAGACCATCAGCAGATTTTCAACCATTTTTCCAAATGAATAGGCATCCCGTGCATGTCCATGGGTTTCAGGAAGAATTTTGAAATCTGGAGACTGAAGAAAAATCATCATCATAAAGCAGGAGCCTTCCATACAATCTCCGTGAGTCCCTAATATCTCCTTAAACCCTCTGATTCTTTTATTACCATAACTCTACTCAGTGCATTACAAGTGAAACATTATGCTGAACTCCAAGCCCTGCAGAGCCTAAAAAACATAACTTAAACACACAAAAAAGAACATCACAATTAAACAATGCCTTGTGTTCATCCAGCAATTGCAAGTCAGAAGCTTTCTGAATTTCTATGGAAACCAATGTTAACTGGGGAGAGACCTTACTCTTTTGTAGCCTGTAAGCCGTCTGCATTACATTATAGACTTGATAACTGGTTAACAAGGAAGCACATGGACATTAAATGCAACAGGGCCATATAGCTATGTAGCCATAAAGGGCCTAGCATCTTCTCAGAGCAAATGTTGGCTGAATAAGGTTTTAGGTTGTTTATAGTTTAAAGATGAGTATTGCATGCACAAAGTTTTGTTATAAGAAACTGGTTAGTTTTAAAACACAGGGACTCTTTTTTTCTTTTTTTTTTTGTGAAGTGCTGCTTACTAGCTTCTTACATTTTGAGTTTTTTGCATAGTACAATCGGCTTCAGTTTCAGAAGTGGTACATGTGGCTGGATTGCCTTTGGGCATATAACATTTACCCAAACAACCACAACCCCATATTGCCCTTAGTGATGTTCGATACTCAGTTTCTGTGCATACTCAGATACCTTTTAAAAATGTGAATGACCCATAGTACCATGCCAGTTACACTGGCCAGTTTTATCTTGTAAAACTTGGTGGGGGGGGAAAAAAAAAAGTGCTCAGCTAGAATACTTAAAGATACAAAAGCCTTATTTGGCTTACATTCTGGAAGATTATTTGTCAGTCTTTTTACGGCTATTCAACTGTGTGGTCCTCTGGCAATTTAACAGAAATAGTACATAATACAGTAGGTCATTTATTTTAAGATTCCCTAAGAAAAACAGAACCAGTAATGATACAGTGTGGAGTTGGTGGGGTTTTCCCCCCCTCTTTTTCAAGAAAAAACACAAAGTATGGATACAGAATGTTTTAAAAATATGCTTAACTTGAGATCTACCTTGAGATACGAACTTGTCCCTGAGATGTGTTTGCATGTAAATCCATCAAGGTGAAAAAGAATTAGAAAAGAACATCAAAACCAAAGAGCCTCTGGCAGATATCTGACCACAGTTAAGTCTACAATCACCCACCCCAGTAACTGCAAAACTGCAAATTGTGGTTATTTATTACTGGGAAGTGTTTCATATTTGTCAAAAAAAAAGAGACAGAAGTAAATATTGTCATTTTGTTTTTTAAAAAATTACATCAAGGTAACAGAAAAATCACAAGTTGCCTTTGTTGGGGTGGCATCTAAAATATTAAGGCAAGGACACATATGAAAAAAGTCACTGCTAGGGCTCTTTCTCTGTCATTAATTCATTCTGTTGAGTCGCCTCCCCCTTTCACAATACACAAGTTAAGGACAGAACAACACACTTCATTTTGAAGTTATTTAGATGGACATTCTTTCCACACCTGAGATACATACTTAATGAAATACACACACACTCATATTTTATTTAGACACACACACACTTGCTTTTGGAACTTCATTTGCTTAAATAACCAATACAACAGCATGCTACTCACCATCTCTTCAGGAGGGATGACTGCCTGGTCTCTAGCTGACATGATACTTCGCAGGAACTAGAAAGGAAAATTTCACATTAAATGTTTTGAGCTAATCATTTATCCAGGTTGATGAGCTGGCACCAAGCAGCAGTGGATGAAACAGCTTTCACACAGCTCATGACCAGCCAAGACTGACTGAATGTACAGCAGTGGGCTCCCCCTTCTAAATCCAGTACAGGATTTGCCTCTCTACCCTACAAACCTAGAGGGATAGCTCTAGGGCCCAAGCATCAAGGATAAACACTGAGATACCCTGGAGCTTCTGAAGTTTTACTACAGTCAATTCTACCTTCAGTCTTAAAACTATCTCCCTGCAGGCTTTACCTGGAGATGAAAAGTATCCCAGGTCTTTAATAATGGTAAGCTTTTACCCCAATGCTCTTGGTCAAAAGTTCACCTCTTGCATGGCTGTGCAACACAATAGGCACCAGTTGCCTAGCCAGCTGACTCCCTTCAGGAGGCAGTAACAAGTCAGTGATGCTGGGTGAGTACAATTTATAAAGGATTTTGGGAAAAAAGCCAAACTGGCATTTGAGTGATGCCTCACTACAGCACTGACTCTGCACAAGATGTAGCTGAGTTCAGATAAGTATTTTCATACCAAGATCACTAATGTCCAATGGAAAGGCCAACAGGGAGAACCAAAGTGCCCTTGAAATGAATAGGTTAGCCTGTTTCAATTTGAATTCAATTTTTTTTACTTCATATGAAAAGAAAGCAAACTCCTTTACTATCCAGTAGCACTAATAATAAAGAGGACAGATGTCAAGCTAGTTCCCACCTTCCCTCTCCTCAGCCCTACCATCTCCTTACCGCTACTTCTGGTTCGTTCAAATGGCTATTTGACATTACCAACACATGGTAACCATATTCTGAGAGCAAGGATTCAAGGCCTTGATCTGGGAAGCAGACAGATATGTTTTTAATAATAATTGTAAATTCACGCCTTTGGATGGACTTTAAACCTGAGGAAGGCTTCCTGCTGAGTGAGGTACAAGAAGCAGGAAGCCTTTGTCCAGGCATGCGAGTGAATTGCTGGCTTGGCTCTGACCTCTGGGGTGGCTTCATTAAGGTTGCAGACTGTTTCCATTCCTCCTAGTTTCCAGTGGCCATCCTCGCTCACAAATACGGATGATAAAGAGACATTGTTATGAGTTAGGTTTCCCTACAATATAAAAAACAAACAACAGTCCTGGGGATAGATGAAAGTATTAAAACCTTATCAACACTAATTAGGTGCCCTGAGGATGTGAAGAAAAGCTGCCGAAAAGTACAGAGATCAGCATTTACAGTGCAGGTTTCTTAATGGTTTTTGCAGGCCATACAGCACCTCTCACAAGGACTGAGGCTTTAAAGGAGGCCAAGTTTGACCATTACAGTCCTTTTACTTTCACTACAAGTCATAAGAGGCCCTCCAGATCTGAGCATAAAGACAGAAAATTTCACTGGTTTCAGATCCAGGATTTGCTACACTCAATCCTGGCCAAGTGTCTAAAAACCACTGCTGGGCTACGGGACAAAGTCTGATAGATCATGTACCACAAAAGCAATAAACAAACATATTGTGCACAGAATCCCAGTTTTCCAGCACTATTTGTTCATAGGTCTGACAAATCATGCCAACTCAGACCATAAAGTCGTAACATTCTCATAATTATCTTCCCTGATCCGGCTTTTCAGTTACATGATTTTATCATTCACCATCTCAAAAACAAGTAATGAGAATTCTTTGTGCCATCTAAAAGCAGCTGCCAGATGGTATAAATTACTATTCTTTATTTTGCAAGTACACTGAAATAAAAAGCACGCAAGGAACAAGAAATGAGAGATTTTTAACATGTAACACCTCACAATCATCTACATAAGCCTTCCCATTCCTCACCTAATCCAGTTCCCACTAGGAGACCAAATCCCTTTGCATTCATGCCTTTTTCTGTTGGGCACTTACCTTGTCATGGAGGAAGATGAGAGCCTGCAATAAGTCATAGATCCCTGCACAGATCTCATCAGAAGAGAGCACTTCCAAGGCCAACGCCAAAGGCTTTACACGTTCTGTAACAAGGTGAATCCCATCCATTTCCACGGTACAAGAAAGGAAGCGCAGAAGGCACGGGTGGCGCAAGGTCTTCAGGTGCTTCCAAAATAACAAAGAAGAAAATACATATATATCCCACGTCATTTATAGGCTGGGGGTTTGTAGGAATTTATCACTTTGGCATCTCGCAAGTGCTTAACCGCAAGGCCTTAAAGTCCTTTTAAATGAGTTTTCTGGGTGGAACTATAAATTCCAATCCTTCTCCCCACCCAGAACACACACAAGTACACACTGCTCTTATTCTGATCACACTGTAAAATGTTTCCAGTCATATCACAGTTTCATTAAAAAAATAAAATAAAACCTGTATTTGGGAACTGTGAGTGTCCCTGTAATTAAGGAGATCTGCTAGCAGTGGGAATTGTTACCCTGCAAACGTATTTTGAATTAGCCTGTTTTGTTCACCTGCTTCCCAAGAGGCTTTGAGGACATTTATGAACAGAAACTGATAGCTTCATACTGGTATTAGAAAAGGCAGAGAGAATAATTAGAAAGACCCTGATCTCAGTAAAACCACATTCTCTACCTTGGCAGCTTTATTAACTGTGTCTTCATTCTCTGTTTTGTACACAAAGACCGAGGCAAGCTTGCCATCCTTCAGCACAGCTGAATAAATCGTGAGTCCAGTAGGTAAGGTATACGGTGGCTCTTCCAGGGTGTAGCTCTTCAAAGCACTATTCTCCGAGCCCATCACTCACAGAATTAGGCTCTTGTGGAAGTTCTCTCCGTGTCAAACAGGCCTTAGGGCGAACAGAGATTTTCAAATACAATTTAATTGCAACAGCCAGCATCCAATTTATTCTTCACGTTTTCTGAAAAGTGTGAAACAGAACATCAAAAAGTCTCATCTGCTAATGTCCTTGAGTCACCAGTTGTCTCCCTTAAGTTTCAGAAGATAAAGACCAGAAACTCAGTCATTTATATTTTAAAGCAAATGGGGGCTTGCTCTAGAGATAGAGTCTTTAGCTGTGGAATGAGTCCAGCACAAGCAATACCACAAGATACTGCTAATGTGTCAGAATCTTGTCTACAGGGGACAGGATAACTTAGTGTCTATGGGCCATTCCTCCCTTGAGTCTTTGCCAGAAAAGTGGCCCCTTTGTGATGAGCTATCACATGGACACCTGCTCACTGGATCTACACCAGTGAGAACAACTGATCACCTAAAGCCATCTGACAGTCTCAGTTCTTGTTCCCCAACAAGCTAAACACATAAAAAAAAAAAAAAAAATCAGATTAATCCTGAAGTGAAGGAATCGATTCCTCTTTCCATCACCAAATCCTTTGAGCCATTTAGTTCCCTAGACCTAAAAGTTTCATTAGATACAGTTAAGTGGAATCAGAGAGCTCTGCAGCTACCCTGCTGTTGCAGTACTGACATATGAAGGAGTTCCTTAATCTCTTTGGTGTTGCTTTATATATTTGGGCTATCAAGCAAATTCACCCCCACTACTGCTCAGCTATAACAGAAGAATCACCACTGAAAGGTTCATGGAGCAGCAGTTGTAAGAGACATCCGCATGGAAAGGCTAACTGGACACGACTTTTAGTTTCTACCTCTGCCCCACGAGTCTCTTCTGTGTTTGTAGTTTGATCTGATGAGCTTGAAAACTGAATGTGTTTTCTTCCTGACTGCCTTCTCTCCATCTGGCAAATGTTCAGTTTGCCTGTCAACCCCTGCCCCCACCATATAAATAGCAGAGATGAAGTTAATGTGAATTTTCGTTTTATTTCCATGCTTGTGAACCACCTACAGAAAACAACAGACCACACAAACATGTTTCTGGGGCAGAAGCCATTTTTAAAAATAGATAGGATAGGCCCGTAGCAAATGCTCAGTGTGGTGCTGGCAGACTCTCTCCCTGGTACACCCAAATCATTGGTCTCTGTTAAATGATCAAAAACTCAAACATATAGAAATGCAGGCTCAGAAAAGGGAGATCATTCCTCATCTTTGGGGGTCAGCTGCTTATCATTGTGGGGATCAGAAAGCAATTCTTGCCCCCTATCCACAGAGCATTTTGCACAGTTGGGTGATTACGTTATGGTAGTTTTTGCCTTCCTCTGAAGCATGAGGTGCAGACTACTGCTGAAAGCAGATTTCTTGATCTCTAGGTTTGATTTTAATAAGACAACGCTTCTGTTCTGGCTTCTCTCTAGTTTTTTCACTCTTCCCAGTACTCATTAGTCTGGATAGGTTTGAATTGTTTTTCCACTATTGTTCCTTGGTTTTCGTCTCATTTATTGTAAAGATTAGTTATGTAACTGGTCGCCTTGAAAAATATGGTGCATTACAGTCTGAATGTGCTTCATATAAATGGATACATTCTTATTAATTACATAATAAACTCTGGATGCAATAGGTGTGCAAGAAAGCATGTTATTCACAGCCACAGACCCGGCAGGGGCACTCATTTCATGCAAGTCTTACGTAAACACCACCTCGTCCTTTAATGCTTGTACAGCTGTTCTATAATTAAGAGACAGAGTCTTGCACACCCTGCCTGGTGGAATGTTTCTATTTTAATAAAGGTCAGACGTGGGGACTGAATTGTTGAACTGTGTCTCTTTGGAAACTGAAATGTTGTACAGCTCCTTGTCTGTCTTCCCTATCTGACACACAACCACACTGACTTGTAGCACCTGTGGACGCAAGACAGCCTGAAGGAGATGGGCTAAAAGGTCATTTTATATGCAGAAAGGGGCCAAATTTCAGACCATACCTACCTCTGATATTAAAGAAAGTGAGAGAATTCACGCAAAAACAGAAATTCACTTTCAAACAGGAAAGTACTTCTTTTAATGGAGGACTTGAGTTATTTGGGACACTTGATGGCTGGTAGTGTGTATTTATCTAGGCACAGGAGAGTAGGGGGACTGAGTCCACTGAATTTGAGAATGGCGTCTAGACTAGAACAGCTCCTCAAATACTTAAAAGCCCTCATTTAAACAACCTCACTGTCTAAATATCTCATATACACATTTCATGAGTTAGGACTTGTAGGCTTAATCCTCAGAAATTAGGTTATTTTCACCTAAATTTATCATTTGATATTTGAACATTAACTTGTAGGATGCTTTGGTCATTTTGAATATACTGGAATATTTCATGTAACCCACTACTGGGGGCTGAGGAACAAGATTCTATTACTCAATTACAAATAATTTGAGCACGGTGTCAACTGGCATCAGAGCTGAAACCTCAAAATCAGCTTAACCTGTGAATGACATGATCCTTCCTGTATCAGCTGTTTGGCCAAAACATAGTTATATCACTTGGCACCAAACTGACAATGGCCCTATTGATTATCTGATATCTGACCATTAAATAAGTCTGCTATCCTGTCATATTATGACAGAGAACTTCTAAAAAAAACTGTTGATCTGTTTGGAACAATTTACTGAATCTGATTATTTTATTTTATTCCCTTAACTGATTTTCTATTTACCCACTTTATACTAATTGAATTTGTTTGCATCTATTTTATTTTATGTTTTTGCTTGAGAAGTTAGGCCTAGATTTTTAGAAGTGTTTAGGCATTGCTCCATTCAGCGTTTCAATGCCTAGCTGACTTAGGCGCCTAAGTCTCATTTTCAAAAGTGACTGGGCACTAAGTCTCTTTGGCTCCTAAGTGCTTAAGTCACTTTAAAAAATCATAAGCTCCTAAGTAACTTAGGCATTAAGAGTTTGAGAGGCCAAAGTGCAAGTACTTTTTTTAAAATCTAGGCGTTAGTTAATAAGATAGATACAATTGGAAATCTGTTTGGCTTGAATTTTTTTTTTTTAAATAAACCTTCAGAATTGTCAAAAGTCGGGACCTGAAGGATCCCAGGGCAAATACAAGAGGCAACTCTGTGGCCCAGCTAGTGGCAGTCCACACAACTGCTCTATAGTCCTTCCATAACTGATGCTTGAACAAGAAAACAGTCACCTTTCAAAGGACAGGCAACTTGCATATTGATTACTTCTCTCAATGAGCACTGCTGGTTCCAGAACCTTTGAGGGCCTGGGGTGGTGGATACTTGCAGATCAGTCTAAATGCTGACCAATTCCCCACAACAAGTCTATGCTCCCCATACAGCAACAGATTTAAGACCTTGTACTTTTGCCATTTAAGTAAGCAATGTAGACATTTCAATATATTAAAAGAAAAAAGATAAATACATTTATTTCTGTCAAACCAGCATCTTTTACAACCATTAAAGAAATTGCTTGTTGATTCCTCCACCACTAAAAACCTGCGAATAGCCTGTTATGTATTCATCTTTCAGCTACAAAGAACGAACCACCTCAAGAATCCTTGGTTGTCTACCTCTGTGGCAGAAGGGATTCATCAGCAAATCCAGCTTCTTCAAATTCTTGCTTTTGGACAAATTTCATTTTATTACACGCCCCTCCAGCTAATTATCTCCTGATAGCTGACATGCACTTCATGTCACAGCCACCAGTCAGGCCAGATGTTTTCTCACCTGACTAAACGCTAAGCTCACTACTTGGACGTGAACAAAAAAGCTTGGCATGGAGCTTTAGGAAGAAAAAGAAACAAATCATACATGTGAACATCACATCCAAGCAAAAGGTACTTTAGAGACTCATTTAGCTTCTACCTACTATACTTAAAGCGGAAAAAAGAAGAGGACATTTCATACCTCAGTTCTACCAAAATCAGTTTATCATAGAAAACCATCTTCAACAAAACAAATTAAAGAAATAGTGACAAGGATAACTAAATCACCTTTCATGCACAGAACTCCAAACATATAATTGCCCATGGAACATCCTCTCTCACCCCTAGATAAAGACACTGACAAACTGGATACCCAATCTTTTCCTAGTGAAGGCCCTGTCTCCCCTTTTTCAGGTGCCATTTCACCCACATAACTCATACCACATCCCGACAACTGCATTTTCCAATGCCCATTTGCTCATTCTTGCCCCTTTTCTTTTTTTCCCTCATTTTTTTTTGTCCCTTTTTTTAGTTCCCTGTTGTCTAGTTGCTTCCTTACTTCTGGTGAAAAGAGAAAGGCAGTGTGATCCTTAGGACTGCAGATTCACTCAAGATCAGCGGAGGTTGACATCATGTCCTCTTGCAGTGAAAGCTGCTGCCAGAGTCTGAAGCCCCGTACATATGAACTACCACCACAACCAAAGATGCATTCAGGGTTGCCACAGAGCAGAGAAGTAAGGGGTCATGCAACTTTAACTTCAGTCTCCCAACACTAGGCAGCTGCAATGTCTTGAATAGTTTGGTGCTCTGCCCAAGCCAGTGCTGTGTTTCCCAACAGCACCCATGACAGTCGTGCTGTGCACTACACCCAAAGGTGGTAATTTCTAAATTTATCACTCACTGCAAGGCACAAAATGGCCATTCTGAAGGTCACACACACAGCCCACAGACAACCCTATAACAAAATACTGGAAGATGGTACCTTTCAGTAAGGAAGCAGACTTCTGATTCAGCCTTCCATGAGGCAGCTGAAAATCTGGAGGTTGGATGTGGGGAAAAGATAAGTTTCAAAGTTATGGAAGATGTTTTGCATATCTCAACAAAACAAACTAGAAGTCTGATGGCACCTACGAAGATTAACAAGTTTACTTATTGCATGAGCTTTTGTGGGAGAAAATCCCACTTCACTGTCTGTGCCAGCAGGCTCCTTTTTTGTTTTCCTGAACTAAACTAAGACGGCTACCCCTTTGCAATTTGAATATCTCTGGTCTGCCATCAGTCACTTTCAAACTACAAATTTTTGATGAGTCACCACAACAACCCCAAGATATCAAGTGAATGTGCATGAGGCAGCTATTTTTCCCCAGACTGGATTTTTGCCCCCAAAGGTTGCAGGGGATCAAATACGTGGGCTGCCAAATTATAACTGCCTACAAGAAAGTGAAAGTTACCCAAACAATTTTCATCATCCAAGGGCCTGATCCAACTCTATGCCTTAGGTCAGTGGCTTTCAAGCTTTTTTCCTCAGGATCCAGGTGAGAAAAAAAAATAATTTATGCCCCCAACCCAACAATTCTATCTTTCAGCAATTCAGTCCAGTATGTTGGTGGCAACAGCAGCAGGTGCCATGACTCAGTACCTGAGGGTCTGCGAGCCAGCAGTGGGTCCCACAGAGGCCTAGGTCCCTCGACAGACTAGCCGGTTCTGGCAGGCTGCCACCGGGCCGGCCTGCGGAGAGAAAAGTGACCGCCAAGAGTAGCCAGCTGGGGAACCTGTTCTGCCCTCCTTGCCCTTCCTAATCCTGCCCCCTTCACCCCCCACAAACCCCATCCCTCATTCCCTGCCTGGCCCCGCCCCACTGAGAAGCCGCCACCCCCACTCGCAGCACCCCACTTCTCCTCCCCTGGCCAGTCCCCCCGCCCGTGACGCTGACGGCCCGACCGGCCCGTGGCGACCCCCTTACCGGCCTGCTCCGCCGGGGGAGGGGTCGGGGGCTCGAGTCTCCGCGCCGGCCTCAGCCCGACACGGCAGCCACCTCCCACAAGCCGCGCCGCCCCCCGGGCCCCGCCTCTTCTGCCGCTTCCGGCCCCGCGCCGCACCGTAGAGCGCTAGCACGACAGCCCGCAGGCGGGCGGAGCGGCGGCGGCCATCTTGGGCCAGGGTACGGAGGCCTGGCGAAGCCCTGCCAGCACCTGCGGCCGCAGGCGGCCATGTTGGATAGGGGCAAGAAGGGCCTCGCGCCAGAGGAGGTCGCTGTGGCCGCCAGTTTCAGTTAGTGACGCCGGCGCCGCTCGGGTGGGGCCCGGCAGGGAACGTGGGCCGCCGTCCTGAGTGACGTAAGCAGCCCCGCCCTCGTCCCCTCAGGGCGTTGCCATGGTGCTGGCCGGGCGCGAACTGGGGGCGGGGCTGGCGCGCCTGGCAGTGCAGGGAGGCCTGGGCTGAGGCCAGGGACCCGGGGCGGGGGCGGCAGAGATGGCCTAAGGGGTAGGGAAAGCAGGCGGCCGCCTAGGGCCATGAGCAATAAGGGGCCCCATCTTCCATTTGGTGGACGGAAATGAAAATACAGAAAACTATAGAAATGGTGAAAAAACAACAAGCAGTTGTGTGGCACTTTAAGACTAACAGATTTATTTTTTGCATGAGCTTTCGTGGGAGAAGATCCCACTTCCTCAGATGCTTCGAAGATGGGTGAACTTACAGAAAGGAATGAAACTACATGCAAGGGGGTGTAAAACATAGAGATGGGTCCCTTCTAGCAGGGCCAGTAGTGCTGGAAGCCTCGGCACTTTTCAGTCTTGGCTCATCAAGGGAAACCATCACTAGGATCTGTGCTGCCTCTGAATTGCAGATTTCACCATTAGCTGCCCATTACCTTCACACTGACATGCTAAAACGCAGGAGCAAGCTCTTTGTGACACCCACAGACAGCACAATAGCAGGAATTTTTCCACAGGTCTCATCTTTTAGTTCCTCAGTGTGGCCATTTATTCTGCTGTATTTTAATCCCACTTGTGAAATTTTGCATTTTCCGTCTCTATCTACTCTTTTGCCTTTGTGAAAATTTTCCTTTGGCTTTGGTTAGCTCAGTTTACCAGGTAGGTTGATATAGGCTGCTACATGTAAACGTAGTGCTGCCTCAGGCAATCATTACAGCTGTGTGTGATGTCTGTTCTGTATGTCTTTCTTTTGGTAAGTGATTTTTTAGCTTCTTTTGTACTTACTATTTAATATTTTTGAGGGGGTAAGAGTTTCATCAATTTTAGTATTTCAGAGAATTTCATTGAAAATTTGGTGTTTTTCATTTGTAGTAACAGACTAGAAACCTTTTCACTTATTTTTATTTATTATAATTATTTGTATTAAACTTCTAGTGCACATAAACCAAAGCCTATATGAAAAATTTGTAAGATTTGACTGCCAAAATTTTCAGTGTGGTATTTTAGTTATTTTTGAGTCATCATTAATTTTACCACTTTTTATAGATTACTTAATGCATATACTTTTTTAAATGTTCATTTTAACTTTGTAGTTCAGCATCAGTTCATTTTATATTAAGTGAAAGATGAACAACTTACAAGCTCCATGACGGAAAGATCTTTAAAAATATATCCAGGAATAATCTACAAATCCCAGAGGGATAATTGTGTTAATCTGGTTCAGCAAAACAAACAAGGAGTGCAGGGGGTGGGGGGTGGCAGTGGGGCCCTATAGGAGGCCCTTTGGGGGGCCCCACAATGAGACTTTGCCCCCAATTGCATAAGGCTGCTTCTGGGAGCCATGAAGAAAAGTGGGCCCCCCGGTCACCCCCTTTACACAGGCCTAGGTTGGGTCCCCCCTCGCAGTCTTGGGGCAGGTCAGAGTGCCAGGCTGTTGGGGCAGCCAATCAGTTTGCTCATTGATGTCACGACTGAGGTGTGGGTTTGGCGAACAAGTTCCCCTGATCTAGGGTCCCTCCCGAAGAGAGAGACAGCCGGCGAATGAGGGGAGCTGTTGGGTATTTGTATGGGGAGCCATGCTGCGGGGCTGAAAGGGGTATATGGGTGTGGCTGTATACTGGGAGTGATGTTTTGGGGCCGCATAGTGCATTCCCAGGCCCTCCAGTACTTTGCCCAGTACGCGCCCAAAGTAACACCAGCAAAAGTACTTTTTTGCCAGTATAACTACAGGTACATCAGGCTTTTTACCAGCATCAAAACATTTTGAAAATATCACACCCCGAAGCAATCTTAATATATTGGCAGAAGTCTCAAGCGTAGACGAGGCCTAAAAACTCCATTGCTACCGGAATAGCCAGATGAAGCGAGAGATGTCAATCGTGATCACAACTTTGCCTTTACTGGGGGGATATTGGTACAGGAAAACAACAGTGGCATCTAGTCTCAGATTTGATCTTCTGATTGGCATTTAGAGAACAGCCTTGTGTGTTTTAATCTATAAAAGCAAGCCTGTTAAGAAGCAAAGTAGATCTGTATGAACAAGGTGGTGTTCTAGGTTTGTTTGTTTACCTGTCGTCAGTGGAAAATGAGATCTCCTACAGTCTGACTGCTTGCCAAGATTACATTCACTAGAAGCTAAACATTATTGCCAAATATAACACTCATACCATAATAGCAGGTGTTTAGTCAGTTCCATTCAGCTGAGATTGTTGTTGAAAGAACAAAGTTTCCAACTGTTGCCAACGTGTAAAAAAGCAGTAGACTCATCATTTATCTGTTAGAGGTAGCGGAGAGCCATCCAGGATGTAGCTATGTAATCTGTTTGAGGTTGATCCTCTGTGTCCATTTTTATTCTGCTGACAGGCTACTAGATAGCACAGTATCATATCTCTTTTTCCTCTCAAGGTCAGGCGTGGTTTTCCCCCTTTTGCTTTTGGATGGAACATCTTTTGATTCCTGATAATCTGAGGAAGTCACTTTTCAGTCATATTTCAGACATTGGTGCAAAAAGTGCCTTCTTGTCTCAGTTTCTTCTGCCTCTTTAGTTGCAGAGTTAGTCATCTTTGGTCCTGGACAGCAAGATAGGTGAGATCAGGTGGTTATATTGACAAGAGGAATTTCAGAGGTTATATTGGCAAGAACAATTTGTCCCATAGACCAGAACAGACTATTATGATGATGTAGCCTGCAGTACACAAGCTGTAGAACCTCAGCCAGTAATTTCTGCATCATGCCCATAACTTCTTAGAACATGTCTTTAAGAAAGGCAGACAGTCTTGATACGAAGACTTCAAGTGATGGAGACTCTACCGCATCCCTAAATAAGTTGTTCCAGTGTGTAATTACCCTCACTTGTTAAAATCTGCAGCTTGTTTCCAACTTGAATATGCATAGCTTCAGTTTCCAGCCAGGGAATCTTTTTGTCAGCTAGATTCAAGAAACCCTCTAGGACAGTGGTTTTCAAATGACGGGTTGGGACCCACTCAGCACTGGGTCGCAGACCCTCAGGTACCAGGTCATGGTGCCCCCTGCTGCTGCCTCAAGACTGGAATGCATTGCTAAAAGAGGTATTTGTTGGGTCATGGGCATAAATTATTTTTTTCAACTGGGTCCTAAGGAAAAAAAAGTTTAGAAACCACTGTTCTAATGTAAGAAATCTCCAGCCCCTGTGGACTATGATCAAGATTTTTGTTTTGTTCAGCCCGATACAAGTAAAAGGAGCAGGAAATTCATGGTGGTTGTTTGAGTTGTAACCAGTATAAGACAACAGAACGTTCCTGGGCCTTTAACAGAAGCAGCTTTCCTGCTTGCATGGTGTCTCCCCACATTTGCTAATCGAACTCTGGCTCCAACCATACACTGTAGGTCATTGGACCAGAGTACAGGCTTTGCACTGATAGTTCATATCCTGTGTTTACTTTTCCTCTGTGTTCTCTAAATCTGGAGTGTCATGGACAAAGGGGTCTCTGCAGGGGCTGCTCTAACTATAGACAAAGTAGGCTGCTGCCTTTGCCAATCACTGGAAGCCTGAGGGACACTGCAACCTCCCATGCCAGGTAACAAGGCCACTCACTCAAATTTGAGTGCATGGCATTGCAACTTAGTGATTGTTCCCACACCTTACTTCTGCCATAACCAGTGAACCAGCAGAAGGCTTATCACTGCAACCCCCCAGAAAGTGTAGGACTACCTCCGGTTGAGACCTTCCAGTCTAGGAGGGCACCACATTGAAATTTTGCTGTGCATGGCAGGTTGTCAAGTATTCTCTGCTCTCATCTAAATTCCCTTTCGCCCTGAGTGCAAATTATTTTTTCCTGTGTCATTTAGAGTTCCTATGGGCTTGAGGAATAGGTGTGTCTCCTCCTCTCTCTCTCTCTAAGCTTCCTCCAACTGTCTTTAGTGAGCAGATTTCTTCTCCCCCCTCTTTTTTTTTTTTTTTTGTTTTTTGTTTTTGTCAGAGCGGTGTGTTCAATCTGCACACATACCCTGAAGAGTGGCAAAGAGTAATAGCAGTTAGACTTGTCTAAGCACTGTGGGTGACCAGGTGAAAACTACATGCACAAACCTGGTGGTCTGTATGTGATAGTCCCCCTAAATACCATGCATTTTCTGTAGTGATGTAATGCGTATCATAAGGTGATATATTCAATATTATTAAAAGTAATTGCTGTATTTCATAGTAAAGTGGCTCAGGAGAGAGATTTCATGCAAGTATTTTGGACAGCAGAATATTAAAAGGATTTACTATGGTACAGTAGGTGGCCTGGGCTTTTCACATCCCCAGTGTTACCCATTACATACAGCACTGGGGCTTTAGGATGTGGTTTCCTCCGCCATTATGAACCTAAAAGATAGTATAAATCAAGGTGCATACCAGCACATCTATCCCTTTGGTCTCATCTGGATTGGGATTTTTAAAATGTACAAGTAACTATGCCAGAGCTCCCCAAACTGCAGGGGGTGTGGCAGGAATTTGCCCAGCAATGGCCTCAGCCCCTGGCTCCCAGCCCCCACCTTGGCAGCCAGCTATCGTCTTAGCTCCCACCTTGACCCTGGCCCCTGCCCTCAGGCCCAGCTGGGCAGATCATGGTGTAAAAGATTTGGGGACCACTGAACTAAGATGTTCTAAACTGTGGTAATACCTGGGTTCCCCTCTAGGTTTAACATGTGTCCAAAGTATACACTGCTTTGTCTGCACCAGTCTTTTAGAATGTTTGTTGGCAATATGCCTTGTAGCCCATTCTAGACAAGAGCTTTCAGTTTGTTTGCAGAACTCAAATGTCGCCACTGCTTTGAAACAGACCAGCCGGAGATTTCTCAGTCCAAGGTCTTTATGTGCTTCACTTCCATTGTATTGGGTGTAAATGAGCAAGCCAAACATCACGCCTTCCTGAAGTAATCCAGAGTCAACAGAGATGGACAGAGCCATTTGGACAAAACCAACTCAACTTGAATCTTTACCCGAAACTCCTCATTTGAGTTTCAGGATTAGTTCAGGTAAGTGAAGAGAGGAGCAACTTCTCCCACACCACCCTCCTCTCTAAGGTTGGCAGAATCATATAATTGGTGCCAATGCCTGAGCTATGCGCATTCCAAGCTCACCTGGAGGGGTTCATATGTTGGCAACACCGTGACTGACCATTTTGATCAAGCAAGGCCATGGTATGGGGAAGGATAGCAAGGGCAAAGTACAACAGGTGTTCACACTTCTCATGTATCTTGTGTTGGGTACATAAAGCAAGACGTCAACTAAGGTCCACAAGTGTGGTCTTATTCTGATGAAGAAAGCAGAAGTGGGCAGCTTGGAGGCCTTAAGCCAAAATTGGCTAAGCAGTGGTGCCAAAAATTTAGGAACAAAATTAAAATCTAGGGGAGCTATGGGAGCTCAGCACCTATGAAAATCAGAGTTTATTCAGGTGCCTGAATGTGGATTTAAGTGCCTAGTTTTCTGCATTCTTGCTGGAAAGTTTTGGGTTCAGTGCATACTATCTGGGAAGGCAAAAGGGGCAGGAGTGAATTGCTAATTGCACAAGAATGATGGAAACACCTTTCAGCAACAGACAGGGGCTAATATCCAGTTGCACTATCCACAGAGTTTGGGGTGTCATATAAGCATCTGGCTTTTATGGGGAAGCAAATCTCTCGATTGCTGACTCGGTGGTGGTGTTTTGGACATACTGATTTAGACTGCTGGCTCTTACTGCTTGCCTGCACTTTGCCAAGGTACAAACAGATTCTTATTAAGATACTGCTGCTCAGTCTTTCCTAATGGTTTTATTGTCTCTTGGTAAACCTTTGCACTTATGTTTATTATAGTAAAACCTAGGTGCCAACCAGGGGCATCACTGCACTGGGGCCCGCAAGGAACAAGCCTGGCTCTGGGCCACTTCCAGCAAGCAGTGGAGGCTTGGAAACAGCTCCTGCCAACTTGCCAGCAGCATCAGGGGCCCAATCCGGCTCCGAGCCTCCTGCAAGAGGCTTGATGGGGGAGATGGTTCCTGTGGCTTCTCACAAGTGGCAGGAACCATCTCCAGCTCTGAGCCTCTTGCAGGCTTGAAGCCTGATTGGGCCCCTGCTGCTGCCAGCAAGCAGCAGCGGCTGGATCAGGCCCCAGAGCAGGATCGAGACCATGGGGGGGGGGTGGTCCGGACCCCGCTCCAGTAACACACCTGGTGCCAACCAAGAAGGCCCCACTGTGCTAGGAACAATACACACACACAATAAAGTCCCTGCCCTCACCAAACTTAAAATCTAAATAAGACAAAAGGTGGGGGGAAAGAGAACATACATCAGAGTGAACAGTGAGATAACAAATGTCAGGTTAGTATTGTAACTGGTAGGTGTTTATTATTTAAATGCTTTCCCTGGGCTGGATTAGCTTGATGGAAAGGAAGGAAGGGAGGGCTGGAGATTGAGAGGGAGGGATTGAAGCAGACAGGGAATGTTCAGCATGAAAATGGCAGAAAATCTGATGACAGCACTGTCCATGGATCCCTGCTTGAATTTTGTACAGCCACTGTGCCAGCTTCAGGCTTTGGCTGGCTCTTTTCTGCCATTTCTTTCTCAAAGCCCCCAGGTTCCTCCCTTTTCCCCCTGCACAGCCCCAGATGTGGGGGAGGGCTTATCAGAGTATGGCCCCACTATACCGTCTGCCCTCAAAGCAACAGTACCTACCTGAAGTGCAGTTTCCCCATCCATTACTTTTCTTCTTTTCTATCCTAACATAGTGCTTGATTTTGACAGACTTCTGCTGCCATGCTCATCTGTGTCATTCTCAAATCACTTCTGTTTCTTATATAAATTCCTTATGTCACATTAA
The DNA here is from genome assembly GCA_007922195.1 of Podocnemis expansa. Taxonomy (NCBI): domain Eukaryota; kingdom Metazoa; phylum Chordata; order Testudines; family Podocnemididae; genus Podocnemis; species Podocnemis expansa. The sequence continues at coordinate 7,964,361 of ML682022.1, read as the reverse complement.
AAATTATTTTGTCATTATGGTTACACCCCCCCCCCCCAGTATATTTGCAGACGATCTAAAAAGCCTTGTCAACTTCCACCTAACACCAGCTTCAATCAAATCTCTGCTTTCACTTCAAAAAGTTTCTAACTGCAATACAGGCTTCCAAAAATGCACTGAATGCATGACAATGCAGTGTAGTTTTCCAGAGTCTGCCAGCTGCTCCAGTGTCTCTTCTGCTGTTCAGTGCTTTCCCAAAGTGATCCACTGAAAACCCTGGACCGAGGTCCTGTCAACTTCTGCAGCTGCTTCTGGGAGCCCTCTGGGGAGCACTCAGGCTGACAGGCCAGTTTTATGGTACTGTTTCTTGGGAAACCTCATGGGCAGGAACTGGAGCTATTCACTTAGGACTGTGGTCCAGATGCCAAGAGACCAGTAAAATATCAGATATCCAATCCCCCTCTACAGCAGTCAAAAAGATTTGCGTAGGAAAAAAATACATCTCAGCCAGTGATGTTCAGGGGCTTATCAAATTATTATTTATATTGTGATAGTGTTTGTAAGTCTCCAACCAAAGACCATAACACACAGACCCACTAAGGAAGGTTGAGCAGCAACATCTTAGGAAGCATCCACTTCTCTTTTACAAGAAGCTGGTGACCTTGGATTATCACCCAGGCATTTTTCCTGACCAGGTGCAATTTAATTCTCTGGCGGTTAGCTATATTGTACATTTTTTTTCCAATCCCATGAGGGATATGAGGGGATGGTGGATGATGCTCTGAGCAGAAAAGAATGAATGTTGTCTATTTTAAAAAGTCACAAGTGAACTAGGCACTTCATAGGAAATGCATTAAAGATAAGTCCCTCCACATAAGGGTTTACAATCCAAGTGCTTATTTACACTTAAGGCTTATCTATAATGAAAATGGCTGCATTGATCCCCACAGATTGACACAGCGGTATTGACTGACCGACCAGCACAGACCTGCTGAATCGATCCCAGAAGTGCTTTCCCAGTGATCCAGTAACTCCACCCTCCAAGTGGAAAGACAAGGGAAGACTTTGAAAAGTAACATAGGAAGAGACACAACAATGAATAAGGATGAGAAATATGTAGGGCAGAGCCAAGCAGAGAAAGAAGGTAGATAGTAAGTTCCTCAGGGCAGAGTCTGTCATCTTGTTCTGTATTTGTCAAGCACCTATTATCCTGGGAGCCATGACTGGGTTGCCCAATCAGAAGCAATGGAAATGAAATATTAAATGTTACATAGAAGGAAATATTAAATAGAAATTAAATATTAAATAGAAAGCTAATTGAAAACACACTGCAGTTAAATACAGTACACAAGCAGACAAACTAGTTTTTATAGCGCTGGGGGTTTGGCTTTAGTGCAGAGATATCAAAGGTAAAGGGTGCATAGCCTGTTTGAGACTCACATGGCATATGCTGGCTCTGCAGAATCTCAGCTTCCATTATTTATTAAAAAAAAAAAAGATTCTTGCTTTCATGATTCTGAAGAAAATCTTCCAAGCGCAAATCCAGTGTAACTTGTGCAGTGTTATCTGGAGAGAGCTTAAATCCTTGACTCACAGGTGCAACCATCTTTGCCTACTATTAATCTCATTGTGATGTTAATTGTTGAAACTAATGAGACTTCAAACACTGTATTAACTATTTCTTTGCTTACTTTAGCAGTGGAATGGGGCAGGAGCATACCCCAATTGGAACATACAACAGGGAAGGAAACGGGCAGAAAGGCACAGCAAAATAAAGTCAGGGAAGATGGAGAGGATGAGAAAGATGAGCAAAGGGCAGAAATACAAGGGTCCTAGTGGGGAGCAGAATTTTCCTTCAGTAGATGATGACTAAGCCTTTAAAGGGACTGAACACCATAAATAATGAGAATAACTAAAAAATTTGTTTGCAGGCCAGATTCTCAGATTTCCCATTGACCTCCGTGGGAGATCTGTGGGTTGAGGACACAGGCACTTGTGCATTTTTACATGGCCCACAGACCATAACTGAAAAAGGATTTAGTCTCTCCAGAATAATTTTGACACCCCTGCTTTGGCAAACATAATGGCATAGCTGTTTTTTTTATCCTGGCTAGCAAGCTTAGTCCTCAGGCAAGTATATTTTACAAAGCCCTGCTTGTGAATAATGATTTCTTCCCTTAATAGCTCTTAGCCAAGGTATGAACGTTTAGTTCTTTCAGTCTTTTCTCATAAAATTTCCAATACTTGATATTAAAATGCAACCAGAGTTTTTCCATTGCTGTTTTATTTTGGGACTGATCACAGATGCCATACAAATTACACCATACACCAGGCCTAGCTCTAGTCCTTGTTAACCTGAAACTTCCAATTAGATGCAGTTTTAGTTTCCCCAGTATCATGCAGAGCCCTTTAGAACCCACCCAACTATTTCAAAGCAAATTCAAAATGGAGGACAACTGCTTTGAAAAACTTAATTCTCTGAAAATCTTTTGAACAACAAAAGCTAATACAAAGATCACCAACTGAATATCCTGGGTGTATAGAGTTCTAGGGTTTCCCTTACAGCTGTAACTAGGTCTAGATCCGAGCTATGTTTGGCAGATGTGGTATACCCTGCTTGCACACAAATATGGACCCAAATCAGAAGAAGGGATCTAGAGAGAGGCAGGATTAAGAACAAAGGCATCAGGAGTTTAATATGAGTGGTTTTTTAAAGGTCACTTTTGAAACATACAATAGATCTGGAGGATTAAGAAATCATTTTAGTTGTAGGAGCAGCCATTCTAGTAACTGTCCAGTCTCCAACAATTGTGTTTGAGGCAGCGTCTGGAAGGAAGTCTGGTTTTAGTGTGGCTGGTTTTAAAATCGTTTCCATTTTCTGTCTCACACAGATGCACATAATGCTATGTGTAGCTTGACCAACTGTAAACAACCACCTACCATTTTAAAAGCTCACACAGGGTTTTTAGCCAATGTCATATTTTGGGAGACATTTTCAAAGGTATACACAGCAGTTAGATGTGCAACTCCTGAACCATCCTTTGTGGCTTTGAAAATCTTTGCTTCAGCATATACATTGGTCTTAGGAGAGTTTTAATAGTGTAGCAACAGAGACCTTGGAGCCCGGTATTACTTGTAAATCAAAAGGAATGGAATTGAAGAAAAAAAAAATCTGTAAATCAAACAGCCATTTTTAAAAAAGTGAATTTGAGGTAAGTCTTGTTTTGAAAAACTGAGCTCTTCAGACCCCCTCTTCATCAGTCTGAAATGCTGCAGTGAGAGGAAAGGCAGCTGGCACCATGTTCTCCCATGCTCCCTGGGGACAAGGGGATCTATTATTTAAGGATGCAAACTAGCCCGAAGTGTGCTGCACTCACCCTAGAATAAGGCCCAGATTTGTAAAGGTATTTAGATGTTGCTGTACTTGGCACTGCAATGGTTAATGATTTAGAAAGTTAAGGCTCATTTTCAAAAGGGATTTAGGACTCTAAATCCCATTCAGTCACTTTAAAAATGAGACATGAGCTTCTAAATTAGTTGTGTGTTCCAACACTGAGTGCAGCAACATTTAAATTACTTTAAAAATCTGGGCCAACAAAAACAATTGTGGCTCTGCAAGTATGTGACTTTCAAGTGGAGACCTCTCCACTTGACCAACACTAGTAAACTGTGTGGTTTGTGCACAGACCCAATTTAAACTGGCTTGTGAGCTAATGAGGCGGCTCTGTGTTTTAGGATGGTGCAAAGTTGGGTTAGGACTACTAAAAAACCCAGTGCTCTAGCTTTGTTCCATCATCAGCTACAGAGCAAGTTAATCATACTCTGTAGCCCTGTACACAAAGGCTGGATGCACTCAGTTAAACCATTAAAGCATTCATTTTAAGCCTGATTTTTAATTGTGGTCATTTAGATTGTAGAGATGGCTCTCACTAAATGTAGTAGCAGGGTTTCAAGCTCAAGATGAATGATGGTGCATCTGCCTTCCACTGTTACAGCTGTACAGCACCATAGCCTCTGGGCTATTGTACTCCAGTGCAGTACTTCTGTAGAAGTGCTCCAGGGTACAGCCAATGAATGCCAGGCACTAGGCATTTCCGGGGGGGGGGCATTACTCAAGTTGTGAACAGTTCACATACCTCACTTAAAATGCTCCAGAGAAGGCAAATAAAAAATGCCCCCTTGAACCAGAGAGGAATATGGAACTCAGTCATTCATGAGCACTGTCTGCCTGTTTTTTCTTTTTAATAGAAATTAAGTTACAGTACTTGCTTAATATACATAATGTAACATTTACTTTCCAGTCTAGTAATTTTCAATACTTACTTTCAAGTCACATGACACATACTGTACAAAAATAATAAGAGACAAACCAAGGGGTGAACACAGTCAGTGTTTGAAATGGTAAAGCCAGAAAGGGTTATGTTTTTCTTGAGCTACACATACTGAAGGATACATATCACACAGACCCATTTCAGTACAATCATGCATTAGCCAGGGAGCGTTCTACATCCAAGACATACAACTAGTTTCTAACAGAGCAGGAAGACAGCATCCTAAAGTATGCACAGGGCTGCTCTATCGGGATCCGTAGCCATAGTAAAAGGGTTCATCAGGGCGGTATCCATATGCAGTCGCAGGGCGGCCAGGAATACCAGCTGGCTGACCAAATGCATCTACTCCAATGCTGAGGGGAAGAAAAGAGAAACAGGTGATGATGTTTGTTTCACATATAGGAATTGTGCTCTAAGGCAGGGCTCTCAGCTTTTTCCATAGGATAGACATTTTACAAGATAATATCCCTCTTTAGACTCAAGATCCTGCAGACCTCCTCCTCCTTCCAGTCATGACCAGGTAATATCCCTAAAGAAATTAAGGCAGTTCTGGAAAAGGAAAAGTAGCTTTAGGAAACTATTTGGTGGATTGTTGGGATCTTTTAATTGAATGTAACCAACTGGGAACACTAGAGCCTGTATCATGTGACCAGCCAACATTCTGTGGACCACCCGTTTGGAACTTCTGGTTTAGTGAGCAGAGCAAGTGACTGAGCAATGGGATTCCTACATCCTACTATATTATTAATTTGAGCAGGAAGTCACTTCACTATGACTGAGTATTGTTGTCTGTAAAATGAGGACAATACTTTCCTGTCTGAGGATTTTAATATACTGTTATAAACCAACATTGTTAGAAAACTGCTATTGATGCAAAGTCTTCTACTAAAAGTGTATACAACACAAACAAACAGTCAAATTCTTTTCTGATCAATGGGGAGAGACTCCACAGTCACTGGAGAAATGCCAGCTGGAAATATGGAGTTGATACTTTCTGACTTAGTACACAACTTGGTTTCTGATGTGGTAACACTGCCAGCCAAAGGGCATTCAGGCTTTATCATGTACTAAGGCCCTCTGTACTCTAGCAGGCATGAAGGTTCAAATCATAGGGTTGGATGGGACCTCGTGAGATCATCAAGTCCAACCCCCCAGGGCTTGAACCCAGGACCTTCTGCATATTAAGCAGAGGTGCTAGCCACTACACTACACAGTATTATTTTCACTCTCTTGCTGGCCAAAAGTGAGGTGTTAGATTTTACAGAAGTGGCAAATATTCCACACTCAGCCATAACCCTGAGGTAGGAAGTAGAGGCAGAGGGAAAAAACACGGCCAGGACCCTGGATTATTGCATACTCCTGACACATGCAGCGTCAGCTGTGCAGCTCTTGGGTGGCAGGAAGAACCCAAGCCCAGTGTGACTCCCACTGTGTGTTTAAACATGTTTATTTTTAGAACTGATTATGACTCCCACCCACCTCTGTTACTTACACACACACACACACACACACACACACACACACACACACACACACCAGCCCCAGACAACCCCCAGCAGCACCTCAAAGCCCTTACCTGGGCTGTTTGCAGGCTGGCTGACACAAGCTGCTCCGCCCCGCAAGGGGAGCTTCGCACACTCTGAGCCTCCTGCCCCTCTCTGTTGGCTGGGTTAAGGTGGAGCGGGGTTTAAAGTGGAGCCACTGGAACTCTGCATTCCTGCTGCTCCTGCTACTTTTAGGGGGACCCCTGAAACTCCACATTCCGGTGCCTTCCTCTCTTTTTAGGGGGTTGGAATGCTGCCTGCCTAAAAACAGGGGGCCCCGGAATTGTGTTCTAGTGCCTCTTCCCAGCCCTGCACAGCCCACATGCCTGGGCTCACAAGGGAGGGAACTTTAACCCCAGCTCCAGGGGATGCTCACAGCACACTGGTTGGGAACCACTGCACTAATGCAGTGGCTCAAATCGGGGGGGGGGGGGGGGGGGCACGACAGATGATGACAGTGGTTCTGAGAGCTGCTGGTTGTTGTAGGTATGCCTTCCTTTTCCTCCCTGAACCTGCAATGGTACTGTCACACTTCACTAATCCACCAAGGCCCGGGAGAGTCTGGGAATGACTTACTGACCACATTCCTCAGTAAGGCAAGGAGTCAAACACCACTGATACATCCTATCATGTCCTGGCTGCTTAGCAGGGAGTGAGCTAAGGATTTCCTCTGCAGTCTATCCTGGCTCCCCCTCCCGAGTTCTGATACTCTGTCAGTGCCCTTTAGAGCAGGGGTTCTCAACCGTGTGCAGGTCATGACACACCTGGCAGCATATCAGGACCCTATAACACACCAGTCCACATCCCCACCTGGCCAAATCCAGTCATCTCCCTGGCTATCTGTGACAAACTTATCACTGTTTGGTGACACAGTAATATGTCTCAACACAGTGGTTGAGCACCACTTCTTTAGGGGATGGGCATGTGATCTCCAAGCCTGCCTCACTTTCCAGATCTCTGTGCCACAGACTACCAAGGAAGCACTAGGTACAGCCTTCTCAACAGCAGGCTTGAGGCTCCAGAAGACCCTTCCAAATGAGACCAAGAAGGGTCCAGCTTCACTATCTCCAGACACACCTCTTCTCCAGTCCCCGAAGAAATAAAGACAAACACTGCACTCAACATTAACAACCCATGATTACATCCAGTGTAAGTCAGGGAATGGATTTTCCTTCCAGCCTCTCCTTCCTTTTCACAGCACAGCACATCAATCCTATTGTGTCAGCTCCTTGGGAAAAGGGCAGATAGATTAGATGAAGGACTCTTCTCTGGCCCAATTTTCTATGCCCAGGCTACAGAATTTTGAAAAGAGTAAAACTGACTAGCCTACCTTCAAGAGCAAAAAGTTAAACAAACTGGGGAAAAGGGTAAAGTAGATTTTCAGTGCAGATGAGCTGGCTGTGACATCCGTCACCTCATTGATTGCCAGGGTCAATAATCTCCAGAGTTACTAATACACTGTATAGGTAGAGAAAGATGTTTTTGACTGCCTGATTCTCCATCTATTATAGTAATGCAAATCCATGGATGGCAGTGGCATTACACAAATATAAAACTAGAGTGATAGGGTAGAATCAAGTCCATACTTTTTGTTAACCAGACTGTCCATTTAAAGCTAGACCTTCAGTTCGGAATACTTTTTCTTCTTTCCTCCCACAAATTCTCAAAATGTTGACATACCTAGTTCAGGCCCTGGAGTCAAATAATTTATAGTTTTAGGAAACAGGTTTTTATAGTTTGTCGTGTTTGTCACAGGATATTAGCGAGACCTTGTAATGGAGGGAATATCTTTTATTAGACCAACTTCTGTTGGTGAAAGACTATCAAGCAACACAGTCCTTCTGAAAAGAAACAGGGAAAAAGTTGATTCAATAAAAGATATTCCCTCACCCATCTTGTCTCTCTAATTTGTTATAGGAAACTCAGTTCTTCATTTTATAGTTTGGTTTTTTTTACAGTCATGTTTTGTCTGATGCTATTCTGGATAATTTTACCATTTATTATTATGGTAACCACTGAGACCAAGCACATTTTTGATGCTCACAAAGTTTTTGAAAATTTTAGGTTGGGAAAATATTTGTATATATGGCAAAGGCAAAACACTAGGGTCAGCTGAAGGCTGCTTTGGCAACTAGTCAGAAACCCAAAGGCCACACCCCTTTGCATAAAATAAAACCAGCTACAACCCCATTTTAACTTTAAGGTGGTAGAATGAGGAGAGGATATGCAGGTCTCACATGACAACTTAGCTCAAGACAAAACACAGCATCCTTTAGGACTCCATAGGCAGACTCTCCTGATTAAATACAAAAGTGCCTGCATCTAACACTCCAGAAATTCTGGTCTTTATCTATCCTACTACAGGGTTTCCCAAACTGTGTTCTGCAGAACACTGGTGCGCTGCACGATTTGAATAAGTGTTCTCTGAAAAAATTTTGATGCAATAGCTTTCCTTATAAACTATTGAGCATGAAATTATGTCTGTATAAAAATACTAAGATATTTGAATAATAGATGATTTTCCTTCGTTCTTCCATTTTTATTGTTTTTTGTTCTTTGTAAAATAAGACATCCCAAAAAACTCTCCCTTTAAAATCAAGTTTTGAGCAATATGTGTGGCAATTTGTTGGCACCTCCTCCCCCCCAACATGCATGTGTTCCATCAATTTAGTCCAAGCCCGGAAGTGTTCTGCAGCCAAATGACTTTGGGAAATGCTGTCCTAATACATAGTATCAAAAAATGGAGTGTAAAATTGTGCTGGCCACAAGTACTGATGAATACCACGAGATGGCACTAACACCTCATTACAGAACGTCACCAAGTACTGTAAACTATTTCCAGTTTAGTAATCTTCATGTAAAGAACTTCAAAATTTATTTAAATTGATAAAAAAAAGCTACGAAAAAAACATGGTTTCAATTACATTCTCATCAAATCAACCTGTCCCCCCCCCCCTTTTTTTTTTTGGAAATGTGTAAGTAATTAGGTACAGGGCCTATAGGTTGAAACTTTGAACAGCATCAGTCATTTCCAAGCGGTTCTGACATATGGTAGTGTCCTGAAGAAAAATGTACGAGATGGATCAGCTGATAACCACTTCAGACCTCACATTAAAAAAAGGAACAGAAAATTATATTAAAGTCACCACCCTTGAGAAAATGGCACTCGCTCTCAGGGTTTTGCTTACATAAATTAATCATGCCTGTGCCGCACAAAATATTTCCTTAGAACTGAGTTTCGTGCCCTGGAAATACCCCTGCCTACCTGCTCAGATGACTGGAAATGGTGGGAAGTGTCCACCTAAATAAAAAGCCTCTCCCACCACTCAGATAAGGGACATCACAGAAAATAATAGAGTCCCAATGACTACAAGAGAACAACTGAGGTGGGCTGGCTTGCCAGCACTGCAGACTGCTGAGACAGGGAATTGCTGTGCCAAGGGCATGACAGAAGCAAGCTGCATGCCTACGTTCTAAATCAGCCTTGACCTGGAGAAGCCACCTTGGCATTATAGCTTGGAGTTTAGTGTCCATGGCCCGAGTCTTCCCACACAACACACCTCTGCCAAGAATGGAGCCAGTTGTGGTGGCGGAGTTTAAGAAGCGGCCATCTGCCCACTAGTGGCCAGGTTGAGAGAACTTGTTTCACGGGCTCTTTCATGGCTTCAGTACTAGCAATCAAATTCAGACTTACTCTTAAAAAAAGAGCTGTCATTGGTATTAAGCTCACAGCACCTAAAGGGCTGCCAGGCATTTTACAGACCCCTGTACTGAAAAAGCAGTGACATCACAATGAAATCAAACTCATAATCCCAATCACCCCACCGTCTCAATCCCATTAAAAAAAGAAAACGCCATCATTTTCACCTCTGACAAAACACTTTTTTTTAGAGGGAGCAGTGTCATACCTCAGATGGTTGCCCAACATACACTGATCACACAACATTTTCATGAGTCTGGAACAAGCGAGTTTCTACAATTGCCCTAATCTGTACATTGTTGTAAAAATTCTTCTCCTTGATATAGTGGCTGGTTGTTTCCTCCTGGCGGGTTTATCAGTATGCCTGGGAGTCACAGAGTTAAACAGGGCACACACAACTAATTATGTAATGCTAACCTCAGCTGCTGGTTCATTTTGAGACCCTTTAAAATATGAACTGTGTATTTTACCCTATGCACTCTCTTAATGATTTGTTTTTTTTAGACTGAAATCACTTCCAGCCATCAGTTATACTCGCAGTCACTACACATGCACTTCTCCAAAGCACAAATATTTCTTTTTCCTATTAGTTTGCCAGCCCCTGTCAGAGCAAATTTCACTTTAAACTAAATGCAATGATACTTAAAACCTCTTGGATTACTCAGGCTGCTGGCATGATCTACAACCTACCTCAGAATGACAACTGAACTTTCGAATTTGCTTGTACTGCCGGGGTACCAAAGAACATATGCCAAAGGGGAAAATGTTCCTAATGTGCATGAATGAAGAGAGATATCTTATTTACTTATATCTACTTTGATTCATGATGTACAAAATAATATGCCTGTCCTGGGCCCTTGGCGCCTAGGAGACATTTTAAAATACAATCAAAAAGAACTAGAAAAGTCACATTCTCCCAGTATCTCCCCTTTTGTTCACATATATCTGCTCTCATTGTACCCCTCCTTCACTCAAAGCCTGAGAGAAATCGACAGGCTTTGTATGCACAGTTTCAGACCAGGGGATGGGGACAGGTGACAATCTGTGCCAACCCGCCAATGATGTTTCAAGTCAGGGGCTACCACTAGTCACAACTTGATCGTGCAGGCAGAGAGAACAGGGTCCTCTAGGTTCTTCTACAATTAGGAAAATTAGCTTCCGTATTGCCGAAATGGCTAGTGATGGTGCAAAGCTGCCTTCTGTAGATTTTCAGCACAGTGGTAAAGATACCTGAGCCCTGCCTACCCCACTGCTCAGACCATTATAAGCACTGGTACTGACGGTTGCTGTAATATTGGTACTAATTCCTCAAGTGCAGGCAAGCCCGCAGAGGCAGCTCCCAGGTCATCTGGGACTTTGTGGGTCAAAAGTAACTCTTTGAAAGCCATCTGGAAATCCACAGGTAGCCAGCACAGAACCCAGAGCGCTGGTGTTATGTGCTCCCAGCAGGAAATACAGCTTAGGGCACAGGCAACCTCATTCTACAACAGTTTCAGTCTCTGACCGCATTTAAAGATACTGTATGGCTCCATGCAGAGTGCACTGCAATAATCAAACTGTGAAGTGACACAAGTATGGTGAGGGAAGCCAGGTCCGCATCTGGAAGGTGAGGTTGCAACCTCTTGATGAGGTGAAGATGGACAAGTACCTTCTGGTGACTGCTGCTACCTGAGTGCCCAGCAGGTGGGGAACCTGTATTTTAGAGCTTGACTGCAGAGACCCAAATTTGATGGTTTTTGACCTCTGAGTTTCATGTTTGGCTCCCAAACATGGAGAGACCAAAAATCACTGGCTAGTGAAAACGACAGAACAAAGCTTTCAGGGACATCAATGGAATATAGAGTGGGTCCAGGTTTTTGAGCATTCAGGATCCTTTGGAAACCTGGCTTTGGTGCTGCCCGTACAGATTCAGCACTCTGTCTCTGAGAATCTCTTGCATATCTTAAGTGAACCTTTTAAGAACAGTTTAAAATGTGTAAGGGTCCTCCCCTGTTCCCAGTCACACAACTGGCATTCAGAATAATCTTATCCTCAGAGTCCTAACTTTTCACGCCTCAAGACAAATCTATTAGTGAGGGTATTGTTGATAATATATGGTATTGTTACAGTTCTAGCCATCCTGCTGTAAAATCTTATGCCATACAGCTGCATAATGTATAAATGGCATCAGGTTCACATGGAGAGCTCAGAGAATGAATTATATTCAATACATGGTACCCAGGTCAGTAACCATAACCTTGAGTCATGGATACAGCATTATAATACACGTATAATCTAATTTGTTTCATACCTGAGTGCCAACAAGAGGCAGGATTTCATTTTGGTTAAGTCTGTATTTTCTCTCCTCTCTTGGTAGCTCTCATTTTTAAGTGCTGATGAAAGGTACTGGTCTGACAGAGTCTCTATCAGTAGGTAAGGTACTGCAAGCTTCTCAGTGTGCTTCCCCCCAATCCAGTTGTGATGACCACCTGTAGAGTGGGGAGGATCATTCAGTAGCCACAGGCCACTAGTTCCCTGCCCCTTCTGTTGAGACTGCCAATTTAATGCCAGTAGGGGTGACTGTTTTTGAAACACACAACTCTCTACTAAGTAATTGATTAAGGACACTATTTCTGTTCCACAGGCAACTGAGCAGCCATCAGATGGCAGCTACTCTTGGTCGCTTGGACTCTGGTAACCAAAGAGATTAAAGGTTCCACAGAGCCTCTATATAATCACCTGATCCAGTTACTTATCTGTTTTTTCTTATTGTTTGCTAATTTGTTCTGCCCTTCAGGTTATGAGAGCAAATTTTAGGAGACAGAGGGAGAACAGCAACTTAAAAAAAAAAAAAATCAGAATGTAATACATGCCCTGTAAGTCTAGATCTTTACTGGTCGTGACATTACACAATAAACCACAAGCATTTTAAATTCTGTATCTCCTGACCCCACCTTTTTTCTCCCTCTTTTCTGATGTTTGTTTTGGCATACTAATATGACATATTAATTACGCACAAACAATTATGTTAACAACATTAAGGTTGCAAAGTTAAGCATTCAAAAATCAGGAAATGCCAGAATTAAGGTTCTGCTCATGCTATATGAGAGTGTCTTTAATTGTTTCATCTCATGATCTCTGCTTGATTCAGTGCACAGGATGGACAGTGCTCACTGAAGGAGTGGCTGGTCAATATTTCTGTTTTCTCGTTGTTCAGTCTGTGGCCCCATGGCTTATATTTAGATACTACTCTAACACAGCTCTGGAGAATTATTAATTTCACTGGACGTTTCCATGGTGCTCATGATTGCTTTAAAAATACCAGTCTATCTTCACAACACACCTGTGAAATGAGGGGTAAGCATCCGCATTCTGCATATGGGAAACAGAGGCACAAATTTAGATCAAAAGTATCTATATTTCTTTGATGACCAATTTGAAACTCCTAGACCTGATTTTTCAGAGTACTTAGCATTACAAAACACTTTATATATTACAGCCCAGCTCAGGCATTTCTGTAAATCAGAGCAAAGACACCCAGAAAATGAGGTAAACACATTTAGTGACCATCTGTGAAAAGTTTGGTTTAAATGACTTGCGCTGCACCATACAGGAACTCAGAGGCAGAGGCAGGGATGGAATCTAATGCGCTAACGGCAGCATTCAACTGCTTTAACCATGAAACCCTCCATTCCCTTTCTCTAGTCTCCTGTCTCATTCACTACACACCTTCCAACTTCTGCAAAAGATGAGGCAGGGATCTTATAGAGGAAAGCCTCCTTCATTATACAACTGATATTCCCTACGTTAGTCAGGGTCCTGAAGGGAAAAGGAGCATGTGATCATGTAATTAAAGACTGTATCATAATGCACACGCACAAAAAGTCTCAATTAAGGTTGCAGAGACCTTTATTCTGGCATATTCTTATTTTTATATGCTTAACTTTGCAACCTCAACATTCTTTAAAAATAGGGTAGAGTTCTTCCACATGCATTATTATGTTTTAAAAAATACATATTGAAAATACAGATTCATGGGGCATCACAGGCTCTTGCTTTCAATCCAGGCACCTGGAATGACCTGTAGCAGCCCAGAGCTGCAGTTGTTGGGGAAAAAACACTACTAACCTTTGTAAGTGCTGGTCTTCAAGATGAGTTGCTGATATCTATTTCATAGTAGGTATGTGCATTCCATCTGCACAACTTCTGGAGATATTTACCCTAATGCCACCCATAGAGCTAGCTCTAGAGCCCTCTGGAGCCACACACATATGCTCCTGGACTGTTTCCCCCCCCCCCCCCACACTTCAATTCCTTCGTGCCTGCAACTCTGACAAAGGAATAAGGAGGGAGAGTCATGGAATGGACATGAGCAACGTATCTCAAGAAAACAACAGTTACGTAATGTTAGTATCCATTTTTTTCCTTTGAGTACTGCCTAATGTCCATTCCATGATGGGTGACTCTCAAGCACTGTATCTGGAGGTGGGTCAAAGCTCATGGGCATGCTGACTGCAACACTGCTCTCCCAGAACTGGCTTCATTTCAGGTTTGCTGAGTGATAGCATAGCGAGATGTGAAAGTACAGATCAATGACCAAGTCACAGCTCCACAAATATTCTGAACTAGTACCTGAATGAGGAACTCTGCTGATGAAGCTTGGACTCTTACAGAACGAGATGTCACAATGGCTGGCAGCATGATGCTCATCTGCTTGTAGCACACCTTGATGAAGGACGAGATCCTATGGGTTGACACTGGTGGCCCTCTCATCCTTTTAGCTATCACTACAAAGAGCCGTGTTTACATGCCGAAGGGCTTAGTCCCCTTGATGTAAAAGGCAAGGGCTCTTCTAATGTCTAGAAAATGGAGCCTCCACTTCTCAGTGGACTTGTGAGGTTTTGGAAAGAAAACTGGTAAGATGTCCTGGCTAGAATGAAACTGGGACACCACCTTTGCTAGGAAGGCTAGATGAGGTCACAAATGGATTTTGTCTTTAAAGAACACAGTAAGTCAGTTCTGACGTGAGGTCCCTGATTGCAGAGATCCTTTCAGATAACATGATCATGACTAGAAAGGCAACCGTCCATGAGAGAAGCATGGAGCACAATGCTAATGGTTCAAAGAGGGCGCTTGTGAGTCTAGACAGGACCACGTTCAAGCCACATGGTAGAGCAAGCAGTTGGATTTCAAGTTAGAGTCTCTTCAGTTCCTTAAGAGACCTGACTATTATCTCATGAGAAAACTCCTATCTGATGTTCACAGGTGCATGGATGGCTGAGGTGCCCACTAAAGAGAACTCATAGATGAGAGTGCCAGGCCCTGTTTTAGGTGAAGCAGGTAGACAACATGGCCTGAAGCGAAGAATGAGATGGGGAAAGATTATTTGGAAGCCTAAATCATGAATTCTTTCCACTTAGCTAAATAGGTAATTCTGGCAGAAAGTTTTCTACTGTCTTAATGACCTGCTGAACCTGTTCTGAGCAGGCCAGCTATTCAAGTTTTAATCATGGAGTGATCATGTGGTCAGTTGCAGAAGGTAAGGATCAGGGGAAGCAACCTGCTGTGGTCCTTTGAAATCAGATCCAATGGAGCAGGAGCATGAGGGTTCTGCTATTGAAGGTCCAGCTGCATACCAAACCAGAGCAGTCATGGCCATGCTGGTGCAGTGAGGATGACTTTTGCCCTGTCCCGTCTGATTTTTAGAAGGATTTTGTGAACCAAAGAGATCAAAGGGAAGGAGTACAGAAGATGGTGCAACCTTGGTATCAGCAAGGCATCTGACAGAGAGTCCAAATTGTACCCACTCAACTAAGAGAGCTGATGGCACCTCCTGTTCTGCCTGGTGGTAATTAAATTCACCTGAGGAGACCCCAGTCTCTGGAAGATGACACTGATGACCTCTGGTTGGATACGTGAGAACACCTGCAGAGATGATCCATGAACACACTCCAGGTTCCCAGAAGGTACACCGCTTTGAGTTGAATGCTGTGTCCAACACAGAAGTTCCACAGTTGCTGAGCAGAAGACGACACCTTGTCCGTTGATACAAAGCATGGAAGCTGTGTGGTCTGTTATTACTGACACCATGATAGCCAGGATCCTGGGAAAGAACACCCAGCAGACCAAACATACTGTCCTGATTTCTCTGATGTTTATGTGCAGAGAGAGGTCTTTTGGAGACTAGAGCTCCTGCATCTTGAGGCTAGCAAGGTATACTCCTGACCCAAGATTCAATGCATCTGTGACCAGGGTATATTGGTGGGATGCGAAGGGCAACCCCTCGATTACTGAACTGGGTTTTTCACCTGGACAGGAAAACAAGGATGGGTTGGAACTGTGTATAGGCTTACATACCATACCACACAGCAACATAGCTCCATGTGACCTAGTGGCTTGAGGCAGACACCAGTGAGCTGTGACCTTGGAGATGAGGTCTAAAGTAGTCCAAAATTGAGGTTCTGTTAGAAAGACTCTGGCCTGGGATGAGTTGAGCATCAGCAGTCCCAGCTCTTGGAAGGTGGTGCAGACTATACTGATGCTGTGTTGCATCCAAGTCTGCAGGTGGCTCTTGATGAACTTGGTGGGGGTTGACCTTTGCCTTGATACCTGAGGAAGGCAGCCATGACAGCCATGTAATTTGTAAAAACCCTCAAAGTCACTGAGAGGCTGGAGGGTAAGGAAGTGAATTGGAAGTGATTGCCTACCATGAATGTAAGGATCCTCCGGTATCCACAGGAAATGGAAATATGACAGTGTGCATCTTTTAAAGCCAAGGGTGGCACACCAGTCTCCTGGGTCCCCAGAGGGAATGACAGAGGAAGACCATGCAGAACCTTCTGAAGAAGCTTTTTGAGATACTTGTTGAGGTGATGCAACTCCAGGATGGTTCAAAGTCCATACCTTGTTTGCCCTTGGGGTTAGGAAGTATAAGGAGTAAAACCCCTTCCCTCTCAAGTCTCAAGCCACCTCTTCCACAGCTCCCACTCTTAGGAGAGGCTGTGCCTCCTGAATGAGTAGTTGTTCACGATTGTACCTCCTGAAGAACGGGTGGATAAAAACTGGTGGCTATAGTCAGTTGTCACCATGCTGAGAATGCAATGATTGGATGTTACAGTAGTTCACGCCTGGCCAAAGGGTGACAAAAGGTCCAAAAATAAAGGGGGAAGAAGAAATTGAAGTGGAGAAGGTTATAATGGAGACTGGTACAGTACACGTTCAAAAGGCCTGTTTGGGTGACCCTGATATCCCTGAGTCCCTGGCTGAGAGGCATAAGGAAGTGGGAACAGGTGCTGCCATTTATAACCCTGGCTTTTTCTTTTGTAGGGCTTGTCTCTTGGAGGCACCCAAAACAGAAGGGTGGAAGGGTGCTGCAGTCTGAAGTGCTTCCTGGAGTTGGAAGGCATGTTCATACCCAGGGAGGAAAGGGTCCTCAAGTCCTTCAGGACATGCATCCTGATGTCAGTCTGCTCAGAGAAGACACAGAGCCCTTAAATGGGAGGTCCTGGATGGACTCCTGCACCTTGTGAGGAAGGCTGGAGGACTGGAGCTAAGAGCTCCATGGAGGCCATTGTCCAGAGCTGCCAGCAAGGAGGCTAAGGCTATGCTCGTATACTCCTTCAGCAGGGCTGCAAACTCTTGCTTGGACTCCTGAGCAGGGAGTTTTTTAATTTGTTTATGCCTTTTGTCAATACATTGCTTTCAGTGTCTCTTCCTCAGCACCAGAGATAGTGAATGGTCCTGGGAAGGGCTCTGTGCCAGCAGTGCATTTCTCACTGGTGCCAACATGCTTGGAATGGAATAGGAGCAGCTGGACTCAGACAGGCCTGCGGGATTTGAACCCTCAGCAGGTGTAGCACTTGTCTCCCCTGTTAGACAGCCCTAGACAGTGTGCAGGTCCTTCCTGCACAAGGCACGGGATTTGGGCATGAAATCCCTCAACAATCAGTTAGAATTTAGGCTCCATCTACACTACTATTTACAATAACTCTACACACTGCAGACATGAAACATAACTAGGCAAATTAACCACTAATGGGAGAAGCCTTGACAGAGCAAGAGACGTTCCAGCAACAATTAGGGGCAGTAATAAGCAACTGAAGGGCACTGTCCCTTACACCAGTGTATACGTGTGAGACTCCAGAGAGTACCAGGGCCACCGATACGGGTACCATTAGGGAGAAAAATTTCTGACAGCGTGAGCAAGCACTCACAGAAGAAAGTCTTGTTCAGCAAAAGGCTGGAGTATGCCCGGTGTTGACAGACTTTCAGGCAATTTAGCTGCTAAAATCTCAGTCTCTCCACTGAAATTGTATGAACTGCAATTTTTCAGATACTTATAACTTGGCCAAATTAGAATGGATTTTCACAGGGATAAACTGTATATTCTTGACCCAAAGCGCCTCCTCCTTCACTGCCCAATTTGTCATCCCTGCTCTGAAGCAAGGTGGTGATAGAGCCTTTTAAAGAAAGGTCACTAGAACTTTTTTAAACCATGGGTAAAGCAACATTTTTCTTTAGTCTTGTTCTCAGAAATGACTAAATCACTTTGGCTGAAGTTAAAAACAGAAACAGCCTGGAGCATGGAAAATTTCAGCCCAAACAGAAATTCTGGCAAAGTTATAAACCAATGAAGGCAGGAACATAGAATGGGAAGTGACAGGCAACCTTAATTATAGGCTGCACTACCAGCCCCCCATAACAAGGGGCCACATCTTCTGTGGCAATGGATAGGACAGAGGGTTGTCATGAGGAAAATTAGACAAGAAGATCTAGCAGCATTACCTCCCTCCCCTGCCACCAGATCCTAAGGACATCCCACCATGTAAACAGTGTTTGGTTTAGACTCTACTTACTTTGGGAGCAGGGCACAGTCCCATCTTATGCTCCACCTTTCCCATCAAATTTGCAGCATTCCCCATTGACATGAATGGCGTCTATTGCAGATTTTCCACCAATGCTCAATGTGAGCCTGAGTCACCACGATGATTTCAATGACACTAACCAGCCCATCTCTCATCTAAGAGGCAGCACACTGAGGTGGCAGGTAACCAATGGCACCAGGGTGCTGAAGAAGCAGGAAGGTAGGAGGCTGGGCAACATCCCCCCCCCCACCAAAAAAAAATATTGCAGACCCCAGCACAGATTGTCCAACTGCTAGAGAGAAAATCCCCTTTCTAGATCTAGGGATACATTGAAGACTTGACAAATTGAATCTCATCAAGTCTCCAGAGTGCAATACCTGTCCCATGGTGGAAGGGTGATCAGAGTCTCTAAACACATTCCACCTCAGTGTTACTCACTCAAGTCCAGGGTACAAGACACCCCTGTTGCTGCCATGTTGCACAAGGGACCAAAGGTTCAATTGACATTACTGTACCAATGTTACACAACTGAGCAGACAACATGGGCTTCAACAGGTCACAAATGCAACCCATCAATTTTCCGAATAAAAAATCCTCCTAGGCACAAGAGAATGGAGACAGACAGACTACTAATGTAACTACCCTCTCTGTTTGCAGTTGTAGCAATGCATGTATGCACACTGATGCAATTCTCTGAAAATGTACTCTATTCTGAAACCATCAAAAGCTGCTAGGCTGAACTTCTTGGGCCAAGCTGCCAGAGCACAGTTGGGGAGGCTCAGCTGAAGGAAATGAATGACCAGGTCATCAAACAGAAATGTTTTATTCCCTCTTGCCAGTGGCTCTGCAGTCCCAATTGACAGACACAGATTCAAGGAGAACTCTAAAATAAGAGCCTTTCATTCTCTTACTCCTCTCCAAGAGAAGCTGCAACAAATCCCTATTAGGTGATGCTGGTGATACCAGTGAAAGAATGCAGACCTGTGGCTATGTGAATGCAAAGAGCATAGTGACACCACACAAATCACAATGGTCCTGAAACAGCCATTTTAAATACTGAAATTTCTTTACTTATCTTGTGCTGTTTGCAGAAAATAGAATAGAAGAGGAAAAAAATTCTACAAATTGACTGTAGATCACACTATTGAGGACCTGTCACCAGCCAAAAGAAGAGTTTTACACCATTCTAATTTATTTCTTCGTGGAGAAGGATGAATTGCTTTAAATATTTGTTAGCTTTTTGTGGCCTCCTTTCCAGGTATGTGAACAGCTTGGAAGATATTGAGGTAAGGGTTTACAGCTAAGCAAAATCAACAGGCTAAAAAAACTGATGATGTGGCTTTGAAGAGCTGACCGAGAACTTAGTATGAACTCTAAATCTGGTTAATGTCATCAGTCCAAATTGTTAAATCAGTCAAAAGAGAAAGATGCTGTGTAATGCAACCAGACAGAATACCTCACCAAGCTATTTAGTGTGTGATAGAATCCTTTCCACACTTGGGCACACTTTGGAAAGCACAGATTTAAGTTTCATGTGTTGAGTAAATACAGGGCTGGTTTTATGAATAAGCAAACCAACTGACTTCACTGAAGTAGAGTGAAAAATATGAAACCACTGGATTTAGCTGACTAACCTTTGAAAGGAGAAGGCACACTAAAGAAACATATCAAATCTATTTCTGTCACTCATTAAAACAGATTAACCCCAAGGAGTCCATATGTCCAGAGCTCACAACACTGGATTAAATTGAACATACATTAATGCAAAGCTTCTGAGTTTCCAGATGCCACTTGGCACAAAGTCCAAGAGCATCTTAACAAAACACTCTTGTTCCAGCCATTTAATTATAGGCCAACAACAGAATCTGAGAACTATCTGCTACTTCAGTATATGCTACTTCAGTGTCTAGCTACGTATCAGGGGAAAAGTGCTCTGGAGTTCACTTGCTGAGAAGTGGTTCTTAAATGTTTCATGACTAAACAGTCTTAAAACAAAAGCTTGGAATTAAGAAATGGTATTACTGAGCCAATTGAGTCCAGAAAGTCTTGCTGAAAAGTAGCATAATCTGTCATCTCTGCTGAGTGATGGAAGATGGTTCTATGGTGAGGGGTGTAAGCATGGGATTTGGGAGACCCAGGATCAATTCCCTGCTATGATGCTGATTCCATGTGGCCTTCGGCAAGTTATTAGATTTTCAGTGCCTCAGTTCCCCCTCTCCCCCAAGTTAATAGTACTTTCTTACCATATGCTATGAGGATAAACACATTAAGGATTGTGAGGTGCTCAAATACTGCAGTAATGAGGAGACCATAAGTAACTATAATACAGCATCCTGAGATAGAGCCAATCCTCCTGCAATATTTTTAAACGTCAGAAAGATTAAACACCAGCATTTTACCACCATATTAAAGAACAGTCAAAATTTACAAAACCAACTTGTTCCCAAATATTGGCTAAATACATTGAGCTATCTGGCACCAAGCACAATAATATTCCTGAGCAAATCCACAATCCCTTTCATTAAGGATTAAGTATGTATTTTACAAAAGTCTCTTCACAAGCCTTACAGCTCCCCCCAACGCAGGTGAGCATTACACTCATTTTACACACAAGGTATGTCTACATTGAGTGGGCACTGTTGGCAGTGCAGCAGTGGTTCCATGGGATCAACTGAGTGGCACTGGAGACCCACCTGGAAGTTGACACCATTAATCCACCGCTGCAAGAAGACTAGTGAACAGTGCATCGACCAGAGGACATTCATTGGTACAGCACAGTGGGGACAGTGCAGGAAGCCAAAGTTAGTAAGTTGATGGGAGATATGTAAGCTACACTATGTAAGCTTGTGTATCTCTTGTCAAGTGCTACTGAAATCTGCTGGCAATGCAGACCAGGTCTGAGAATGTGGTTCACAGAAGCTAAATGATCTACAAAAGGTCACATGCTGAGTCAGGACTAGAACAGAGTCCAAGAACCCTTACTTTCCCATCTGAGCTCTCCATCGCAGAAAATAGTTTCCAGTCACCTCTGAGAGCCACCATCCAAACAAAGAGAGGTATCTGTTTCTAGAACTAACAAAGCAATGGCACAAAAAGCATGAGGAGCAAGGGAGGAGTTCCCCAAAACAGCCAAGGATAGGCCAAAATATTTCATGACTTCACTGAAAACTTATGTTCATACCCCACTATTAGAGTAGTATTATGAACTGATCTGACCATTTCACCAGGCACCACTAATGGCAATTTTATGCTCAGTATGGCAGCCCAAGGGGAACAAAGAGCGAGAATCCTCAGCTGGTGTAAATAAGTGTAGTGTTAGTGGAACTATGCTGTTGGGCAGTACATGGAATTTGGCCCAAGTCTTTAATTCAAAGCTTTTACTTTTGATCAGCTTTCCCATTTTCCACATACTTCACACCATATCTGCTGGGTTATGCCTAAGGTACACCAACTGAGATGTGCTCGGGTTAGGAAAAGCTCTGGGAAAGCAGTTTTCATGGTTAAGCTCTGCGAGGAAGTTATCCATTTACTTACTCTGAACTCCCATCTCCTTTACACATTTAGTCTAATGCCCTACCCCAGACACCATTGACCCCACCCCCAGACTCAGTCCTATGCTGAGACATGAGTGGGGGGAAAAAGAACTCTCCCCAGACTGGATTCTAAAAATGGCTCCTAAAGAGAGCCATGCCATTACGTCCTTAGCGAACAGTGTTGGTCCCAGCTCCCAGCACCAAGGAGCGGTACAGCCTGCTGCCAGGGGTTCCTGGCTCGCAAACACAATTAAACTTTCATATCATGAGTTCTGTTTCAGCATGACAAGCCATGGCACAAAAAGATGGGAAAGCAATCGGAAGCTAGAAAAACACTCGGGGGGGGGGGCAGTTTTGCTTTGAGTTGCACTGTGTGCAAAGAAGGGTTTTAGAAACTGCTTTCTGTGCATACACATTGCCATGAGATTGGTAGCATTCCCGATTCAGTGCATGCAGCAAGGACTGTAGGAACGTTCTCGATCCTACAGAAGATAGTCCAAATTCTACCTGGCTGCACATAAAGTCTTATCTAAATCAAAATTTTAGGGTACTTTAAATGAAAAATAAAATTCAAACTTCATTCATTCAAAAGTTCTTCCTATTCTGATTTTGGATACATTTTAGGGAACTTATCAGGGATGAGACATGCACGCATGAAATTTTTTCTTGACTCCAGGATACTGCAGTTTCATTATTGTGCAAGGGTCTCAGCTTTAGATTAAAATAAAATTTCTCATTCTCACAGCTGTGCAGAAAACCTTGAAAATGTGAATCCTAGAAAGCAAAACAAAGTGAAACCCAAATGTATTAAAATCTCACTATCTTGTGGGCCTGGCTCGTATCTCAATACCTGAGGTTGCCAATACAAACTCTGGTAATAAGATTTTGAACCAGTAAAATTCTGTCTGTCCAAAACTGAAAAACAATTAATCTGATAAGTGAATTTACACATAAAGGGCTAATTTATAGCGAAACCGAACATGTGTTGTAAATCTGAAGGAACATCCCACCACTAACCTACTGCACAAAAGAGCTGGGCTTTTTAAGACTACTCATAGTAGTTTTAATTTTTAATCCTGTGACCATGCTTACACATAACACCCAAACCCCCCTCCAGTTTATTACAGTTTTAAATCTTTCTTCCAGGTCTGGCCTTACAACCACTTGTCATGGTAAAGCAGGTCACTTAAAAAAGGAAAGCTCAATAAAATGAATTACAAAGACAACAAGATTAAACTGATTGTACTTGTTTTTGTACAGTGCAGCTGAGTTCTGCAAATATGCTGCTGGCTGTGGTTTGGCATTTAACAGCATGTGATCAGTGAGAAGGAGGAAATTTTATTCTCATTAACTGTTGCAGATTTACTGCAGTGAAAAAGGGCTGTGTAACCTGAGCAGTGACAGAAAAGAGAGATCAAAGCCACAGTCTGGAAACTAAATAAACCTTCTGGCTACTTCCTGCTAGGAAAATGCACTCTGGCAATGTAAAACAGAGTCTAGTTAAGAACTACTCTCAGTTTTATGAGCTGTCACAGCAGCTCGAGTGGTTTGGACTAGTCAGTTTAGAACATTATATTTCCTTGTTTTCGTCTCAGATACTTCGGTAAGCAGTTTGACAGTTTCTTCTTCTTTTCTTTTCTTTTTTTTTTTTTTAAGGAAAAAAATAAAATGCTTTTCTTTGGTGAAAATTGAGAAGGTCAGAGCTAAACTCATTAAAACCAGGCAGGTCTTCATTTGCACATTCCAGTCACATTTACTGTTTTCATATTTTACTTTGAGATTTATAGGTAATGTACATTTGCTTTAGTAACTCTTCCACATTCTGTTCACTTATTGTTTAATGTAAGTGCAAATCAGTTTACAGAACACAGATGGCTTGTAACCCAGGAACCAATCTATTCCTTGTAGCACATCTGGAAGGGCTACTAGCAGCAGACAGAACATGGGAATTAATTAATGCTACATTTCAAAAGAGACAGATCCAGGTTTGGGGAGGGCTGTAAAGACACTCCAAGGGACTTGATCTTGCTGCTATGGTGTTCTGACATTCTTTTAAATTATTAATAGCCATCTAAATCTTATTCGTTAAGTCAGTCAGCACACAGGTGGAATACACTAGAATAAAAAGCAACTGAAAATCATTAAAAGCCACCGCAAGGCACAACTGACCCAAACAATCCATTGAATGAAGAGCTGAAAAGGATTAAAAATTGAATGGCAAGTCTCTTCCCAAGTAGAATCTGCATCCGACTGAAAAGATTACAAATGACAATATTCATGAGCAAGATATTTTGTTACTCTAATCATTCAGAGCAATTAAACAAAATACTAATGAAAACTATTAAAACATGATTCCCCAGGATTACAGGCCATACAATGTGGTCCAGCAGATAGGATACTAAACCAGGTATTAGGAGATTTGGGTTGTATTCCAAGCATCACCACACAGCCTTGGATGAGTTACCATATATACTTGGGTATAAGCTGAGATTTTTGTGCCTGAAAACTGCCTTTAAAACAGGCACTTGGCTTATATGTAGGTCAGTACCGTAGAAAGCCCCAGCCCAAAAGTTGCACAGTAAGTCTCCAGCCCTTAGCATGCACTGAGCATGATCCGGTCTGGAGCCCCAGCGTGCGGCCAGAGCAGCCAATGTTGGGGGGGGTCAGACCCCGGCGTGGGGTTAGAGAAGGAGGGGACCCCGACATCTGGAACAGCCGGGTAAGGCAGCCTGGGGGGTGGCCTGGGAGAGCCAGTATTAGTGCCCGGAGGATGGAGGGGTCCAGGAAGCTATAGAAAGTGGCAGCAGGGGTTGGGGGAGTCTGGGAAAGCGGCAGCAGGGGTGTCAAGGGAAAGCAGTGGCAGGGGTGTCAATGAAAAGCAGCAGCAGGATGTCAGGGAAAAGCGGTGGTGGGGTGGCAGGGGTGTCGGGAAAAAGCAGCAGCGGGGCAGGGGGGTGTTGGGAAAAAGCAGTGGCGGGGCGACAGGGGTCTCGGGGAAAAACAGCTGCGGGGAGGCACAGGTGTCCGGGAAAACAGCAGCAGGGGTGTCCAGAAACGTGGTGGCAAGGGTGTCAGAGAAAGCAGCAGCAGGGGCGGCAGGGGTGTCGGGGGAGGGGGAAGCAGCAGCAGGGGTGTCGGGGAAAAGTAGTGGCAGGGGTTTGAGGGATCGGGAGGTGTCGGAGACTCTGGGGGAAGCCAGCATGCAGGGTGGGTGGTGGGGTTTAGCGGCCAAGGCCATGGGTGGACCTCAGCTTATACATGGATCACCAATTTTTTTACTATTTTTAGGGCTCAGAAGAGGGGGTTGGCTTATACATGGACTGGCTTACCCACGAGTGTATACAGTACTTCACTTTGCCTCTACCCCTTTCCCCCCTGCTTGCCTGCCTCTATGACGGGGACAATCCTTGCACCTAAGAGGTTTATTGTGTAAGAAGGTGGCAGCTATGTTTTTGAGGTCAGCCTAGATCAAGCGTGGCCAAACTGCAGCTCGGGAGCCACATGCAGCTCTTGAATGAAAAACTGGGGCTCCCGGAAGAATGTCAGCAAATCAGTTTAGGAAAGCAACCCCAGCCTCGAGTTCAGGCAGGGGTCAGGATGGTGGGGAGAAGTGCAGCATGGTCAGGATTTTAAAAAAACTCGCCACTAGCCTGCAGTGTTCTACAATGAGCAGCAGCTAAGTTTTTACTATATAGGCCTAATTTTCATGGTAACTTTAAGTAATTATTAGAATCTGACATTAGTAGGATTGATATTTGTCCTCTTTTTACAGTAAAATTAAAGTGTGCAATGAATTTTAAACTTAGTAATTTTGAAGCAGGTAAAAGTATATGGCTATATGCCTCAGTGCAGCTCTCGAAGGTTTGATAACCAACTTGTGTGGCTCTTGAGTTCCATAAGTTTGGCCACCCCTGGCCTAGACGATCTAATAACCCTTCTGGCCTTTCTTAAATGCTTGTCTTCACAAGGAAATCCACTGCATTAGGCCACCACTGAGTTCTTCCTTATTTGGAGACTACCAAACTAGAGCCACTACTGGGAATCTAATACTGCAAGGAGCTCTGTGTGGTCAGATCCCTAGAACTTGGGGAACCTTGCTGACTTATTTTTAAGACCCTTGTAGGATCAGGGCCCTGGTCATTACAAGGCCATAACAAAGGCCCACAGTATAACAACTGGGTTTGGTCCTCTCCATACAGATGAGCTCAAACTGTGTTGCAACATGATCTGGGCACTATTACAATTTCTATCAATGACTGCAATTTTGGCTTGATGGACAAGTCCTAAATCTAAATCAGGAGTCTTGTGCATTAATACTACAACAACAGTATTAATATTAAATATTATAGTATTATTACTATAACCTTAATACAGCCTGTGCCACATCTGAAAAATTCCATGCATAAATCAAGACAGCATAAATTATCACACTGAATACAATTCAATAGCAACCAAAATCAATGGGGGTCTTTCCATTAGCCTTTCAAGAGACACAATCAGAATCCTAACAATGGGCCAAGTTCCTTGCTGGTGGTTCTAGGAAGAGGGTAGGTGTTAATGTCATACAGATTTACAACAGCCAATCAGTCCTTTGTTAATATGAAAATGTGTCATAGTTGGTGACACTCTCATGACCACACTCAGATGATTTTATTCTAGAATATGTTAAAATGCAATATTTCATGCTTAACACTAGGGCATTTTTCCAGGATAAAAACCTTTTTCTCCAAGAACTCCATTGGTTCTGGCCCTCTCTTTTTAAGGCCTTTTTCTTGTTCATTTGAGTGGGATTTACAATTCGCTAATGCTGATGTGCGATAAACTAATAAAACCAGGCTACCAGGTTATAGGCCCAATTTACAAATAAAACCTAATTCAATTCTCCTTGGGAGCTGCAAATTGAACACTGTCTCCATGTAGAAGCTGAATATTTGCTCTAACGAATTCATTTCTGGGGCAAAAAGTGTCACTTATCAATCAAGTTTAAATAAAGCAAAAAAAGTAACATGGAACTGTCATAACAAACACCACCATGATTATCATCATGTAATTGATAATTTATGCTATTTAAGGATGTAAATTTTTTTAGACCTTTTAATACGTTCAGCCCTACACCCTACTTGTAAGGCAGGCAAGCATTATCTCTACTTTATAGAGGGGAAAACTATAGGTGGAGAGCTTATGGGATTTGTCCCCCAGCTACAGAGTCATAGTGTGGTCTCCTTCTGTCTGTTATTCCTCCTGATTCCCACTCTTTGATCACAGCACAAGGTACTCTCCATCCCATTTTGCAGCTGAACGGCATTCTTCTCTCAAACAGTAAAGGAAGTTTTAGTTAATGATGTAACTAGTCTACATACAAGATTTCCACCATCTACAGCAGCAGCACAGGAAGAAAGGCTATCCTGACATTTATCTTCTACCTAAATGAACACTTTAGCAATTTAGAAGTCTACCACCTCTTTAGAAATTCAGGGAAGGATTTTCATAAACAGCCATAAATGCTCCCACTGAAATCCACTGAAGTTTTATCACTGATTTCAGTGGCAGAAGTTTGAGGTCAGTGCACTGTGCTTTTCAAAATCTCACCCTTGAAATCTAATTAGGCCTTGGCATTATGTCATAGATCTTCAGGCCAGAAGGGACCATTAGATCATCTAGGCTGACCTCCTGCATACACAGGCCAAAGAACCTCACCCAGTAATTACGGGCACACAGCACTCCCAAAGAAAACAAAATGCATGCTTGATCTTAGCACATTTCCTTGCATCCAACACGAGTCCATCACTTTCAAAAATAACCTGTAACCATCTGGTCAGCTGGTGACTTGACAGGAAGCAAGGGCTCAAAGGAAAGAAATAAGTCAGTGCCTCAATAGACTGGCCTTTAACCACAAAAGAGAGAACCATCTTAGAAAGATTTCACCCTCCCCCCAGCCTCTGTGAGTGTGGGCTGCCCTGCTTCAGAAACTGATTCTGAGAACAGCCTGAAGCAGGGCTCCTCCTCAGAGGTCAAATCCAAGCTATGGTACTGTGTAAATATATGGTGCAAGGACCATATGGCTGTCTTTCATAACTCTAATGGAAACAATGAAAATAGGTACAACTAACAGGGCTAGCCCAAAGGAAATGGGGGGGAAATTTCTGTATGAGCAAGCAGGGATGCAATATTTAGTTATGATCATTTTCAAAGCACTTTTGCAAAGATATAACACCACTTTACTACATCCCTTAAAAAAAGTCAGGCACAGTTTGTGTCTATACATCATAGCTATGTGGCACACACCTGTAATGTAGACTCAGAATATGCCAACAGAAGGGGTGTTTCCATTTGTGTAGAACACTACTTCCTCAGACAATGATAGCTCTATTACTGGCAGCATTCTTCGGTTGTCATAGCCTCATCTACACTGAGGGTTAGGTTGGCCCAGCTATATCCATTAGTGGAATGGATTTTTCACATCCCTGACCTCTCAAGATATGTCAGCCTAACTGAAGTGAATGAAGTCACTGCAGAATAGAAGAGTTTCCAGCTCTCAAATACTCTTCTGAACACATGATTCACCAAAACAGAAGAAATGCAGCTGTAATTCCCTGGCTTTAAATCTAGGCCGTAGTAAAGAAGTCCAGTCAGACACTGAGAGAGACAGCCACTGCACAAAACTACATTTGTTGGACCCTCACTGCTTTGTGGGAAGAGGCTACAAGTAGACCTTTGTTAAAGGACATGTTTGTGTATATACAGGATCAAACTAGATACAGAAATCCTTATCTCCATGCAGGGGCATCGCTGGCACTGGGCACAGGGGGGCCCGTGCCCCAAATCTCCCCAGCTTTGCCCTGAATCTTTTCCCTGGAACCCCAGTGCCGGCGCAGGGAGATGGGACCAGTCCCCGGCAGCGCAGGGCAAGAGGGAGCTCACTGAGCCTCTGAGCCGCAGCTGCCCCTCCCCTGCCCATGTGCTGCAGCAGCCTCTGTGGCTAAGCCAGGGGAGAGGAGAGGAGAGGAGAGGAGAGGAGAGGAGGGAGTTTCAAACAGAGGCAGCAGCTCCAGCATGAGCTTCTCTCTGCAGGACAGAGCAGGTAGGAGTTGGGGGGGGGGACTGGAGGCCCTGGTCAGGTGGGGGGGGAGAGGAAGGGCTGACTGGGGCCAAGGGGGGCTTCCCTGCATGGGCTCCAGCCCCTGGGTGGAAGCAGGGAATTAGTCCCTGGCCTCTGGGCCCCAGGTGGAGCAGGGGGGATTCTCCCAGGCCTTTGGGACCTGGGTGGGTCTGTGGGTGGTGCCAATAGACATCCAGGCCCTGGGTGGGATGGTCAGGGGTGCTCCCAAACCTCAGGGGCCCATGTGGGACTGGTGGGGGTGTCCCTAGGCTTCTGGGGCCCAGGTGGGACTCAGGGGGCTACCCCTAGGTTTCTGTGCCCTGGGTGGGACTGAGGGGGGTGTCCATAGACCTCCACGTCCCAGCTGGGTCTATGAGTATCTCCCCATTGCCTGAAGGGAGGACTCCCGTGGCCTATGGGTCTTGGGGGGGGGGGGGGTGGCCTGGGAATGGAGCCACTCACCTGAGCCCTGGGTGGGCCCAGGGATGTTCCTCAGCCTCTGTCTGGGCCAGGGTCAGTCCAGCAGAAGTCTGGTGAGCCAGGGACCATCCCTCAGCCATGGGTCCCTAGGGATCAGGTTGGTGGCCAGGCTGTTGTGATGCAGTCCTGGCCAGGGAGCCCCCCACAGCTCAGGGGAGGAGGCTCGGGTGCCAACCCAGAGTCTCCTGCCCTCAGGCCATGCCCAGACCCATGGTGCTGCCTTGGTCCCCCCCTGGGGTCTCCTGCTCTCTCCCCATGCCCATGTGTCAGGGCTCGCCAGGCCTGGGGTCCCCTGCCCCTCACCACATGCCCAGGTGGTGGAGCTGCCTGGTCTGACCACAGGGTCTCACATGGCGGTGGGGCTGCCCTTGCCTTGTTGCCTCAGTTGTGAGGCTGGGGAAGCAGGTGGTCTGGGAGGGTAACCTCATCAACAGTGACATTATTTGTAAAGTTGAACTCTGCTGACCACCAGATGCTGTGCCTAGTATTTGTCCTGTGCTTGAAGTTGTTCTCCTGTGTGTGAGATTGTTCTACATTAAGCAGAAAGTGACTGGAGGTGTGGGGCAGGGACAGATAATATGGAGGGACAGAGATAATTAATTGTATTTACCTTTAAAGTACATGTTAATTAATGTTGTGTATATGTCCTTTAGTGTCATAAGTGAAATTATTCTGTAACCCTGACAAATAGGCATTATAACCAGTGTCCAACAAGACTCCATATTGCCAGTTTGGAACTCCTGCTTAAACACTGTACTCCATTTGTATACTTGTTGAAATCTGGTTTAGGCCGTGCGTGGGGGGGGGGGGGGGGGGCGACAGTCTCAACTGCCAGCCTGTCTTGATGGACCGCAATTACCATCTAACTAGCCTAACAATGCAGACATCTCTGATTACAGCAAACAGAAAGAGCCACCCCAGATAGAAAAGAACAAAATACAATCAAGCCTGCAAGTGATTGGTGACCAATGATCTCAAACAAACCCTGAGGGCAACATGACACAGCAAATCCCATAGACTTACATGAGGGCCAGCAATATAAAAGATGGATAAGAACATGAAAACTTTGGGGTCTAATTCTGCAGCTGTCATCTCAGAGCATCAGATTCATGACTGACAGAGGCCTGGCTCCTTCCTTGTGCCTAGCCCAGCTGGCCACTAGGCTGGCTCAAGCAACACATGAAAGGACTGGTAATTATATACCAGGTTGCAGAACTTCTTGTCTGTGTGAGAGAGACTGCTTTTTGCTATCCTTACTTATTTACAATATATGTGGCATATTGCCTTGTCTCCTGAATAAGATCCTCCTAGTCTTTACTTTTGGGTGTTCTTGCTACACATCATTTTAGTAGGTGCCCTTTTGGTATAACAAAGGAAAAGGAATTGTTAGAAAAGACTAGCAGGATCTTATTCAGGGGACAAGGCAATATGCCACATTTATTTGTAAATGTGAAAATAGCAAAAAACAGACACATACATTGATACCCTGGAAATTTTGAAAGCTGGCATGATATAATTACCAGTCCTTTTATGTGTTGCTAGAGCCAGCCCAGTGGGCAACTAAGCTTGGCACAAGGAGCGAGCCAGGTCTCTCTAGGTTATGAATCTGGTGCTCTAAGATGACAGTTGGAGAATGAGAGACACAATTTTCATGGTTTTTTGTACTTGCTGAGTCTCATGTGAATGTATGAGGCTTGCTGTGTCTTATTGCCTCAAAGCTCCTGTCTGATAATTATTCATCACCAGTCATTTGCAGACATGACTTTGATCTTGTATTTTGTTTTTCTCTTTCTGAGGTGGATGCTTCTTGCTTTTCAGAGATTAGTTTGAATTGTTCATCCATTAAGGTGGTACTTACATTTCATCAGGAGAGGCTGGTGTCAACTAATCCCATCACACACCCTTCATTCACACATCTTTTTCATACATATTTAAATGAAATTACACAGTGTTACATCTTAAAGAAATTTAATCAAGAATATAAAAATGAGTTCCAAATTTACAATATGGAGCTTTGTTAAATATTGGTTATATCTATTAAACTGAGTTAAATATTTTAGTCATGATATTAAAGAACAGATACACAGTGTTGCCTAACAGATGCTTTAAAGGTCTATTTGTTTTATCTGTGTCCCTACATTGTGGCTACAGAAGACTGAGCAAATATTAGCAGACTGGGCCAAGGGAAAAAATTCCTGAGATTTGAGAGTTCTGTTGGGAGATCATGAGTGAGGCTTTACCTACCAATAATGTTGCTACTTAATGTCACTGTTTATTCTGCTCTTCAGTTTTGCCCTCCTATGAATTGTGCACAGCATAAGCACACCTACCAGGCAGCATGCCACAAAGTTAACCATCCTTTTACTGAAAGTTCCAGGGGGGTAGCCATGTTAGTCTAATCCAGTAAAAATAGGAAAGAGTCCTGTGGTACTTTTAAAGAGTAACACATTTATTCATCACATGAGCGAAATCCCATTTGGAAACCATTTTCAAGTGTCTGACAAAGTAGGATTTCACCCACAAAAGCTCTAGCAATAAATAACTTTATTACTCTTTGAAAGTGCCTTGCTTGTTTTACAGTTGCCGTACTTTATTGTGAATTTCTGTAATGTTGTCTGTCTTGCATTGGATAGTGTGATCCCAGTAATGCTGTATTTTTGGTTTGGACTCGCTCTTTCCTGTAAGAGTGGGCTTACTTAGTTTCTGCTGCTAAATCCTCTCTGCTTTGTTTCCCCAGAAGGGGGATTGGGAGTCTGGCAGGAGCTAAGGGCAGGGTGGGAGGAATACTGCAGGAGGCTTCTCTGCTTTGTTTGCAGTTCACTTTGTTGTCCTGTCTTTGGCTAGTTGCTGGGGAGGCAGAAGGCAGGCAGCCTGGCTGGGTCTGCCAGTTTGGTGTGACCCTGCTCACAGCACTGCACTGGCAGCCCCAGCCAGCCTGCCTGCTTGCCTCATGAGTTCCCCAACTTCCCCTACCTGGATTGCATACACCTGGAAGCTGGGAGAGGGTCAGAGCCTTTTTAAATTTCCTACCCTGTGGTATAAGCAGCCCAGCATGGCAAATTGCAGCTGCTGTGCTGCCATCCTTCCACTCCCCTGCTCCACAATCTCATGCTGCCACTCAAAGTGGAGGGCAAAGCATTACAGCAAAGTTCAGGGAAGGCGTGGGCTCTATTTTAAAAGTTTCAGAACTGCAGTGGTAGGTGTCTTCAGCATGGGTCAACAGGGTGTCATCTTTCATCTGGGCACCTAGATGTCATCAATTTCTCCAGTACCTGGAGAACCTAAACAAGTTGACTGGAAGTCCCAGGGATGGTATGATCCACCATCCCTCCCATTTTCTGATCTCCATGACTCCTGATGTTTAGCAACAGAAACCTGTAGGAGATAGGGAATGATATGCCTTGTTGGAGGAGGAGAATTTTTATATGTCCTCCTCACAGGGTCTGTGTGCTTTTAAGAGGACACTGCCAGCACCTTGATTCATTTGTAGGGAACACTGGAGGTGATTGCTCGCTCATTTTACAGTTTTAATGCAGAGGGGTATGAAGGAGTTGTTGTATCACAACATGGCATGGGGCCTCTGTGTGGTGGGAGAGTGGTACAGAGGCTAAACACTCTGGACCAGGATAATCTATGGTAATCTACATGGTCTGACTGCATTGGTGCCTAGACAGCTGCTGGCTAGAAACTGACAGCTTCAATTTTAGTCATCAGCTGGCATGGCCCCAGGGACTATATTTCCTTTTAGAAACATCACATCTCCATGTTTCCAAAATTTCCATTTCATGTGGAACTTCCTCTCTTCAAAATATTTCATGTGAATTCCAGTTACAAGTGGGGCCCAGGACAGGGATAGGGCCTGTTGGGTCATTGGGGGGGGGGGTCTGTTGTGGGTATGGCCTATTGTGGTTGGACCCATGACAGGAGCAGGGTCTAGCACAGGTTGAGCCTGTGGGCCTGTCCCCGGGTCTTTTTGCTATTCAGCAACACCCCTGTCTCCATGAAACAGAAGGGGAAGGCTGTGCAATGACATCTCTACTATATTTTGTCCAGAGCTATAGGAGCATGTATTGGAGAAAAGGGTATTTCAGCAAGCTCTTCTGCAAGAAATACTGAAAGCCTGGACTAGTTTCAGCATTCCGTATCATTTATCTAACATTGCAGACAACTTAAGTCAGAAGTCCCAGTTTTCTCCATATTTACAAAAAACTGACACTTACTAAACAGCAAGTCTGCAGCACATAAGCTGTGTCAGGATAGGTTAAAAAGTTGTCTGTTCCTCTAGGGGAAAAAAGTCTCCATTATGAGAGAGAAAATAGCTATGATAATTTTGCCTAGAATAAGAAAGTCATTAATTTCTAAGGTGTATTGGAATGCGGATAAATGAACAAATAGCATATAATCCTGAAGACATCTTTCATCCATCCTCTCTCCTCTTCAACTCAGACACTGCTTTGTTACCATATTAGTCAAAGGTGAGAGGGATGGGGCTTTTTGGGTGGGGCGGAGGGTTGTTTGCTGCTTCAACACCAACTGTCACTTTGTATTAAAAACAATCAGAACCAGTAGCACTCGATTTAGACTTAACACAAAAATTTCCAATCTCTGCCTAATGCTCATCAGCTTCTAGAACAGGGGCCTCAAACTCACGGCCCAAGGCCCACATACAGCCCCTAAATTTATTTCTTGCAGCTCGCAGTGACACTATCGCTATCAATATTAGCAATATCATTGTATGAAAAGGTTTCAGTGGTGTGGCCCTTGGGCTACCGTACTAGTCCTCATACGTGGTGTGGCCTTTGAGCTAAGGTAATAGTCCTCATGCAACCCTCATGGTGATTCAAGTTTGAGACCCCTGTTCTAGAAGATGGTATCAAGATTCAAAGCTAGAAGCCTAACTCACAAACGTTGAGATTACTTACCCATAGCTAGAGGTTCTTTAAGATGTGTGGTTCCTTTCTGTACTCTGATGTGTGTTTACACATGCACGCTATGAGCCCAGAGACAGAGAATGTGTAAGAACCGTCCATTTGTCTGCATGTGCATCCCAGTTCATCTCATACAGAAAAGAGAAATGGTGTGATGGACTGACTGCCTCTCCAGTTTGTTCTCCACCAATCAAGAGGAGAGCCAAAGCAAAGGAGAAGGAGAGTAGGTACTGGCATACTGACAGCGATCACACATCTCATAGAACTGTCAGTTAAAGGTGAAGAATCGCCCCTGTTCTAGTGATGGTCCCTATTACATTCCACTATGGGTGACTAACAAGCAGTACTCAAACAGGAAGAGGATGTAGATGGCGTGACTTAGTGAAAGACAGCTGTTCCAAAGGGGGAAAACAGAGGAGTCCTGAATTAGTGCACAGTGCATTTTAAAGGCGTGAAAAGGGCCCCACACAGCTGCTTTACAGATATCAAGGAAGGGCACCTCACGAAACAATGGCATAGTCATTGCTTGTGCTTTCATGGAATGCGCACTAACTCCATGGAAGACGTAGGGGAAGGTTTGATAACTTTGTAAAGGAGTAGCATGCAGACAGAGACCGATTTCAAAATTCTTTTGACAGAGGTTGGTTGGCCCCCGATTCTTTCTGTTACAATGATGAATGGTCTCAGAGATTTCCTGATTAGTCCCATTCTGTGTAAGTCAAAGGCCCTCTGGCCTTCAAGGGCTTGGAGTGTCTCCAAAGACATGTGTGGTTTAGGAAAGAACACAATTAAGTGGATTGATCAGTTCAAGTAAAAATCCAAAACAACTTTTGGGTGCAAATGTAACAAAACCTTATCTTGATGGAATATGGTGTAAGGAAGATCTGCCATCATGAGTTCAAGCTCACCAGTCTTTCAAGCTGAGGTGATGGCTTCATGAAGAGAAGTGACATGGAGCAGGAACCCAGGGGGCAAAAGGGTGAACTTTGAGTACTGAAAGCACACGTTTCAAGTCCGTTTGACGGGTAGGCTTGTGAATAGGTGGAAGAGTTCTAATTAGGCCTTTCCAAAATCTGGTAGCCAGTGAGTGAGTGAAGACAGAATAACCCTGGGAAAGAGGGGGGTCAGCACTAATCACTGCCACGTGGACTCTCACTTATGTTTTATGTCTTTAGAGAAAGGATGTAGTCTAAAATGAGAGGGATATCTGCATTTTCTGAAAGAGTGGTCTTCTGATGTACACAAAAAGAAATACCTCTCTCCTTAGCCACATAACATCATCTAGCAGAATCCTTCCTTCTATTAGCAATGACATAACGAGTGTTTTGAGGGAGATGCCCTTCCAAAACCCAAGCCTGGGGGTGAAAAACGGATTGAGGTGCTTGATCTTGCCATTCTGGTAGGTCAGGAAATTAGAAAACTAGTACTTAAGTTAATATGCATAGGAGATTAAGGTACCAAAATTGTCTAGGCCAGCAGAGAAATCAGCATACCCACCAGGAATGGAAATGGGTTTTTGCACAGAACATGTGGAAGGGATGGTAGCAGAGGAAATGCGTAGTTCAGGTGATTTGACCAAGGAAAAAGAGTGTGGCCCTGGGAGCTGCAACCTGTGCTCCTCTAGAGCAGTATGTGGTGCATTTTCTGTTTGTTCTGAAAGGGAACAGATCCACAGCTGAGGTTTCCCTAACATTAAAAAGATATTACACGACACTGAGTCATGGATTTCTCACTTATGGTTCACTGAAAAATGCCCACTGAAGGTATCTATGAGTATATTTTGTCTTCTGGGAAGGTAGACTGTTGGTGGAGTAATTTGGTTGCTAATGCACCAATTCCAAAAGCTGAATTCTTCCATGCACAGGGAGACAGATCTCACTCCCTGCTGCTTGTTGATGTAGACAGTCGTCACATTGTTCAACAGTATCAGGACATAGTGAGCGTGAATGAATGGAAAGAAAGCCTCACATGCATCCTCAGCTCTCAGTGTGTCAAAGTGCCTTGGGTTGTGTGCCTGTCCATGTGGGTTCCCAGCCAAAAAGAGATGTGTCCATGATAGTGGCGCTGTCTGGATCAAAGGTAAGACAGGGGATCCCCACATGTACCTGTAAAGGATTTGTTCAAAGCAGGGAAGAAACCACCTTTTGCAGGAATGGTATCAAAAAGTTCATCAGGTAGTGGTTTTGAGAGTATACAGACAAACTACACCCAAAGATAACGAAGGTGGAGTCTTATAAATGAGGTGATGAGAGTGCACAAGGCCATATAATCTAGAGAGAGATCCATGACTTGACCAGCTGTTTTTGATCTGGACTATAAAATATTGTTCATGGTCTGAAATCTGGCTGTGGGCAAATAACCCCTCACAGTGACCAAATCCAGGGAGGCCCCAGTGAAGTCCAAAGACTATGTAGGGGTGCAAACAGATTTTTCTGTACTTACACAAGCTTTTAGGGAGAGAGATGTAGCCTCATTAGAGCAAATGCATGGGCTTTCTGACATGACTTAACAAAAAAGGAGCCAGTCATCAAGGGAAGGAAAGACAATGAGATTGAGGCACCTGGTGTGAGGTGCCACTACTGAGAGAACTTTGGTGAGGACTCTAGAGGTGGCTGCTATACTGAAAGGGAACACTCTGTACTGAAATGATTGGCACTCAGCATGAATCTGAGGAAGCATCTGTGAGCAGGATTAATAGCTACACAAAGTACCTAGAGATGCAAACTGTATGTCTTTTCTAAGGATGGTATCACAGAGATCAGTCTGACCATATGAACTTGAGTTAGCAAATGAAGCAGTTGAGATGGCATACATTGAGAATTTGTTTCCCTCTGCCCTTCCTTTTATGTATAAGGAAATAAGTAAAAGCTGTTCCCCTGTTATTGAAGGTGGACATGTTCTTTCACTTCTCTCTCTAACAGGGAGTCTAAGTCTACTCTTTGCTTAAGAATAGTGTCATGAGAGTGGTCCCCAAAGGAAGTGAAGGGAAAAGGCTCACGAAGTGGATGTGATGCTATCTGGATTTAGGGAACTATTTATGATTTTATTTCATTAGTGTTTCAAAACAGCATTAATCCATATGAGATATGCCATGTTGGGTACCAGTAGAAAGGTTGCAAGTTGCTAAGAAAGATTATATTGTTTATGTATAGGAGTCATATCTATATTAGAAGTTATGAATATGTTTGTTATATCTGTATTTCAACTTCCGATGTGCCTTTGGGAAGCACCCCAGCCAAGGAAGCTCACAGCTAGAGTGGACGTAGAGGGAAATCTGATAAGTCACTAGGGCTTGCCCATGTGACTTTAGTCTCCATTTTGTTTTTGTAAAAATTTCCACACACTGCATGGGGAAAGCCAGAGGTGATAAGGACAGCTGCACTCATCTCCGTTAGGTCAATCTTGAGCCTTGAGCTTTTCACTCAATACTTACCTCTGGCTCTAGTTGTCTAAAAGTAAAGTTGTGAACAAAGAGCTGAGACCCATCCAGGTACCAGATGCACACCAGAGGAACTATACAAGACTGCAAACTCCAAATTCTACCAAGGACTTTCTTTACTTGGACTTCTAATCATTGTATGTATGTGATTTACTTTAATCTTTTAGCATTTCTCATATTTTGGTTTTTTCCATGTATAATAAACCTTTTCTTTAGTTACTAAAGGATTGGCTGGCATTTTGGGCAAGATCCAAACCTGTATTGTTCTGTGTAATGTGGCTGGCCTTTTGGGGCCAGTAAAACCTTTTTGGTAAGGAGCTTGGCATTTTAAGTAACTTATCTCTTTACCAGATCCAGTGGCTATTTGGGAACCAGTGGCTCAAACGTAGTAAAGGGGGCTGCTTATATTTTATGGTGGCTTCTTTATGTTCAGGCTGGGGGGTCAGAAGCATTGTTTGTGACTGGTTAGGCAAGTTTATCTTCAGGTAACACACCAGTGCAGGGATAATCTGCTCACCTTTTTACAGCCTGCCCTGATATTTGCACTTTCAGGAAGTTATCCCAGGAGGCCCAGATCACAGTAGGGATGGAGACTCAGTAGTATAGTCAAGGTATATTACATTCAGTACATACCTGTCCATTATAGCATTCTAGGTGTTAAGGAGGAGTGTGAGATGACCTCCAAATGGTACATGAAGCTCATGCATTGTTGGGGATAGGTGCACACAGCTCTCAAGAACCCTTACTGGGGTTGAGATTATGATTCTGAGCCTGTTGCAGAATGTACTGAGAGGTGGTTCCTTTGAACATTTTGCCTTTTGCTGGTAGATAGAGCCTCAGATTAAAAGAATTGTTGAGCTATGGATCTAAGGCTAAGCAATTACCCGTGGTACTTCCTTTTGGGGGCAGGTGTGTATATTCCCAATGAGTAAACAGTAGCCATTGTCCTTCAAGGTATGTAGGGACTTGTCTGTCTTCAGACTGAATAACTAATATATCAAAGGGGATGCCCTCCACAGTATTCTGGACTCTCTAAGGAACCCTTATGCACAGAGCCATAAAACTCTGCATATAATAATGGCAGTAGCCATAGCTCTAAAGGAAGTGTCAGCAGAATTGACTGTGCATTGGAGAGTGGTCTTTGCTATTAGTTTGCCTTCCTCTATCAGCAAGCTCCATCCTGTTGTGGAAGACTGTCAGTGAACTCCATAAACTTGGAGTAGCTCAGGAAGTCATACTTGGCCATACTGAACTGAAGTCTAAATGAGAGAAGATCTCTCTCTCCTACAAGTCTAGGTGCTTACCTCTTTGTCTTCAGAAGCAGACTCAGGGTGTTACTCTCTAGCCCTTTTTGAAAGCTGCTTGGACTACATTAAGTGTTGAGAGAGGGAAAGAAAATGAACATTCAGCTCCTTTGGAAAAATGCTATTATGTGCTGGCCACTCTCTTGGGCATGAAAGCACAGATGGTGGGGGTGTGCCAAAAACAGTCCTAGCTGGTTCCCTTGTAGCTTCATTAACAGGTGGCATTATTCTGTTGGATCCAGATGGGTGGAGGGTGTCAAGGAATTTCTGCTGAGATTCCTGAACTTTTTCAAGAGGAAGACATATCCCAAAAACACTCTATGAAGATGACCGAGGAACTGCCTCAAGTTCATAAAAGGGGAGGAAGACACGGAGATTACCACTCTGTCCAGAGATGAATATTGTAATTTTGCTGGTTGCGGCAGAGCCACTGGATGTGGTACGCATTGTTTTTCCTCTTCTG
Source organism: Podocnemis expansa (assembly GCA_007922195.1). Taxonomy (NCBI): domain Eukaryota; kingdom Metazoa; phylum Chordata; order Testudines; family Podocnemididae; genus Podocnemis; species Podocnemis expansa. The sequence continues at coordinate 7,924,718 of ML682022.1, read as the reverse complement.
AAGGATCAGGGTGGGGGGCAGGTGGGGAGAATCTGGCCTGCTTTTAGGGGAGGCAAGGGGTGACTATAGCAGATCTGACAACTCTGCAATGGGGTACTAGTCCGAGAGCTCCCAATATGGCCAAGTAGAAAGGATCTAATGGGGGATGTGGAAGCACCCATGGCATGTGGTGCCAGCAGCTCCAAGCTGATGCAAGTCTTTTGGGTGGTACCAGATATGTAGGGTAAGGAAATGAAGGCTCCTCAGGAGGTTTGGTGTCTACTGGTAAAGAGAAAGTAAAGTCCTGTTTCAGAGGCAGTACTGTCAATCCTGCTGAAAGGAAGGAATGGGTGATCAACTTCTGCAAGTGATCGATCCCCTGGGTAATGTAATGCCATTTCTGGAAAGGAATGGACCTGATGGAGGGGATTCTAGACTCAGGTGTGCAAAGATGTGGCATGGAGTCCAGTTCTCCCTGATATGAGAGGGTTTGTCTCCGCCCAAAACACTAGAGCTTTAGAGGCTGCTGTTGAAGAGGGTGCATTGATGCCAATGGACCCTGAAGTTTGGGAGGTGCTAAGGATGACAGTATTGGTGGGTCATGTTCCAACACTGATGGAGCTCAATGTTTACAGGCTTCCTTTTCAAGCCTTTGTGACTTAAAACATCCTAAGTCCTCTTGTGCTGAGCTTGTTCAGAGCCAGACCCAATGTCTTTAAAGCGGATTTCAAGGAAAACAGCTTCATACATCTGTGTGCTTCCTGGGTTACCAAAAAGATCCTGCCAGGGATCTATGGGGACACCTTCTCTGGCACCAGTATTAGACTTAGCAGCAGACTTGCCCCTTGCTGAGTCATGCCTATATATGAGGAAGGCTGGGGCATTCCTTGGCCCTGGTGAAACACGGGTGTCCCTGGGTCTAATTGAGGCCTTGTGGTCTCTTCCATGCAGTGTTTTCAAAAGTCAGAGATCCCATGTTTCTTGGGAACATTTAGTGAAAGACACCACACCTCACTACAATGTAAGCTTCTCCAAAGCAGTCAGACAATGCTGGAGGTTGTCAATGACTGAGAATCATTGCAGGCAGGAAGTGCGAAGTCTAAAGCCTCAAGTCCTGGGCACTATCCAATACCCATACATGACTGTGGGGGGAGTGTTCCCCCAAACAAATAATATAATCCTAAAAATCTCTGAAAAGAGTATAACTGTCAGCTGTTCAAGATACTATTTACAAAGCAAACTTTTATCTTCATCTGAAGTTATAAACACAGGGAGGTTCTGACCGAGGCCATGAAAGGGTAAGAACTAACTAAGGAGGCCATCGGTCCACCTATCCTTTATCCCCTGTGGTTGGAGGTACGAGGTGAGGCAGGGATCAAGCATGGCCCGACAGACGCCACTTTTAAACTCTCTAGCTCCAGCCACATGCTGTGCATTTGTAACCCACAGAGGAATACAACAGGAACCCACACTTGAAAAATCTATTCCCAACAAATGAAAAAAACATGGATACAAGCAGTCAAAACCACCACCCTCCATTGCATATTTTCAGTTCAATGGAAAACATATCTCTGAGATCTGTTTGCATTCTGACCCAGCAAAGCTTGGATGAAAATGTATATGAAGCATATCTAGGTTCACCACTATTATACTGTATTGTTAGAAATGTTCCTTTAAAATATACATAAGGAAATAATTCCACTAAAATGCTTGTCTATCAGGATCTCTCTTAATTTAGTCCCTTCCATTTCAGGGACCTGTGTCTTTGGTGCATTTACAGCATCCCTTCAAGGAGTTTTATGCTTTGGCATAGGAACTGAGCCATTTAGGCCAGTGTTGCTGTCTCTAACAGCAGTCAGTGTCAAATGCTTCAGAAGAAGACAGAAGAAACACCATAACAGACAGTGTATACCCTTAACATTTTTCATCCAATCTAATGGCTCTGCAGCTGTTTTTATTCATATTTATTTCTTGGATTTACATTAGAATGTGACATGCCTGTCCTATGCTTTAGGGCACACAGGCCAGGTGCCTATAAACATCTGATCCAGTTTGGATTCCAGCTCTTGGCCTCAACAACTGACCTCCCCTATTTGAATCAGTGCCATCAGCAGCTGTGAGTCTGCAGCCCCGATGTCTACCGGGACAGAGCCCAGATCACAGTAGTTGAGTACTGGAAGGAAGTCACTCATTTTATAGTGGTTATTTGTTTGGCTTCGCCCACCCCATATGGCTGCAGCTTTGAGCCCAGCTTTGGCTCACAGGTTTCCTCTTCTGTTTCCTTGCACAGTACTGACGGAAATCTATGGAGGATACTCCAGAACAGAGGCTGCCCCTGACCCTCTGCTGGAGGCATTCTGCAGCCTGAAACTGTCACCAAATGAACAGTTCTTTGTCTCTGCTTGAGCTGTGTAAAAAGGCCAGTCTAATGATTTGACACAGTACAGTCATTGCAGCCTCGGTCACCTGGCGCAGTTATAGGATACAATGTATGCAGGAAACTTTTGCTGCAGAGGTAGCAGCTTGAGCCCAGCTGTGCACCTTTGAACTTCCCACGGGGGACCCATTTGTTTGGCTACACCTCCCCCACCATCTCCCTCAGGCAAGGTGCAGTTTTTGGCAACCACAACTCACGTAAGCCCTAGTGGGACCTTTCTTCACAATTATATTGTGGCCACCAATACCAGTTGGGCCTCTTACTGTGTATGGAAGCTACCCATGACAGGGGCAAACTCAAGGGAAAATGAAAGCTTTGCATCTAATTTGCATGCTTTCTGTAGATTAAAAGTTTCTTGAGGGGAAGAAATTCCTTCATCTTTGGTCCTGCACAGCACTGTAGTAAATAATAGCCTCAGGGTAATAGGACCTGTAGAATTTCTAGAATCTCCATGATACTACTACAGAAAGGAGAGGGAAAAGGTACATTCCTCACAACCAGATAGATGGTAGCGACTTAGTTTCAGCTTAACGTTTTAACCTGCCTTAGCTCTAGTTTACATTAGGGGGAAATTCAGCAGCAGACGACTGCCATTTACACAAGGAACATAAAATTCCTTGCGTAAGCGGCGGCAATTTTCTAAGCCGCCATTACACATTATGGGAAAGTCGACCACAAATCACTTGTGGTCAGCTTTCCCCTATGCCCCCTGACCCCCAGGACTTCCAGGGTTGGCTTCTGGGAGCTGTGTGGCAAGTTCATACTCGCTGCAATCCGCTCCCCGAAGGACAAACTGATGGAGCGAATTTGCCACCATCAGTATAGACATACCCTTAGATTTTACAGGCCAGGCTTAATTTGGATGGGTTTGGACCCTGCCCTCACCACCCTCTATCACTGAATCAACAGAACTCTTCCTATTCATTCCAGAATATCTCAACCACTCAGAAAGTACAACAAATAAAATATATATTTGATGCAAACACTCACAGAACATGGAAATATGCATCATTTCAGCACCTGGCCATTCCTTCACCTAATAACTAAACACTTTTCACATCTTATTTGCTAAACTATTTTATGATGCTATCCAAAAATTAATAAAAAATGAACCAATTTTTAACAAGAAACTCTAGTTTATTAGAAGCTAGAACTGGTTTCCAGGGGGGAAAAAAAAATCCTGAACATAAGGTTCTCGTTAGTATTAAAACATAAGCATAAAATACTCCAGAATTGTTTTATAGTATGGATGAAATGTACACTATATAATACATAAAAAGAACCCTGACTAGCTGCTATTATTTTTAATTAGGCTTTATAGCAAATACGGCTTTACCTTCCAACACCAGTTCAAATTTGGGGAAGCTGAAATCTCCAGACTCATGGGACTGGCAATTCTATTGCTCATGCCTTGGAGCACTAATGCATTTTACATTAGCTCTAAGTATCAGGAAATCCTGGCTCCTGGTGCCAAGAAGTTCAAAACGATAATGACATGTCTGAAAATCAGGATTCGCTGTCCGAACGCCAGTGTCTACTCTAGCAAAACAATTCTGACTCTGTGTTGTAAATGGGACAAAACATTGTAACAGTACATGCTGTTTCCAATTAGGTTGTCCTCATGTATGGTGGGTAATTCCAGGGACAATCATATTGAACAGCATTCCCCAAAACATAATTCTAATTGGAATTCAGAAAGTATTTGCCTGGGCTCTGTACAAAGGGCTGTTACCAAGGTTTGCAATTTGTATTTATTCTTTTCACTTAAATGGGTCTCCAGACTTTAATGCTTTGTGGTTTGGTATAAATAGCTGTTTTATTTTTAAAATATATGTAATGTATTTTGCCACTCATTTTAGCTGGAAGGAAATCAGATTCAAAGCCTCACAAATTTACATTTTTATCAGAAAGTTGAAATTCAAGGTTCAGCAATTTATTGTAGCTCAAGGACACAAACTTTCCCAAAACACGGATTTCACTGGCAAAGTGATAGGATCCTGATGGAGTTATCCCTACTTCCCCACAAAGCAAACTGCAGCCATCTTGATCTGTAATAGGAATTTGCAGCCAGTGGGGACTGCATGTCCCTCTGACATTCCATATAGAGCCTGGTTGATCCAGGTGGATAACTGTCATCTCCGTGGGCCATCCCTCCATATTAAAGTTTAGCGGCTGAGAGTCACACTCTGTGGGTATATCTACTCTCCAATCATGGATGGTCCTAATTTAGTTAGCTTATATGTCACAGCAGTGAAGCAGTGGTAGCACATGCTTCTATGAGGACTAGCTACACAAATAATTACTCAGGATTCTAGGTGTGTTTGTACAACTCCATCTATTGGTGCCTCACTGCTACTAGTATTCCAGAGAGAGTTGGATATACCTATTTGTGCCAAGTTAAGTCACACCCCTGGCTGTAATATGGACATACCAAAGGGCGCCAGGAGTTGCATCCAGCATCCCTTTTGTTTAGCCAGACATGGGCTTTGATAGAGTTCTACATTTTAAAATAAATAAATCAGTCTATCACAAGTGCTGTCACTTTTTAAAAACATATTGTAAAGAAGTCACTGCTATGTAAGAAAGATTTTGCAAAACAGTCTTTGCAGGGCCAAGCTTGGGAAGTCATTTCATTTTCAACTATTGGGTGCGCTGACATTGCTGGCATTTCTGTGGCAAGAAGTTATTCCATAATGAAGCTGCAACGGACAAGCACTGACCCGGAGTGCTCCTTAAAAAGTAATGTCAAATAGCCATGCATGAAAGACTTCACAGGCTAAGGAGTGCATGAGGAAAAATAACATCACTGTTTAAGAGATTCTCCATGGGAAAGGAGAGTAATTACCTAGTCCAACCCTACTGTTTCTCAATAGCTGACTTTAGGTAGTAATCACAGAATTTCCCAAAACAGACTACCCCACTGTCCTACATGCTGGGATCTGCTTATGCTTTATATACACCTACTAAAGTCGTTAGCAAGTTGGTCCTTTGAGGGAAGAAAAAAATAAAAATCAACGAGGCGTGGCAGCATGTCTCAATAATTCTTGTAGAAATGAATTCCACAGGTTTACCATGCAGTAGATGAAGTACATGCTTCTATTAGAGGTGCTCTCACACATGCTTATCTATTATAATTAGGCATACATGTTCCGTAAAACAGAGGATTTCCTAAACCCTGAAAATGTGATTTTATTTGACCTTCTGAGCAGAGTCAGTTCAGAGATCCAAACTGGAACAGCTTGCTAAAATGGCATGGGAGGAAGAGGTCACAAAGTAGAGGGGCAGTTCAGACAAATGTCTCCAACAGCTCGAGGAATTCACTACTTGAGTCAAAAGGCAGACATCTTTCACCCATCCAGCAAGATTTTCAAAGCATATGACATCAATAATCAAGTTGAGTGTCAGCTAGGAAGGTTGAGTAAAATCAAAAAACAATCCTGACAGCTGAGAAACTTATTTTTAACAGCTTAAGAATACTGGAAACAATTCCTAGTTAATCAAATCCCCAAGTGTCTCCTTAGACATTTCCAAACAATGATGCCTGAATAGTGTTTGAATAATTGTCATAACACGTAATGAGTTTTGTTTGCTAGTTTTCTATTCTATTTTTATTGCCTTTGGAAAGCTATCAGGAAATACTATGTGTACGCTAATGTGTTAAAATAAATGTGTAATTCAAAAGGCAAACAGTATCCTCCCGGGTGACAAAACACGATGAAGTTTTGATCTATGATTTCCATAAACCTGCTTTCTCAATGTAAATCATTCCCCTAAGTATGTTTTTAAAATATAACCCTATTAAAGCTTATATTTTGGAAAGGGAAAAAAAAAGTTACTCAGGTTGAAAAAATGTAAATCAAGCATTAAAAGGAAACTTGAATAAGTAATTTACTGATTACATAAATTCTTTCCAAAAAGACAGCTTTACCTGCTGGAGAAGGGATGCTGCCCAACTAAGTCTCCATTCTGAAGTTGATAATCGCTGAAGAAATCTGGACTCACTGCTCCATCAGGGGCTATCAGCCCATCTAAGAAGAGAAAAAAAGACACAGAGCCTGAAAGACAGTGGTGTGTTGTGGGGTGCCAGAAAAGTAGGCAAAACAGGAAGAGTTGTCTTATCTCAGGTACACTCCAGTCAGCAGTCTGGGCCAGTTTAGGGAGCAAAAGGCAAGCTGCAAGAAACAAGGCTAACTTCCAGCACAACAAGAGACTCACCAGTACATGAAGAAGCCTTCATCCATCACAGCTCAATTTTCTGCTTCCTGTGGCAGAAAGCTCAGAGCCTTACCCCTCACACCTTTGCCAGCAAGACTTGAAGAGATGTACAGGGTCTAGTCCTGCCCATTCCATCACAGTCATGGGATCACAGGAGCAGTAAATAAAAGGCCAAACACCAACTTCAGGGGTTAGTGCAACAAAAATGGAGAGGCAACCTATGACTTGATTCCTCAACCACTGTCCCTCCTTACCCTCTTTTTGAGGCAGTTCTTCAAGGCAACTTCATAACTGATTTTCCCCATCTTCCCAGTAGCTTAATGTCTTATAAGACAACCCTACATAGAAACTAGTTTTCATAGAGAGCTATAGGAAATGGAGACAGTCAATTAGCTTACAGTAATTTGTTGTTGTTTCTTTTATATGTGCACTGGCAAAAGCAGGTGAACCTGTTTATATAGTCAATGAGAACTCTTAAAGGAATCACACCATTATCTGATTTACAGATCAGAGCAGGAAATTATGGGTTAATCATTACTCTTGGTTACACTATCTGCCATATGCATCAAAAGCTCCTAATGAGAAGAATGCCAGACAAATGGCCTCTTTTCTACTGCAGAAATGCCACTTGGCAATACAGCTGTTCACAGCCACTAAATTAAACAGAATTCTATTAGATATTAGGAACTGCTCCTAATATCTACTAGAGCTCTTCAAGCACCTCAAGACTTCTGTTTACCAGTGCCTGGCTCAGTTCTTTACACCTGTAGTCAATGAAAAGCAACTTCTGAAGATATGGTAAAGGCCAAAAGTCATTGATCTCCTTAAATCAGGGAGAAACCCACACAATGTAGCAAGCTATTAACCGATATCTGTTGTCTACGCCATTCAAGGTCCTGACGCATCTCATCCTTCAGAAGTGGAGTCGATACTCAGCATTGAGCAAGCAAGCTTTTAGACAGGTTGGAGCACACGCAATCAAGTGCTGCTTTGACAACATTGATTGAAAATGGTTTTCAGAAAAACCTCAAAATAGGAGCCATATTTCTAAATCCAACAGCAATACATGACATTGTCTGACACACGTGACTTTCAGTCAAACTGTCAAGAGCATTCACAGAAGGGTAGTCAACACTGCTGATCTCTGCACCAGATGTTTCCAAGAGAACTTGGGAGACAGTTAGTACGTGGAAAGGACAAACGAAGAGTCTACCACAAGGTTCTGTGCTGACACCAATGCTTTTCAACCTACACACAACTTCCCATTCACCCAGTCTTGCAACCTCATACATGCAGATGACATTTACATAAGTGTCCAAGCATGGTCATTCCCAGAACCTGAAGATGCCCTGATGCTGACTTAATTAAGATGACTGAATATTGTAGTCAGTGCTGTTTACAACCAAGTGTGACTAAGACATGGTTGAGTGTGTGCCATCTTCACAATGCCAGACCAAGAACTGAGTATCTTTGTCAATCGACATCACCTGAAACATGAACCCCACCCAACCTATCTCACAGCAACCCTAGACAGATCTCTCTCATACCTCAACCATCTGAGGAAAACTGCAGCTAAGGGGAGGATGTGTAGCAACAGTCTTAAAACAAAACAAAACAAAACAAAACTAACAAACAAACAAACAAAACAAAGAACTGGCTGCCACTTCATGGAAAGCAAACTTTCAAACTCTTCCATCATCCAATTTAGCCTCATGTTACTCTGCAGCAGAGTATTGTGTTTGTGTTTCACCCCATTCATCTCACGTCAAATTGACCAACACACAACTGTACTCAACCATGCACATTGTAACCAGGATGATTCAACCCATGGCTCCTTATGTTAAGCAGCTTCACACATCCACCATGAGAATGCTTCAGCCAGAATAGTTGAAAAGACTGGGGAAAGGCTACCACCATACACAAACATTTTCCACCCCCCAAAAACACACTGGTCATTAAGGCATCCATTGTGGGTCTACCTACCTTACTCAAATTCCTCTGCAATATCAATGTGGCATGAAAAACAGTCTGTGGCTAACATCAGAAACCAATCTCTTATAACTGAGTCAACTGTTTTGGTACCTGGTTTTGATTTGCCATGCTATTCATGGGTCCCTCTGTACCAATTCTGAATGGACCAGGACCAATGTGCAACCAGCCCCATCATATGGGATCCTCTTGTTGCAGCATCACTGACAACTGCCCTCTGACCAGATTTGATGGTGGTCTGAGGGCTTTCCATAAGGTTAATGAGGCTGCAGCGTATTGCTTTGGCAGCTCCATGTCCCATAAGAGGCTGCAACAGCATAAATCCAGAGTTTCTCCACTGCACTGAAAACAATGATTCTAGATTTCCTTCAGTGAAATGAAACTATTGTTTAGCTCTACAGCTATTCTTACGCTCTTGGCGTATTAGTTGTTAATAAAAAGGACCCAGTTCTTTACCTGGTAAGAAGTGCTAGGCTCTATTAGAGAAAACAAGGCTATCTCCATTTAAAAACGGAGTAAAAATGAGAATATTAGGCAGCATTTAAAAGTGACCTCTTGTTTTACAGATCAGAGAGCATTCCAATCAAAAAATGAAACAATGAAGAAACAGATGCATTCTGATTGATATTTTAATATTTAACAGAGCACACAGATCCCTAATGACTAGGAAGTAACAAATGCCATTCCACTTTAAAGTAAAAAAGATAAGGACCAGGGAATCACAGACCACTGAGCTTAACCTCTGTGGTTTCAAAGATACTAAAGCTGCCTAAGCAGGAAGCAGTGAAAAGTTACTTACAGACACAGGGATTTAAAGAGGATGGCTCAGGGATTCAAACAAGTCTCTCTGCATTACAAATATACCTGATTTTTTTTTTTTTTTTAAAGATCATATAGTGACAAATGATAAAAGGAACAGAGTTGACATCTGGATTTCCAAGAGACATTTGATGAAGTGGTACAGAGATTCATTTAGATGATAATAGCTTATGAGAAAGTGATTGAAGACAATGTAACAGATTATAAATGAAAAATGCTAGTCATGATCAGACAGTGTTTTTAGAAGTGTAAAATATGGTGGAATAGTGTACAGCTAATTGCATGCATGTGTGTGCACCAGGAAAGAACAGAACTGACAAGAAAGTATTCTGACAACTACATAATCTGACTTTCAACATTGTTCAGATGGGAGCAAAAGGCAAGTGCGCTCTATGGCGTGAAATAATTCCGAGGAAAAAACAGATTATATTAATACTTCTATCACATCTACTTTTCTTTCTACCAGAACTGTTAAAAATAAAGGGAACATGAGCATATTTGCACTAAAGGTATTTTCAGATTTAAAATATGAAAAATTAAGTAATTCCATTTGGTAAACATTCCATTTTAAGTCAAACTTTTCTCTCAGAATCAGGATTATTAAATTTAATATCTAAATATGTTTTTCATCCTTAACAATGAAAAAGCATTGATTTTTAACTCTGATATTGAAGTAGCCACGCACTGCTTAAGGTTTCTTCAGTCAACAGCACTAGCATTAAAACAAAAAAGCTCAACAGTTTTGGCCAACAAATGCATGAACTTAAAGGAAAATAAAAGCACATGGATAACATTAGTAGCACAGACTGATATTACAGGGTTATCAATATCTGTCATTACATATATTCAGTGTAAGTTAGAGATGTATATATTCAAAGCAGAGGAAACACTGAACTCATGGAAAGTTAATTTAAATAACATTTAAGATTCTGAAACAGTCATCATGCCATTAGAGATTTGTAGAATTCTGATTGGTTGAGATTTGTATTTTGCTTCAGCCACTCAGAAAGCAGGTCTTCTCTAAAATTATCATGGTGTACTTTCCTAAATAAGCTGATCCTCGCTCAATGAAGTTTTGTATTTTTGAATTTGTGAACAGTCAGTCTTTCAAAAAATCTACACAACTGTAAAAAGAATTTCAGTTGGTATAATAATAAATAGTCTGTTCAAAGAGGTATTTTGTGTACATTTGATCATGTTTCAAGAATATAAATCTAACACAGCTCAAGGACACACCATTCATGGCCCTTGCCAGAACGAAACCAAAAAGTGAATCTGTATTTTGAATATGATCACTCACTCTTCTACCTTAAAAAACCAAAAAGATTTTTCAAACATCTGCAGAACAGATCACTGGAAACCTGCCCCTCCTCCTTTGGGCAAATATCAACTCCAACACAAAATATTACAATCCTGTAACCTTCTGTCCTGTAACTGTCTGTTTGGAATGTAGCAACTAAGTTTCAGTTGTTAGTAATGAAGGAAGAGCCGTAAGGGGTGATGGAGATGGTGCGCATGAATGGCTTTGTATCTTCCTCGTATCTATAAGGCATAAGGTATCATTATAGTTAACACATATCATCATATCTCAGCACACTACAGAGTGGACATACTTTGACAAACATGAGTAAACATGTTGTGGGGGCTTCAGTGTTTGTTCTTTCAGTAACTTCAGATAAAATCTATCAATTTACAACAATGATTTTTGGGCTGTCTTTTAAACTACTACTCTTCTTGCAAATTCTTCAGATTTGAAATCCAAACTGAGCTCATGCATCATCAGCAGCAAAGGACAGCACATTTATACAGAAAGAAAGAAAAGCCAGACTTCCCCTACCTCCAACAGTTTTTCCAGAGACATAAATCCTCAGGCATCTAGGTGTAAGCACCACCTCTAAGTGAAGAGGGTTAGGAAGAAACGTTTCCTGTGGGAAAGTTATTTTAGGCCCTTATCTATACGAGGAAGATACAAAGCATGTTAGGTCGACTTGCAGCCACTACATTAATTACTGCAGTGACTGATGTCCACATTACCCTCCTTGGGTCAGTGTGTGCATCCTCACTAGGACGCTTTCACCAATCTAGGAGGGGCAATTTGGGGAGCTAAGAGACCAGATTCAGCTCTGCTGGCAGCTCCTTACCAGAAGCCTGGCTGCCCCATGGGCTCCAGTAGGGCTACCTAACCCCCTATACACTGTTTCCTGGTGGGAGCCACAGTGAGCCTGCCAGGGCTTCTTCCCTCCCCACTTTCACCAGAGGAAATTCCCAGGAGCCGATAGAGCCTTGTCAATTTCGCAGCTCAGCCTTGAAATTGAAATTGAAAAGGCTGCCCCCATTCCTAGTGGCGACTGGGTGGCGGAGCCACCGAGGGCTGCTCCCCCGTCTGCCCCCAGTCAGCAACTGGGGTCCAGCCAGACAGGACCTCTCATCAAGGTCCCAGCCAAAAGCAGGGTCCATTTGCCAAGAGCTCCTCACTCTGCTCCCAGCTTGGTCTTGCTGTCCCCAGCTTCTCTCCACTCTGTCCAGCTGTCATTCTTGTTAATTTCAAGGCTCCTCTGGTGCTGAAAATGACAAGAACGACAGCTAACAACCAATGTAAGGAACACACTATTCTGAACTAAATCACTATCTGTGCCAACATAAGCCTTATGCCTCTTGTTGAGAGGGTTTTATTATGTTGGCATAGCAATGAAGTTATGTTGGTGGGAGGAGCATTTCAACACGTACATCACCATTATTCTGTCTACAAAGGCTGACTTTAGTCGACAACACTCTCAAGGGTAGGCCTGCCCTAAAATTGCCTCCTGCAGACTCTCTTGTACCTTCCTCCAAACCAGCTGGCAATAGCCACCACTGGAGAGAGGACACTGGGCTGAATGGACTGTTCTGATCCAGCCTGGCAATTCCTGTGTTTCCAACTAAACTGCAATTTCACATTTTTAACATTTTAGCCTCCCAGACCTCTGTGGATTACTGATGTGAGTGATAAATAGCAAACATGTTTTTCTTCAAAACATCTGACTGAACACACATGGGGACCAAGTCTATTGAATTAGGTGGTGCCACTTCTACATATTTTTGTGATCACAGCCATCCTAACTTTCAAGGTACAAAATACATTTCCTTAAGGAAAAAAAACTATAAAAATGGAAACCAGAAAGCATAAAAAGACAGCTTTCAAGCAAGGTTTTACTTACAGTAAGGAACCACAAGTCTCCCTCAGATATATTCTTGTGTAGGATTTTCATATCAAATCAGTTATTTGCAGGCTTGTTCCAGCTGTGTCAGTCACAGGATACTAGACAGATGAGCATGGGTGAGGTAGTATCTTTATTGGACCAACTTCTGTTGAAGAGACAAGCTTTTTGACCTTACATAGAGCTCTTCTTCAGGCCCTCAAGTCAAAAGATTATTTTTCTGGCTGCCAGCAAAGCAGGAATCTGAAAAACCAGCTTGAGCTCTCTCTAAGTCTTACTTTACCATCAGAAACAAATACATCACAGTTGGAGCTTAATTGACACACAAGATGAATTAGAATCCAGGTAAAATTCCCATAGATGCACTCCTCTGGGAGGTTAGCAGGACTAACAAACTTACCTGGGTTTGTTTGCCAAACAAACTAGCTCTGGACACAAAAAGACAGTGTGAGGCATAAATTTGGGTCTGTTTTCCATACAGATGAATGATCCTGATGAATAAGCTGGTGTGGGGTAGATAGCTTACTTTTCCTACTCTCTACTACATTTTCAATAACTCTTGTAAAGATCCGCCAGATCATGGATGTGATATCCAGTGACCCTCATTAACAATGTAACACAATACACACCACGCCACAAAATGAGAGAGAAATCACCAACTGGCATAAGCCAGCACAGCTCCACCGCAGTCCATCTGCCGAGAACCTGGTCCTCAAGTACTGAGATGTTACAACAGTAGAGACTGTGGTCAGATGTTGAATATAGACTATCCGCTTACCTGCATTGTAATAAAGGTCAGGTCTTTCAAGAATATCCCCTTCATGGATGTAAGGTTCAATGCGGTCATCTCCATACACATACTGCTCATTCTCATCCATCTGTCGACTCTCCACCATCTCCAACCATTGAGAGTTGTGCCATCGGAACTTCTCACTCTGGATCTTTTTTGCCCACTCCTCATCATATTCCTGTTAAAAATGCCAAACAAGCTTGTAATCAGGCATGGGAGAAACTATTCACTTTCTGTGGGTAAATGTAAGTAAACTAGTGCTAGTAAAAAAACTAAGCTTGAATGGAAGACTGAAGTCCTCTGGTAACTTGATGGTGCTTTGAATGCATAAAGCTACATGTTGCAAGAATCATGTGTGATGCTGGCAAACCAAGTGACAGCTCTTGCAAAGTCCATAGTCATAAGCCAGGGATTAAAGTAAGCTAGAACGCATCAGAATGCCATTCTGGGGCCCCTAAAAATAGAAACAGCAGCCAGAAGGCACCATTCCAGTGTGTACCAGCTTACTACCCCTGTGAAGTTTTAAAAGCCCCCAGCCTAGAGGAAGCTCCCTGTGTTTTCTGGCCAGCAGGCAGCTTCCCCCATGCTAGGAGCTTTTAAAACTCCCTCCCCTGAGCATGCTCTGATTGAGCATGCTCAGGGCAGGAAGAGCTGCCTGTGGGGTAGCTGCTCCACACCAGTGGCCAGATAAGGGGCCCAAAGGGCAGGCCTGGGCTGGAGGAGAAGTGGAAGCTGGGAGTGCAGGGCTGAGGTTGCTCTGGTGCCGCAGGCCCCAGAGTGGCAAGGTAGGCCGAGGCTGTGGCCAGAGCCAAGGCTGCTCCAGCTCCACAGCATAGGCCCTGAGGCGGCAAGGTGGGCTGGGGCTGGGGCCGGGGCCAGGGGCAGCACTGGGAGCAGCAGAGCGGACTCTTTCCCACTAGGCCAGCCCCAATTCGGATCCTCCAGCTCTCTGTGGCTGCAGATGGGCACTGACTGGGCAAGCAGCCCAGTGTCCCCTTCATATATAGCCCCAGTCCCCCAACTCCCCTGCTTCAATCCTTCTCTGCCCCACTTCCTGACACCATCCACCACTTCTCTACCCCCTTCATCTCCTCCACCTCCTGCCCCTGTCCCCACCCACCATTTCTCTGCCCCATTTCTTGCCCTCACCTCTCTTCACCACACCCACCTCTTGCCACCATCCACCCCTTCTCTGCTCTCATCTCCTGCCCATGCCCCCCTCACCACCCTGACACCTCCTGCCTCCCACTCTCCTCTTCACTGTCCCCACCTCCTGCCTCTGCTCCGTTCCTCTGCATCTCATGCCCTCATCCTTCCTGGGTTGGGGCCTGCACATGTGGGAAGGGGGCCCACCAATCAGGAAGGTTCCGGGGCCCACCAAATTATACTTTAACCACTGATGTCAGCTGGCCACCGACATATTCATATCTGTAAACCAGATCAGCTCATCTATGTATTAGTATTGCTCAAGATATACATTAGATCTGCAAGAACGCATTCAGTGCTTAGACTCTACAAAATGCTTGTAAGTTGCTGCATGCATTAAACTCACTTGCAATTCTGTATCCCATACTATAGGGTGATATGTATCAGGGGCATCGCTGGCGCCTGGCACATGGGGCCCGTGCTCCAAATCCCACATCAGTTCCCTGGGTCCTGGCGGAGTCCCTACCTCTCTCGGTCTCTGGCCAGAGATCCGGGGCCCGGCTGTCCGCAGCGGCAGTAGCAGCTTCCAGCCCCTTCCTAGGCTCGGTGTCCCAGTGGTGCTGGCGGCTGCCGCTCCCTGCCCTGTTCCCAGCCAGGAGCGTGGCCTGTAGTCAGGGGACGGGGCCTGGGTCGGTGCCCTGTGTCCTTCCCCAGGGCAGTGACACTCCTGATATGTATGTTTTATTTAATAATTGTGAAAATAATGGCTCAACTTGTGAACCTAGGCAGGAGGAGAGACTCCCCCACCCATCAAGAAGGCCTATTAAGACTAAATGGACAACTGTTGAAAATCTGTGATGATTACCCTATTTACCCATGAAGAAATTATGCAGAGTAGCTCTTGTCCCATACCTTTGAACTTTGGGGGAAAGAGACAAAGATGTTCACAAGAAGAAATGCTGATCTCTTTGCTGTCTGGATTCTTATAAGGGATGGAAATAAGAACAAAAGCATACATCCAGATTCAATCTGGGTTAACTCTAAAAGACATTCAGTGGACACCTTACTACATCTGTCAACTTTTGGAACCACAGACTGACTCATTTGTGGTAATATCTGCTTTAATCCATAAACAACTCTAATTTCTGTCTCCTAGATAATAAATCATTCATTAGTTTACTACAGGATCTGCTACCAGCATTGTCTTCAGTGTGAGATCTAAGATACAAATTGATGTGAGATAAGTGACTGGTCTCCTAAGACTGGAAGCAACCTGAATACTTTGTGGGGCTAATGACCATTCATTACTTAAGTTCAGCTTCCTAGGTGGGAAAAAAGAATGGAGTGCAGAAATGAACTGCATGTGACTTCATGGTAAGACAACTACAGTGATCCAGGAATTCACATTTGTTACTGGGTTGGTGAAATCTAATTATAGAATACACTGCCAGTTTGGGGTGTCTCAGTCTGCTCTGCTTTTTGACAATTCGCCCTGAAGTTGACACTTATGATCATGAATCACTCCAGACAGTGTGACATCATGTATTATTCTCTTTATCCACAGCAGATATAGCATAGATGGGAGCAGTACAAGTTTTCCATACCACACATTGCACCTCAACATGGTCTGAAAGAACCTCATTTAAAAGCTAAAGTTCAGTCACCAATTTTAGATGAACCTGCTGACAAAGAGCGTGCCATGTCCATTGTGATGGAGATTTTTGAGATTATTGTAACATATATTGGCATATTTGTTCAATATTCTGGTTTAAAATTCACTAGGTATGATATAATTACAGGAAATAAAAAAAGGGTTCCAAAGATTCTGATAAAATCTGCTGATACATATTTTGTTGCAGCCTAACTGGTAAGCAATTTTCTGTTTAGCATTCCCTGAGTCAATTCCAATAATTCAAGACTCATTTGCAATCCATGTTCTCATTCTACAACTACTTTCTATGTTTAATACTGTCCAACAAAAACAACAAGCAACTCTGATATTAGGAGATGAGTCCAAGTCACAGAGCTGAGGCCTAAACTGAACTTCTAAGTTTGAAGGTGTCCAGACGCAGGGTTTAGGGGTAGCCAATTATGAAATGGAAGACCAGCTACGAAATCTGGATCAGGTTCAATTCCCACCTCTCCCCCCCCCCCCCAGTTTGGGATGTTCAGATCCAGAGCTAAAATTCAGGACCATCTCTTGACCAGTGGTTTTGAAACTTACGGTTGGGACCCAGTACTGGGTCGTGGCACTGCCAAAACACTAGAATGCATTGCTCAAAGATGTAATTGTTGGGTCATGGGCATAAATGATGATTTTTCAACTGGGTCCTGGGGAAAAGTTTGAAAACCACTGTTCTAGATCATTTAATGAAAAGCCTAGTAAAGCTTGATTTCCTTGCTCTAGTGACAGGATTCCAAAAGCTGACTCCATGGGAGCATTACAAAACAGTGACATTCTACTGATTTTGAAATTAGCATTAGTTTAGAGAAAGCAACAGATTAGTCTTGCAAACTACTTTCTCTACAATGTATAGTTGGCTTTAAAAATGCCCTTTCAATATATGTGAGAGAAAGAGCAGGCAAATGAAGTGATATCCTTCACTGGATCCACTTCTGCTGGTGGAAGCCACAAGCTTTCATCTACACAGAGTAGTTCTTCTTCGAGTGCTGCTCAGGTACATTCAGTAATAGGTGTATCCATGCCACAGTGTGAGACTGGTCAGAAACTTTTGCTCTAGCCCGTCAGAAGATGGCCAGCAGCCACCGCCCAGCCCCTCCTCAGTTCCATTTTATCCACCTCAGTGTCAGCTGTGGAACAGCTTGCTCCTTGCTCTACCAAGCAGCCTTTCTTCGTGTCTTATGAGCGTCCCGCTTGACTGGAAGCACTTGTTCGTGGAGTTGGTTCCACCAAGAAGTGCCCTCTCCATGGAGCGCTCTGGTTCCGAACTCCGTGATCCATTGTCGTCCGCCATGCCAGGGTTCAAACCTTGCGCCAAGTGCGGAAAGGCCTTCCCAAGGGATGATCCCAAGAAGTGCCGCCAGTGGCTGGGTGAGAGCCACATGGTCACTGCTTGCTCCATCTGCCTGTCCTTCAAGCCGAGGACAATCAAGGACAGGGAGCAAAGGCACTGCGCATTGGCCTCCAGGCAAGTGCAGCAGCCAGCCCCTGAGTCTTCGGGGTCCCATGCGGCACCACGTGCCAGTTCGGTGCTGGAGCCCTCGCAGCACCTTTCCCCCAGGGGATGGAAAATAAGCTCGGTACCAACATTGGTACCGCAGCACCGGTACCACTCCAGATCCCCTGCATGGGGCCCCCCTCAGGACTGAAGGGAGTCGGTACCACTCCCCACAACCCTGGAGGCATTCAAGGCGGCTAAAGCGCTCCTCCTGTTGCCAACCCCACCATCACCAGTGCCCGTTTGGCAGGGCAAGCCAGCCTCCATTTTGAAGGTCTGGGTGCACCGCAAGTGGCACCAATCGCCGTCTCTGGTATCAGCATGGAGTTCCCCATCACCGGAACCCATTACCCCCCACAGCCTCGGTACCGCAGAGCCATCCCCCCCAGCACTGTGACACCCTGCCATCCCTGGCACTGTCATCGAAGTCCAGAGGGGCTTTCCCACCTTCCGACCCAGGAGAAGGGGCCTCAAGGGGTACTAAACAGCCCCGTCACTGGCCCACGGCACCTTCTCCATTTTGGTACTGACCCAATGAATGGTCTCCTCAGGAGACCCCGCTGAGCCCAGCACTGATGCCATTGGCACCGATTCAGCTGGCACTGACTAGATCCCTGAATCCGGTGCCATGCTCATACACAGGGGATCTCTCGGCACATTTTGACTTCCTGTGTCAAGTCTCTGCCCATATGGGTATGGCGGTCCAATCCTGTGAGGGGCCCACTGACACACTGTTCAGGCCCATGTTCACATTAGCGGAGCCTATAACAGTTCTCCTGCACCCCAGTGCATTGGATTTAGCCTCCTCTCACTGGCAGAACCCCAGTTCCATCTCCCCAGTCTCAGACGCAGCTGGTTTAAAATACAGAGTCCTGGGGTCAGAGTTTCTATCACTCTCACACCACCTGGCCCCATCTCCAAGGGTGGTGGAAGCCGCTTTAGGACCAGATCAAGATCCCAGAGACCCCTTCCCAACTTCAAGGGATGCCAGGGAGTTGGAACTGCTCAGTCGGAAAGTATACTCTTCCTCCACCTTCCAACTACGTGTTGCCAACAAGCAGGCATTAGTAGGCAGGTACATGCTGGACACAAGGGAGTCAGTATATAAGTTTAGACACCTACTCCTACAGGAGGCGAGGGAAGAATATGACACCTTCCTCAAGGAGGGCAGGATAGCCTCACAGGACCTCCATCTCTCAGCTTGGGATGCCACAGACATGGCACACGCACGATGGCCTCGGCAGCGACCTTGTGCCGTGCAGCCTGGCTGCGGGAGACGAGAGTGCCCGAGGCCTCCCAACAGGTTGCCCTAGACCTGCCCTTCGGCAGGGATACACTCTCCCACCGGAAACAGACACCTTTCTGGGCACTGCCCGTGACCCCTGGGGAGAGATAAAATACTTGGGTCTCCTCCTGCCAGACCCACTCCCGCGCCCCCAGACCCCAAGGTCTTAACACTGAGCCTGAGCTCAGATAGAAGAATGGGCAGAGAATAACGAGAATTAAGGCCAGCTGCCTGGAACCAGCATTCTTGTAGCAACATGGACAGTTAAGGGCTAATCTATGCGGGGCTAATCCCTTCTCTTCCTCCCACTCTCTCATCCCCTCCAACCACTGACTGCCACCTGGCAGGAAGCAGAGTTACTTCTCTCTGCCTACCGAGTCTACCACACTCAAGAGGACTCCAAACCCCCAGCTTCAGCTGCCTATTCACAATGGATCCATTCGGCTGGACACCTTCTCTAGAAGCCCTGGCCTAGGGTCTTCGACCTTGGGTCCCTCCAATGAGTCTCTGACCAACCTTGCTCCCAGACAGGGCCACTGTTTATCTCAGGCCCCCTTTTTTCCTTTTACTCCCGTAAGAGGCCTAAAGCCCAGTCATGCCACTTCACGCGGTGTTCCCTCGCCCCTCCTGGGATGTTTAGGCCAGAACCAGATGCATCTGACTGATATCGGCCACGATACCTTCCTTTGGTCATCCCGAGGTACACTGGCGCTCTTCCTCAAGTACCCTCACCGTTCCAGGGAGCCGTACGTGCACACACACTCCTCTGGGGTAAGTCTTTAACCCAGGGCTTGCAGGTCCTCCGCGCCAACTACCCAGTGCCAGTCCCCGTAAAGGGACTGTGCCTCTGTTCCCCCTTCCCCCGCCCATCTGTTCTCTACCGTTAGCCACCAAACACCGACTAGCGGACATAGGGATGACTCCCTTCATGGAGTTAAGGTATACTACTTCGACTCGGCTGCACTGCAACACGCTAATCTCTGAGGGCAGCTCAGGTCCTACCCCACCAGATTCTGGCTGCACATGCTGGAGTTGAGTCCCTGGACACAAGCATTGGGTTTAACGACCTATGCTCCTCATTCAATAAATCAACCCTCTCATCAGTTGGCGCTTCAGAAGAGTTTCAGTCCTATAAAGCTCAGACCCCCTACCCTTTCTCCATCTTCCTAATGGGAAGAGCCTCGGCCATATTCAAAAGGGAAGCTTGCTGCTGTCTGAATCCCGGCCCTAACCCACGCAATGTCGTGGGATTTGGTCACGCAGTACTTGGGACCTCAGTCCTCATGACCCGAATCTCACCCCTACTTCGGGGGTTTAGTTGCACGTCAACAGGCTGATGGGGCAACAAATGCTGTGGTAGCACTCGAGGCCCCATTCCACCGAAGGAGCACCCGAAAGGTGTTTGTGCCTGCACCCTCCCTGCCCTACTTTAGAGGACCCGACCATGTCTGATGTCAAAGCTAGGCAGGGTTGGGTCTAGTCAGTTCTCAGATAGAGACTTCTGGGATTACCGGGTACACTAGGCTGAGAGAACCCTGAGACGCTACCCTTCCTTTCCCTGAGTCTGCTCAGCCTTTTCACGTCGCCGATTGCTGGTTTCCCAGTTGCAGACTGGGGACCGATGGGGCACACTTGTTTCAATTATTAGTTGTTTTCTGGAGCACCCTTCCTATCGAGGGCCTGCTCTTAAATTCACCCAAGGACAGCCTGAACACAGGGGCTGCCCACAGGAGGCCTTAAAGGGCTCCCGTAGGAGCTCCATCAAGCAATATTCCTTTCACTTACTTCAAGACCATTCCTAGCCCTAGCAGTCATCCCTTGACTTCTTAGGCTCACGTCCTGAGGGAGGGAGAGAACCCCCCCCACACACACACACCTCCAATAGGGCCTGCAATCTGGCCAATTCGAAAGCCTGGGCAGGGACCACAAATCTCGAGAAATCCCTGACCTCAACAGAGGCCTCTCTTCCAACTATAACTAATATCTGGTGGCAATCAAATCAGAACGGAGGGCCATAAAGGTATCCTAAAGAGAAACCCAGATGAGCACCCTGAAGAGTGACATATCCTCCCTTGCACCCTTGCTAGAGGACATTCCTTCTCTCCCTGTGCTGGACCAGGAGGTCTCCTTCATGACAACTCTGCAGCACCCACAACCCTCACACATGCATTCTCCACATTCCAATCCTTCCCACGGTCCACTCCACGAGTAGTGGCCCCCGCGTACTACAGGGCCACGCATCCCGAAGGAGCGACTGTCCTCACAGACTTGGGCCCTGGATCCTGGGTTCCTCGCAGGACGTAAGTTTGCTGTGGCCCCACCCCATGCTGGCAGCAGCCCCACAGTAACCCACATCTCGTGTCCCACTTATTTTTATATATATATCCCGGTGGGTTCCTATCTACCTTCCCAGTAGGGGTCCTTGGGCAAAAGACCCCCTAACGCCTCACTTGCCTACCTCGAATATGAGAGTGACACGAACTAGGAGAGTCATGCCGGCTCGGACGTCGCCCGGATTAACAAGGTCCGCGCCAGATGTTGGGGAACCAGGACAATCTGACGATAAGTGGGCTACTGGAACAAACCATGCATGGACGAGACAAGAGAACCTGGAATTGATGGAATGCTACTACAACAGCAGACCTAATGAGAGGGGATATATGAAACGTATGAGGGAACTATGGATGGACAGAAGACCTACATCCACACTAACTGAGAAACAGCTAGTTACCCAACGCTTCAACATAGTAAAGAGGCAGCTGCTCTCACAACTGGAGATAGACCAACTGCACGTTACCTCCCACACTCAAGAAGAAGCCCCAGAAGAACAACTAGATGTGCAGCCACCACCTGAAGCTGGAACTTCACTGCCACCCCCTCCATTACAGAACACAGCAGCTGATATGAGGCATAAGATCATGGATAAACTAGCTACAGTCAACCCTCGAGACCGATTACCAAGGCTCGTGGGAGAAGTACCATCAGATAGTATGCTAGAAGATGCCAATAGAGCCCTAATGACAATTCCTACTACCACCATCACTGAAACCAATGAACTGGTATATGCGACAGCCTCTGTAATCCTGGAGATGCTTGGCTACATGATCAAGAAGAACAGCAATACATACCCTCCCTGGAAAATGAGGTTGGAGGATAAGATCAAGGCAACCCGGAGAGAAGTTAGCCGGCTGGTGGAACTACAGAAGGGTGTAGAGATTAAGGATAAGACTCGGCTACTGAGAAAATACAAGGGCCTGACTCCATCTGAAGCCCTAGAGACTGCTAAGCAAAGGCTCACAGCACTGGC